>OY759270.1:35245780-35845780 GCA_963662155.1 Lamellibrachia columna
GTTGGATTAATTAATGCACCATCACTAATAACAAATATAATTAATATATATATACCATTGCACAATATTATATCAACTGTCAGTAACGATACGTTTCTACATCTATTTCTAAGCCTCGAGAAGTAATATATTAAGCAGTGTGTGTTTGTTCTGGAAGAGACAGGTTTTTTCTACTTTCTAAATATAAATATAATGCCAGCAGCTGTAGCAACAGTAGTGGTATTTGCAGTATCTACAAGATGCCACCGAAAAGACAGACGCGGCAAACAGCCGACAGAATATTTATTGGGAAATGTGATAATTCAATAGGTTCCAAGTGCCAAAAACTAGTTACTAGAATGCTGCCGTCTGGTGGGCTTGCTGGATACAAATATCCCGTTCCATCGATTTAACAAGATTTGACAAGATTGCCATTCAAAACAACTTCTTAGACTATTTATACTACCTTCCACAAGTCTGAAGAAAATATTTCTATAAATAGACTCCGGAAAAAATAGGGGACATGGTCCAGTTAACTTTCGTCGATTTTAGCGGATTCATTTGTTTGTACGGGTCGCCATCTGTATTTGTTGTTCTCGTTCACGGCGCACGCAAAACGTGAAATTACCTGAAACCATAGAAATAACATGTCGGGACATTTCGTCAAAAAAAACGGGAATAAGGGGAAAAGGTGGCATTTCCCGTCCGAAAGCGGTAATGTTGACACATATTACTCTATCTTCACAGGTGTCTTTTTGAAATTCACCACATTATAACCCTTTCTACGAACAATTGCTTTCGATCGTAGTTATTACGTACACTTGTTCGCAACAATATGCGAACAACTTCGTACACTTGTTCGCGACGCCATGCATATGAACTATGGTTGTTCCAAGTTACGTAAACCGTCTCTAGACGCAACCATGACTACCAGTATTACGTCGCAATTTCGAGAGTTGCATTCCACGAAACCATAAAGATATTGACTGGCGTCACCAAATAGCAAGACATAGATGGATATTTCTGTGATAATGTTGTGTGTCCGGGAATTTGGTAAATGTTGTTATCATGACAGTCACTTACGAACTCTCAAGTTATCCCGTCTGGATGATGGGTATTTTTGCTAGTATAATAAATAATAAAAGAGAGCTACAATGAGCCAGCAGAAGAAGTATTACAATTGAACAGTGCTAAACCAACAAAGGACGAAGTCAGAAAAGCTGTTAGAACATTGAAAATGAGAAATCAACAGGGCCGGACAAAATACCGGCGGAAGCAATGAAGGCAGGCACGTCAACTAATATGCTATATGAACTCATTGAGAGAATCTGGGATGAAGAGGAGATACCGGAAGAGTGGAATGAAGGATATTTGGTCAAACTACCAAAGGAAGATCTTAGGGAATGCACAAAACTATAGTCGAATTGTGCTTCTCTCGGCACCAGGGAAGGTGCTAAACATAATCATTCTGGAAAGGATGAAAATTACACTAGACTGAAAACTATGGGAACATGAGGTAGGCTTCCGCAGGAAAGATCATGCACCGACCAGACAGCAACACTTCGCATTATAATCGAACAGTCTATAAAATGGAACTTTCCTGTTTACATTATTGTTATTGACTTTGAAAAAGCCTTTGATAGCTTACAATGTGAGACCATGTGGAACCTAATGAGACATTATGGAATACCAGAGAAGTTCATCTTGATAATAAAAACAACATACAAGGGAATTACCTGCAGAGTTCTACACGAAGGGACGACCACAGACCAATTTGAGGTAAAGACTGGCCCAAGACAGGGATGCATACTGTCACCATTTCTGTTACTGATGTACCATGAGAACATCTACAAAAGGATATAAAATGTTTTACAATGGACACTATGGGAACAACTAGATGATCTTGACTTTGTCGATGATCTGGCTCTTCTCTCACACAACCAGAGACAAATGCGAGACAAAACATACACCACTAGTAGAAATAACTGCTGCCACGTTAGGACTGAATGTGAACAAAGGCAAACCTAGATCAAGAAAACCAACAGCGAGAACAACAGTCCAATTACACTACAAGGAGAAGTCCTAAATGAAGTACACTCTTTCACGTATCTATGAAGCATCGTAGACACAAACGGAGGAACGGGTAGTGACGCAAGGGCTAGGATTAGGAAAGCAAGGGCAGTCTTCATCGTGCTTAATAAGAGTAATAGTAGATGTATAAAACTTGTCAAAATGTGTTCATTTATTTGCCGTGTTAATCGAAAATCGTTTCGTGCCGTTTAAGTATAACGTCTGCGGACGAAGTTTTGTGGCGTTTTACTATGACGTCCGTGCGTGGACGTTTTGTTGTTTTACCATGACGTCCTTGCTTGACATTTTGTGTCGTTTTACCATGACGTCCTTGCGTAGACGTTTTGTTGCGTTTTACTGCGACTTCCGTGCACGGACGTTTCGTGGTGTTTTACTATGACGTCCTTGCGTGGATGATTTACTATGACGTCCGTGCGTGGACATTTCGGGGCGTTTTACTATGACGTCCGTGCGCTGACGTTTTGCGGCCTTTTAATATGATGTTCGTGCGGGGGCGTTTTACTATGACGTCCGTGCGTGGACGTTTCGTGGCGTTTTACTGTGGCGTCTGTCCGCGAACGTCACAGCAACACGCGATGGAAAAGACACCAAATCGGACCGCGGGCACAACATGTGATCGCGCTAATAATAATATCACGTGGCAGGAACTATAGGAGATGGGAGGGTGGTCGTAAAAAATTGTGGGAGGTTGACCTGAAAAATAGACGGGATCTATATATTCTAGGTGGGCTCTACGTTGGCCCTACAAATTGTGGCAGGCTGACCCCCAAAACAGGTGGGAAATGGGAGGTTGGCCCCCAAAACAGGTGGGCGTTGGGAGGTTGAGACCGCCCTCACTCTACGCCTACGCCTGCGGCTACGGATTTAATTACAAGGCGCAATTACTAGGCAAGGGCGGGTTCCAAAAGTTGCTTTCGTATTTCTAAGGTATACTTTTAGGTCGAGTCTTCGGCGCTAACGTGGAATAATTTGTAAAGAAGGCTCAATTGTGCTTATGTAGGGTTATTCGGTAGAGCACAAAGTTTTGTCGTTTTTATTACTTTTAAACTGAGGCGGTTGTGTTCCAATTTACAAAATGGCGCGAATTCGCCACCCAGTGAGGAAACAAGAAACATGCTCGCCACCTAGTGAGAAAGTGCTGCGAAAGCAGGTCCATGCGCCCTCTCTTGGATTCATCTGTATTACTTCTGCTTACGACTCAAACCAACGGACGCGTGTAGTCGACGTTGTTGCAAATAATGGCTGACGAAGATCATGATATCGATACGTAAGTTTAGCAGTTTCAATATATAAAGATGTTTAGTTCTTCCTCAACTTTATGAAGTGATTTTGACGCTGTTTGTTATCGACGTGACATGCTAATATCAACGGAACAACCATATCAATCTGGATGGGCGATAATGGACAATAATTATAACCGTATTTACAAAATTAAGTTTGAACATATTGTAGCAGCGTGTTTGCTTAGTTTTGGCGCTTGAATTTGATTGATGTTGAAATTCCACATCTGCAACGAGTTAAAAATAAATAAAAATAACATCTTCCCAGATCAGATGTAAACAATATGGAACTATTTATTTTCAGCCCTGTTTATTTCATTTACAAAATGATGACTAACGTCAGTAACGAGCATTTGCAACACCAGCGAGGCCAAGGCTACTAGAGCACACAAATGGGTAATTTTGTGTCTCAACTGCTTGGTTGAATGCCCCGCTTATGGTCGGAATGCCCCACTGATGTGATTACAGTCAAATATATGTATACTATGGACAAGAAAAAGCAACCCAACTAAAGGCAACTATTCAATATAATAACCCAGACATCATATTTCTAGTTGAAACTAAATTAGATGCAAACTATGCTACATACTCTTTCCTACCACCCAACTATGAGGCCATCAGAAAGGACAGGAATGCCCATGGCGGTGGAGTCCTTAAAGCCTTCCGTGACAACATTGTAGCTAAACCCCTCCAAAATTTAAACTCAAATTGTGAAATAATTTGGACATAAATTCACTTTGCACGAAACAAATGCATATACTTTGCATCTTATTATCGACCCCCAAATGACCACCTCCAATCCCTTGAAGCTCTCCACGACTCCCTAACTAAACTATATAGATCACAAAAACTCCCCCTAACGTAGTCATAGCTGGAGATTTTAACCTCCCTGATATCAACTGGACAAATCACCAGACCACTAATAACAGCACTGCCAGCAAGCATAACAAACTACTAGAAATAACTAACGACTTTGGGCTGCAGAACATGGTAAACGACCCCACACGCATCGCTTCTGGCAACATTCTTGACCTCATACTCACCTCCAATCTCTCCATTATCATCAACACCCACACCACTCCTGGTATGAGCGATCACGAATCCGTGACCTTCAATGTCAACTTAAACCCAATTCGCAACAAGAAACCCCCCCACCAAGTTTATAGTTACAAATCAGCAGACTGGGACCAACTCAAAGACGACATAGACAAACTAAATCTTGAGTACTTCGACATCGACCCCAACTCACAGGATATAGACACAAACTGGACCTTTTTCCTCGAACGTCTGACTACCTTGATTAACAATAACATACCTAGACGATACACAAAAGCTAAAACCCACCTCCCCTGGATAACACGTGAACTAATTAGAATGCAGAGAAGACTAAACAAAAGCCACAAAAAGGCAAAGCAAACTGGACTAAACAGTGACTGGGAAAAATTTAAGGAACTCCGAAAGCAAGCTACCAAAGCATTAGCAAAATCCTACAAAGACTATGTTAACAACCACATTGGAGACAGCCTGAAAACTAATCCAAAACGATTCTGGTCATTTATTAAGGCAAATAAACGAGAAAACATTGGCATCCCCACACTTTGAGTAAACGACCAACCAATAATTAATGATCGAGATAAAGCAAATGCCCTAAACAACCAATTTAGCTCTGTATTTACCCAAGAAAAGCACCCCATCCCCCAAATAGCCCCCTCTACTTACCCCAACATCCCCCTTCTCGAAATTGGCATAGATGGCGTAATAAAACAGCTGGAAAATCTAAACCAGAACAAAGCTACAGGCCCAGATGAACTCCCAGCCAGAGTCCTTAAAGAAACTACAAAGCAGATAGCTCCCATCATCACCCAAATTTTCCAACAATCATACAACACAGGTAAACTTCCTAATGACTGGCTACAAGCATTAGTAACTCCTATACACAAAAAGAGCCATAAATCTGACCCAGCTAACTACATACCCATATCACTAACCTGCATCCTCTGTAAAGTAATGGAACATATCATCCTAAGCAACATGTGGAAACACATGCACAAGCATAACATCATTCTCCACTTCCAACACGGATTCCAGTCGGGACTGTCTTGTGAATCTCAACTCATTGAGACAGTCCACGACTGGATGACTGCTATGGACAACAAGACCCAAATTGACGCAATCCTGCTTGACTTTGCCAAAGCCTTCGACAAAGTGCCTCACCTACGTCTTCTATCAAAATTGACCTCCTACGGAATCACTGGAAACACTAAAAATTGGATCAAATCTTTTCTATCCAACCGCAAACAGAGAGTCTCAGTTAACGGTGCCCTGTCGGACATCACATATGTCACATCTGGTGTCCCACAGGGTTCAGTTCTAGGACCTGTCCTCTTCTTACTCTACATAAATGACATAAATGGGAACATCAAATCTTCTATACGCCTTTTTGCAGATGATAGTATTATATATCGTAAATTTTTTCCAAAACCGACCACGAAATTCTCCAAACTGACCTAAGCCAACTCCAAACATGGTCAGACAAATGGCAAATGGAATTTAATGTATCTAAATGCGTCCACCTTCCAATAACAAACAAAACTAAACCCAGCACACACAAGTACTCGCTTTCTGGCCAGCCATTATCCACCGTATCCAGCCACTCATACCTCGGAGTAAAATTGGATTCCAAATTAACCTGGACAAATCACGTCACTGACATAACTTCAAAATCTTCTAAATGTTTAGGCATGATTAAACGAACTCTTGGCCCATGTAAACCCGAAGTTAAACAAACAGCCTACAACATGCTAATCCGGCCAAAACTTGAGTACTCTTCAACCATATGGAATCCCCACACCTTTTCACAAGTTAAAAGCCTTGAAAGAGTGCAACACTCTGCTGCCAGATTTGTTAAAAATTATTACAGACGGAACACAAATCCAGCAGATCTAATTACTGCCCTTGGATGGCCAACCCTCGAACGAAGGCGCATTATCAAACAAGCCACTACCTTCTACAAAATTCTAAACAACATTATTGAGATCACCCCCCCCTCCAGGCCTACTAACTCGCTCTCGAACCCGTGGACAATACATAGCCCCCAAGTGTCGTATAAATGCAGTGGTCTTTTCATTTTATCCCAGAGCCATTCGCATATGGAATATGATTCCACCAAAAATTACTAACATAAAAAACCCAAAATCATTTCAAGAAGCTATTATGGAACTCCCTTTCACCACACCTCCTCACCTAAACTGCCTTTAAAACACAGTGCTCAGCGTAAACTTATCCATGGTGTGGGTATGGAGACTGTCTATGTGTGCATGTAGCAAGGCAGCGACAGTATCCATACACACAACCAACCTATTAAAAATTTTCGTTAAACATCCTATACATAAAATAAATAAAACTATCAGATAAAAACCATTTCAGCAACATTAATGATACTAGTCTTTTAATCGAATGTACCACCCACAGCGCATGCGCACAGTCCACCACAAACTCCTGCGTTAGCCCAAGTTTGGGCTGTTTGGAGTAAACCACTTGAGACTTGAGGATACATTGAAACAAGGGATGGGAAAAATATCTAGAGTATTGTAAAAGCAGGAATAAAATCCGAGCTTTAACCAGAAAGCTCCGAAAGGAGTTTGAACGAAATTTAGCCACTCAAACCAAAAAAAACCTAGTCTTCTGGAATTATTATAAATCAAAAACTACAGTTAAACAAGGAATTGGGGAACTGAATATAGACCACACAAATCCGAAATCCCAAACAACAACTAAAGATGGAGAAAAAGCAAATATTCTTGCCGACTACTTCTCCAGTGTATTCACTACTGAACAGCCGGGGTCTATTCCAACTACTCCCAAAGTAAGCAATAAATTAGCGATGGATGAACTCAAAGTAACTGAAAACAGAATATTAGTGATGTTAAAAAACTTAATATAAGCAAATCGCATGGCCCTGATGAAATAGACGCCAGATTACTAATGGAGTTGTCAGAGAATATCTGTCACCCATCACGGAAAAAATTTGAAACCTCTATAAAAAATTCAGGTATTCCTGATGAATGGAAGGATGCCGAAATATCAGCAATATATAAAAAAGGAAACAATCATATCTCAGATAGTACTTTACCGATTTTTAAGCTGTTTCCACATTAACATTTTCTATTTCAATGTTATAACATTAATATTTTATTAATTCAGATTTGAAGGAGACTTTGACGATGTTGACGATGAAGAACCACTTGATGAAGTAAATGATCCTGAAGTAAGTAACAACAAAATAACAGCAATAAATTAATGACAGTTGTGCAAATACTACAAATTTAAGAGCTGTGCTATGGTTCTGTACTGGCCTAATAGTGTATCCCATGGCATGCCCATGTTGGGTTCAGACTGGGGGACCTATTATTGAATGGCCAATTTTTGGCCTAACTCCTTTTTGTAGATGAAACTGTTTTATTGTTGACTTAGCATATAATTATATATATTATATATGATATCCACGTAGCGGGTATGAGATGATGACAACATCCAAGATGGATACCATGGAATTGTGAAAATCAAGTTATTCAAATGTTTGGTTAATTTTGTATGACTGTGTCACTTGTCTCACTCATTGGTGTCCTCTTGCAGCAAGAACACGACCAGGTGGACATCCTGCCAGCGGGGGACACTGGCCAGCAGGTGGAGCCACAAAACAGAATCACCACGCCCTACATGACAAAATATGAGCGTGCCAGAGTGCTTGGAACAAGGGCTCTGCAAATAGCGTACGTTTTTCCTTTTACATTCCATCTGGCACCATACTTTCTTTTGTAATGGTGTTTCATACTTAAACATTTTTTGCAGTATTTTGTTAATTGCAATGCAGTATTGCAAATATTTGTAATGCTTTTAAATTTGCAATAGAGTATGGCAAGTATTTGCTGTACTTTAAAAGGGTCTAAGGATCCATAATACTGTACAAATATATGTTGATTATGATAAAATAAACAATAAACATAAATAAATAAACAACACTTCTATGAATTATATAACACATTGTTTTATTATTATTAAATATTGTAATTTTCTATACTGTGTACTATAGATTAGAAAAGTATTGCTAAAGTAAAGTAGTTTGAATGCTTTTACAGGTAATTGCAATACTTTAGAAAATGTAATACCGTATTGCACGTATTTGCAATGCTTTTTTAAAAGTATATCTATAATGCCCAGTCCCATTGGATTTTTGAAATCACTAGCCAACATAGCCTGTTTTAATTATTACATGCAAATCAGTTATGATAATAATACAACAGTTTGTTTTGCTCTTGTAGAATGTGCGCCCCGGTCATGGTTGAATTAGAAGGTGAAACTGATCCACTACAAATTGCAATGAAAGAACTCAAGTAAGTGTACCACCACTAAAGTCAAACATATATGGGATCTCTAATCTGCCTTTACACACATCCAGAAAAGTTTTGAGCTAGGACGCGATTCCATGACTTTTCATGTTTATTTTTAGATGTTGCATATTTATTTAGTTTTATTTTTTTGCTCGTCTTATTTCACATTAATTTTGCGAAAATTCAAACCTACTTAGTATTGCAGACTTTGTTTTGGTTTAGTATGCAGCCATGGCTCTTGTAGAAGAATAACACTGTTGCTATTTTTCGAATAATTGTTCAAACATGAAAACAATTTTGGATCTACACTTTTACACATTTATTAGATTAATAAAAATTATTATTATTATGATGATATCTGTCTGTTCCAGGACAAGCACAGACACACACTGCATAATGTATTAGTTCTGTGGGGTAAGAAATACCTAAGCTATCAGGAGAAACTGCAAACACTTGCTAGATGAAATGAGTTAATTTTGTTTTGTTATTTTTCAGGGCAAGGAAAGTGCCAGTAATAATTCGACGGTATTTGCCAGATGGCAGCTTTGAAGACTGGGGCATTGAAGAACTTATCATTACGGACATTTAATATGATATTGTACAGTGTCAACAGAGAAAAGGGTTTCTGAAACAATTGTAGGTTGAATTACGTAATACAGTATCATCTATGAAGATATCAGTAATGTGTATGTCACTAGTTCAAAGTAATTAGTACACATAGGAACTTGTTTTAACAGCATCCACTATGTCTAAGTCATTATGTGATTATAAACAGCACTTATACTTTTGTTAGAGATTTTCTAAGCTACATTTAAGAGTGACAAAAGTTCCATTACCATGGGTGTATGTTTGGTCTATAATTTGCTTTAAACTGGTTCTTAATGTAAATATTTATTTTATAATAAAATGTTTATGAAAGCTGTGTTGTTTGTGGTCAAAATACTGAAGTAGTTTTCCATCTGTCTGCTGCTCGTGATGTTCTGAGTCAATACTAATGGTAATCATGGATGGTTTCGCACACATCGTATGCATCCTTACGAGCCAGTGGTAGTGTTGGATAATACTACCCCTGGCATATATCCTACACACTATGGATGCCGCCAAATCAATTGTACTTCATCTCACTAGATGTGTTGGTTGACATGTTGCTGGGAACCGGCAAGGATGATCGTACGACACTACTGTACAGGGTGTATATGGAATTTACATCGGGATGAGGCACCCCAATTCCTTTTATTAAGAAATGTTGACCTGGATAACAAAGGAACAGGCATTTGACCTATCTAGAATTTAATGGGTTGATTGGTAACTGATTTGGAAACTAGTGAATAGGAAGCCAATGTTTCTGGATGTTTCAAAGTGAATAATTACTAATGGCATTATAGTATTTAGTGTTGGTGTATCTGCAACACATTGTGAATATTATGCCATGGTTTCTGTGTACATGTATTTCAAAGTGAATATAAAAATTATTCCCAGAATTCAACCAGAAATATTGGAGGGAATGGTTGAGGGTAAAAGAGGCTAAGGAAGACCAAGAGATACGTGGACAGACAACATCAAGGCGTGGATGGGGAGCAAGAAGTTGTGCCTTTCTGACCTCGGAGGTCAACGTAATTGGAGAACTGAGAGGGAACCCCGAATTTGGCCCAGTGGTTGAGAGGGTGGGTGGATTTAACAAGTTGACCAATGGTAAAGCGTATAATTCACACTGATGTATGTAGACATGCCAAATTTTAAGCATTAAAATTTTCAGTAAGTGTGGTCCTGGCGGGCCATACCTGCTTTAGCATTTGAGTTAAAAAAAAATTCCGGTCTGAATTTACTTGTTAAATTTTCTAGACTTTAAGAGTCTATATACATTTTAAGTGATGTTTACGTTTACACTCACTACTTTTCTTTACGGTTTACAGTGATATATATCTTCACTGTTATTTTCATCGTGAGTTATTAAATATTGCTACTATGTATGTGGCCGTCTGATGTACACGATTAAAATCGCTTCGAACCTGGAGAACAATGCGTTGAATACACTTCTGTAGTACTCTATGTATTCATTGGTCGAGTGAGTACAAATGCAGTTATAAATCTCGACCTGGCGAGCGCAAAGAAGACGGACAATTAAAACACATCTACATCTGTGAGTAATGCCTCCCGGACCATTGCGTACGGCCCCGAAGAAGATAAGAAGAGGATGCATATATCCTACATTGGCGAGGCGCGCCAGCGATTTTTTTCGGCGTACATTGACGAGCGCACATTAAAACGTACATTGGCGAGCGCACATTAAAACGTCAGCTCCGTACAACGTACACTGGCGAGTGCCCACCAAAGAGCCTATTCAACCTACATTGACGATGATTACCAGTGATGAACTATTAGATAGGTATGCGTCTTTCGAACTTTTAATTGTGATGTTTCACTGCCCTACTGTAAAGCTTTACGTTGACATAACGAACGTATTGTTTGTGCAAGCTGTATTAACAGAACAAACGAATACAAGTCGTGTTCTGAACGCCGGTCCTGTTCATAGATCACAATTACCGTAAACTCCCGAACACTACACCCCTCCCCCTTTACTATGAATTAGCAAATGTTGTATTGATTACGATCACGATTAAACAAATAGCAGTGAGTCCGGAACAAGTGACTTTGCAAACGTGTTATGCACAGTTCTAGTTGAGTTTGTAGTCATGTAGACGCCGAGGGACACAACGAGTGCGCTAGGGTCGTTCTTGCGGTGGTGTCTCGCGAAGAGTTGTGGAAACCGAAAGTGGATTAAGCATCTTTTTGAAGCGAGAAGTATTGCGACGAACCGTGTGGTTGTCATCGGCTGCGGTGATAGCCGTGCCTTGTACACACCATGGGTTTGTGGCTGAATGGAGTCGACAGCTTATTTTACCTCTTGTCGTTCCTCATGAGGACCGTGTCTCCGACATGCAAGTCATTGTGAGCAGCTCTGTTTCTCTTGTCAGCGTATGTTTTCTGGCACAGTTTTGCCTGTTTGTCGTTCACTCGTGCTGCTCTGTTATCGAGAGTGTCCTTCGTTGAGATACACGGAAGTTTGGTGCCAGGTTCCCAGCCAACTAGCAAGAAAAAGTGTGGACTAAACTTTGTAGACGTGTGGGGCATGGCCCTGTATTGTCGTAAGAACTGGTGCATTTCCTGTTTCCAGTTTTTCTGCTCCAGCACAGCTGATCGGATCGCTTTCATCAGCGGTTTGTTGAAACCTTCAGCTTGTGCATTGCCTCGTGGCCAGCACACTGTCACTCTTCTATGACGAAAACCACTGTGCTTAGCGAATGAGGCAAATGCATCAGAGTTGAACTGGGCCCCATTATCCGATTTGATGACCTCGGGGATTCTAAACATTGCCAGTATTTTGTCAAGCACTGGGATGACCGTGTTTGCTGACACCAGAACCATGAGTTCTTCTCCAGATGGCAAGGGACCAAGGAAGTCCATACTTAGATGTTTTCACGCTGCAGGTGGCATATCCGACATCTACATTGGCTCAAGGTGTGGGTTACCGTTGTACGTGCATTGGCAGGCGAAACATTGATGTACTGCCGTCTCCACCATGTCGTTCATTTTCGGGAACCACATCTTTGACTTTAAGACCTGTTTTGTTTTGACAATCCCTTGATGGCCAGTAGTTAGTGGAGGTTTCTGAGACCTTAACCGTCGGTGCCCATGTGCATGAAAGACTTCCGCTTCCGGTTGCGCTCGCAGCCAATCAGAGCGCCCCCTGAGGGCACATCCAAGAGCGCAATGCCTTCTGGTAACCTAAGCGCCCCCTAGCGACTGGAGCTAACCCTAAACGTCTAGAGCACCCCCTAGCGACTGTAGGAGTACCGAAATGTAGGCTGTGGGTGGTAAGCTTATGCCTAAATTAAGAATAGACCACTGTAAGGCAAATTTGAAGATAAAATTGCGTTTATTACAGTTTAACTACTAAAATTATACAAAACCAAGTTTCTCAGTCCTTGCACAATTTGCACTACTGATCTAACTTCGGTACCTCGTCAAAGTATAAAATGTCAACCAAAAGTTCAAAATACAACCAAAAGCAAGAGCGTTAAGAACAACAATAAAAGGTGAAAGAACAGATGACATTAAACACAATAATAAAGACGACTCAAAATAAGACTTAAAAGACGTCTTAAAAGAATGTCTTAAAAGACGACTGGCCACAATCAGGAATGGGCCAGGACTTGCGTTCGCCTGTACAAATACAAACCAAACCAGTAAGTTATTTGCATATCATAGTGTCCAGTGTAAGATGACACATCAACATCTGTTAAATACCATAGTTCCAACACATTGGTGTTGTTCACAATATTGTATGTAAAATACCTGTTATCTTATTCAGTACTAATATATAATCATACTTGTCGGTATTAATGTAATAATAGTACTCTACATGTAAAACACCCTTAATATAATAAATTCAACAGTCAACAATGTTGTAAATTTCACATGTGCATGCCCTGACTAGCCTAGCTGTCATTCCACTGTTGTTTACAAGCAAGTCTTGGACACTGCTCAACTTACATGTCTCTAGGGAATACTCAAGATCAGCCCTCTTCCAGTCACCTCCTAGAGCAATTAATCAATGTAACTTCAAAGGGAGAGAGGGTACTAGACTGATCCTGGCTTAACTGTGGGGACAGTTACATAATACCCATATACATGCACAATTTATCCTTGTCTCATGTATATCACATCTTATAACATATTAACTATAACAGTAGCACCACTAAACATGATCAAAACTTAACTTTCTAAAGGGATCTGTACATTTACAAGCTACTGACTGGAAGTAGTCAAAATCTCATTAAGCCCTGTTGGGCATTCTTCCCTAAGGTCCAATGACCACTTATTCCTGATCTTCCACATATTAGTAATCAAAGTCACCACTAAGTAATTATAACTGATAAAGTAAATGCCTTGACATAAACAGATGGACAATTCTCTATCACACAGTATGATACAATTATAAATTGAAAACATTGCTTAATAAGGTAGAAAACATCATTTAGGGACTTACCAAAACATAGTTGTCATTAACTGTAGAATCACGCCTGGCCCACTGGGGCAGGGCCCCTTCCACTGACCACACGTGACCCCTGTCTCTAGGGTAAAATTTATGCTTAAACAACTGAATTATTAGTAATAAGACCAACTACCTACACAGTAAATACAACTAATTACAGGACAAATAATCATAGCAATAATAGTTCACTAACTATATTCTCTAAATTACATTACATTACCCTGGGTGCTGCCATCATGTGGTGGGTAACTAAACTACTCGAACCGACAAGTGACTATGTCACAGAAAGATAACCAGTAGTCATCGATAGTGGACATAGGAACAAAGAATATACACGTTAATAATAATATCACCCACCCCACCCACCCCACGACAACACGTGACCTTGACGGAGTGACCAGTCCGAGTGGCGAGGTAATACTAAGTGGATGCCGTAACGACTGGAGTTAACTGCAAGCCGAAGCGTTTATCCAGCTGTGAGCCATAGTGCGAGATCAAAGGATACCAATCTGAACAATGTAGCAAGGGAGTCGAGCTAATCAGTGAAAAAACAGCAACTATGTTGCAATGACGGTATTGATGTGGGACTGAGGGTAACAGTGGTCGTTGCTTGACATACCGACATACAGCTGAAGTAAGCTATAAACGTGTCAGGACACACAACTCCTACAGTTTACCCATAATTCCTACAATTTACCCATAATTCCCCTATTCAATAAGAGTACAAGCAAATGTTATTAAATATTTGAAAATAATGACACAATATTGTCCACAAACGTTAGACAGAGGACTCTAAAGTATATTGTCATACCGACGTACAGCTGACGAAAGCTATAAACGTGTCAGGACATGCTGCTGACGTAATCCGCATACAGAACAATACCAAATAAGGACGAAACCGATCGACTGGTAGTTGTTATCGCTAGGCAAGCCGCTGCATATGGAACTTGGACCCGACGAACACTCAGCGAGACATGTATACACGGGAACGATAGAACAGTAGGTAAAGTGAACATTTATTAAAATGTAGAGCTATGTAGAGCTATGTACAATATCGTCCACAAACGTTAGACAGAGGACTCTAAAGTCTCTTGCCATACGCATATTTTCGTTATATGTCAATATTGTTAAATAGTGCGCTCTTACACTTTACCCATACCTCCTACAGTTTACCCATAATTCCTACAATTTACCCATAATTCTCCTATTGAATAAGAGTACAAGGACATTTTATTAAATATTTGAAAATAATGACACAATATCGTCCACAAACGTTAGACAGAGGACTCTAAAATCTCTTGCCATACGCATATTTTCGTTATATGTCAATATTGTTAAATAGTGCGCTCTTACACTTTACCCATAACTCCTACAGTTTACCCATAATTCCTACAATTTACCCATAATTCCTACAATTTACCCATAATTCCTACAATTTACCCAGCACACATATGTAGTGAAGTGTGTTTGTTCGTTCACCTAGCTATAAAAAGAACGGGACTTTAGTTTCATACAACTAGAATATATATATATATATATATATATATATATATATATATATATATATATATATATATATATATATTCACTGTACCCACAGTACAGAGCTAGAATACATAGTCACTGTCCCACAGTACACAGCTAGAATACATAGTCACTGTATCCAGAGTACACAGCTAAATTACATAGTCACTTTACCCAAAGTACACAACTAGAATACGTAGTCACTGTACCCACTGTATGCAGCTAGAATACATATATATATATATACATATACATACTGTACCCAGAGTACACAACTAGAATACACAGTCACTGTACCCATAGTACACAGCTAGATTACATAGTCACTTTACCCACAGTGCACATATAGAATATAAATTCACTGTACCCAGAGTACACTGCTAGAATACATAGTTGTTACTCTACCCACAGTACATAGCTACAGTACATAGTCACTGTACACACAGTACACAGCTAGAATACATAGACACTGTACCCACAGTGCACAGCTAGAATACATAGTCACTGTACCCACAGAACACAGCTGTAATATATATATATTCACTGTATATACAGTACACAGCTACAGTACATAGCCACTGTATCTACAGTACACTGATAGAATATATATTCACTGCACCAACAATACATAGCTAGAATGCATAGTCACTATACCCACAGTACATAGTACTCAGCTACAATTCGTAGTCACTGTATCCACTGTATCCAGTACAGAGCTAGAATACATAGTCACTGTACCCACAGTACACAGCTAGAATATATAGTCACTATACCCAGAGTACACAACTAGAATACATAGTCACTGTACCCACAGTATGCAGCTAGAATACATATTTACTGTACACAAAGTACACAACTAGAAAACATAGTCATTGTACCCACAATACACAGCAAGAATGCATAATCACTGTACCCACAGTATACAGCTACAATTAGTAGACACTGTACGCACAGTACACAACTAAAATACATAGTCACTCAACCCACAGTACACAGCTAGAATGTATATTCACTGTACACAGAGTACACAGTTAAATAGAATAATTAGTCACTGTACGAAGAGTACACAGCTAGAGTACATAGAACTGTACCCATAGTACACGGCTAGAATACATAGTCACTGTACCCACAGTAGTCAGCTAGATTACATAATCACAATAACCACAGTTCACAGCTAGAATACATAATCAATGTAACCACAGTACACAGCTAAAGTACATAGTCACTGTACCCACAGTACTCTGCTACAGTACATAGTCACTGTACCCACATTACACAGCTAGAATACTTAGTCACTGTATCCAGAGTACACAGCTATAATACTTAGTCACTGTACAAAGAGTACACAGCTATAATACATATTCACTGTATCCAAAGTACACAGCTAGAATACATAGTCACTGTACCCACAGTATACAGCTACAATGCAAAGTCACTCAACCCATAGTACAACGCTATAATACATATACACAGTACACAGTTAAAATACATATTCACTGTACCCACAGTAAACAACTAGAATACATAGCCACTGTACCCACAGTACACATGTAGAATACATAATAACAGTCACTGTACCCACAGTACACCACTACAATTCATAGTCACTGTACCCACATTACTCAGCTAGCATAAATAGTCACTGTACCCACAGTGCACACCTAGCGTACAATATTACTGTACCCAAAGTACACAGTTAGAATACATAGTAACTGTACCCACAGTACTCAACTATAATACATAGTCACTGTACCCACAGCACACAGCTAGAATACGTAGTCACTATACCCACGGTACACAAATAGAATACATATTCACTGTACCCACGGTACAGAGCTAGAATACATAGTCACTGTCCCACAGTACACAGCTAGAATACATATTCACTGTACCCACAGTACACAGCTAGAATACATATGTACTGCACCCAGAGTACACAACTAGAATACATAGTCACTGTACCCACATAACACAGTGTACAGCTAGAATATAAAGTCACTGTACCCACAATACACAGCTAGAATATGTAGTTGCTGTACCCAGAGTACTCAGCTACAGTACAGTAAACAGTACACAGCTAAAATTCATATTGACTTCATCCACAGTACACACCTAGAATATATAGTAAATGTGCCCACATTACACAGCTAGAATACATAATCACTGTATACACAGTACACAAGTAGAACGCATAGTCACTGTACCCACAATACACAGCTAGAATATATAGTTGCTGTACCCACAGCGAAATGATGGCCAGACGTAACTCGAGTCGATCACAAGACCGGGTGGACAAAGTACACCCAGCGCACAATAGCAGCATCACGTGTGCGGCCTGCGCGCCACAGCCAGAGGAGGCCTATAGAAACGGAGCGCAGAGTTAACGAGCAGCTAGCAAACATAGTCACTGTATCCAGAGTACACAGCTAAAGTACATAGTCACTGTACCCACAGTACACAGCTACAGTACCTTTTCACTGAACACACAGTACACAGCTAGAATGCATAGGTACTGTACCACTGTACACAGCTACAGTACATAGACACTTTACCCTCAGTACACCGCTAGAATACATAGTCACTGTATCCAGAGTACACAGCTATAATACATAGTTACTATACCCACAGTACACAGCTAGCATACATAGACACTGTACCCACAGTGCACAGCTAGAATACATAGTCACTGTACCCAAAGAACACAGCTTTAATATATATATATTCACTTTATGCACAGTACACAGCTACAGTACATAGCGACTGTATCTACAGTACACTGATAGAATATATATTCACTGCACCAACAATACACAGCTAGAATTCATAGTTACTATACCCAGAGTACACAACTAGAATACATAGCCACTGTACCCACAGTATGCAGTTAGAATACATATTTACTGTACACAAAGTACACAACTAGAAAACATAGTCATTGTACCCACAATACACAGCAAGAATGCATAGTCACTGTACCCACAGTATACAGCTACAATTCGTAGTCACTGTATCCACAGTACACAACTAAAATACATAGTCACTCAACCCACAGTACACAGCTAGAATGTATATTCACTGTACACACAGTACAAAGCTAGAATACTTAGTCACTGTACCCACAGTAGTCAGCTAGATTACATAATCACAATAGCCACAGTTCACAGCTAGAATACATAATCAATGTAACCACAGTACACGGCTAGAATGCATTGTCACTGGACCCGGAGTACACAGCTACAGTATAAAGTCACTGTATCCCCAGTACACATCTAGAATACATAGTCACTGTATCCAGAGTACACAGCTAAATTACATAGTCACGGTACCCACTAGTGCGTCCTCCAATGTTAACTGTGTCATTGTGGTCTTCCAGTGCGTCCTCCAATGTTAACTGTGTCATTGTGGTCTTCCAATGTGTCCTCCAATGTTAACTGTGTCATTGTGGTCTTCTAGTGTGTCCTCCAATGTTAACTGTGTCATTGTTGTCTTCTAGTACGTCCTCCAATGTTAAATGTGTCATTGTGGTCTTCCAGTGTATCCTCCAATGTTAACTGTGCTGGTGTGGTCTTCCAGTGCGTCCTCCAATGTTAACTGTGTTGGTGTGGTCTTCCAGTGCGTCCTCCAATGTTAACTGTGTCATTGTGGTCTTCTAGTACGTCCTCCAATGTTAACTGTGTCATTGTGGTCTTCCAGTACGTCCTCCAATGTTAACTGTGTCATTGTGGTCTTCTAGTGCGTCCTCCAATGTTAACTGTGTCATTGTGGTCTTCCAGTGCGTCCTCCAATGTTAACTGTGTCATTGTGGTCTTCTAGTGCGTCCTCCAATGTTAACTGTGTCGGTGTGGTCTTCCAATGCGTCCTCCAATGTTAACTGTGTCATTGTGGTCTTCTAGTGCGTCCTCCAATGTTAACTGTGCCGGTGTGGTGTTCTAGTGCGTCCTCCAATGTTAACTGTGTCGGTGTGGTCTTCTAGTACGTCCTCCAATGTTAACTGTGTCATTGTGGTCTTCCAGTGCGTCCTCCAATGTTAACTGTCTTCCAGTACGTCCTCCAATGTTAACACTGTTACCCTGCTAATTTCAAATAATGGGGCAGCCCCACTGTGGACAGTACCAGACACTGTTACCCTGCTAATGTCAAGTAATGGAGCAGCCCCACTGTGCACAGTACCAGACACTGTTACTCTGCTGATGTCAAATAATGGTGCAGCCCCACTGTGGACAGTACCAGACACTGTTACCCTGCTAATGTCAAATAATGGGGCAGCCCCACTGTGGACAGTACCAGACACTGTTACCCTGCTGATGTCAAATAATGGAGCAACCCACTGTGGACACTACCAGACACTGTTACCCTGCTAATGTCAAGTAATGGGGCAGCCCCACTGTGGACAGTACCAGACACTGTTACCCTGCTAATGTCAAGTAATGGGGCAGCCCCGCTGTGGACAGTACCAGACACTGTTACCTTGCTGATGTCAAATAATGGAGCAACCCACTGTGGACACTACCAGACACTGTTACCCTGCTAATGTCAAGTAATGGGGCAGCCCCACTGTGGACAGTACCAGACACTGTTACCCTGCTGATGTCAAATAATGGTGCAGCCCCACTGTGGACAGTACCAGACACTGTTACCCTGCTAATGTCAAATAATGGGGCAGCCCCACTGTGGACAGTACCAGACACTGTTACCTTGCTGATGTCAAATAATGGAGCAACCCACTGTGGACACTACCAGACACTGTTACCCTGCTAATGTCAAGTAATGGGGCAGCCCCACTGTGGACAGTACCAGACACTGTTACCCTGCTGATGTCAAATAATGAAGCAGCCCCACTGTGGACAGTACCAGACACTGTCACCCTGCTAATGTCAAGTAATGGGGCAGCCCCACTGTGGACAGTACCAGACACTGTTACCCTGCTGATGTCAAATAATGGTGCAGCCCCACTGTGGACAGCACCAGACACTGTTACCCTGTTAATGTCAAGTAATGGAGCAGCCCCACTGTGGACAGTACTAATAACAGGCTGTCTTGCTGTATTACAGGCTGCCATGCTGTATAACAGGCTGTCTTGCTGTATTACAGGCTGCCCTGCTGTATTACAGGCTGTCTTGCTGTATAACAGGCTGCCATGCTTTATTACAGGCTGTCTTGCAGTATGAGAGGCTGTCTTGCTGTATAACAGGCTGCCATGCTGTATAACAGGCTGCCATGCTGTATTACAGGCTGCCTTGCTGTATTACAGGCTGTCTTGCTGTATAACAGGCTGCTATGCTGTATTACATGCTGCCACGCTGTATTACAGGCTGCCATGCTGTATTACAGGCTGCCTTGCTGTATTACAGGCTGTCGTGCTGTATTACAGGCTGTCTTGCTGTATTACAGGCTGTCTTGCTATATTACAGGCTGTCTTGCTGTATTACAGGCTATCTTGCTGTATTACAGGCTGCCATGCTGTATAACAGGCTGTCTTGCTGTATTACAGGCTGTCTTGCTGTATAACAGGCTGCCATGCTGTATTACAGGCTGCCCTGCTGTATTACTGGGTGTCTTGATGTATTACAGGCTGTCTTGCTGTATTACAGGCTGTCTTGCTGTATTACAGGCTGCCCTGCTGTATTACAGGCTGTCATGCTGTATAACAGGCTGCCATGCTGTATTACAGGTGATGGACGCAATGTGTAAAGAGCCAGGATGTGGCTGGAAGTAGGAGAAACAGAGGATAGTATGGTGGAGGCAATGTGTAAGGAGGAAGGGTGTGGCTTGAGGTAGGAAAGACAGAGGACAGTATGGTGGACGCAATGTGTCAGGAGTCAGGATCAACATTACACAACTTCACACAACTTCGCACAACTTCACACAACTTCACACAACTTTACCTTCTGATTACCACACCTCACCACCCCCACCATAGAGTAATGAGACGAGCATAGCCATCTGACCACCAGGGGGCGCAGGGGTGTATTAGCCCCCGCGCGCGCCCCTGCGTTGGTGTGGTCTTCCAGTGCGTCCTCCAATGTTAACTGTGTCATTGTGGTCTTCTAGTACGTCCTCCAATGTTAACTGTGTCATTGTGGTCTTATGCGTTTATAGCTTACTTCAGCTGTATGTCGTGTATACATGTATTCTAGCTCTGTACTGTGGATACAGTGACTACGAATTGTAGCTGAGTACTATGTACTGTGGGTATAGTGACTATGCATTCTAGCTGTGTATTGTTGGTGCAGTGAATATATATTCTATCAGTGTACTGTAGATACAGTGGCTATGTACTGTAGCTGTGTACTGTATATACAGTGAATATATATATATATTACAGCTGTGTTCTGTGGGTACAGTGACTATGTATTCTAGCTGTGCACTGTGGGTACAGTGTCTATGTATTCTAGCTGTGTACTGTGTGTACAGTGACTATGTACTGTAGCTGTGTACTGTGGGTAGAGTAACTATGTATTCTAGCAGTGTACTCTGGGTACAGTGAATTTATATTCTATATGTGCACTGTGGGTAAAGTGACTATGTAATCTAGCTGTGTACTATGGGTACAGTGACTGTGTATTCTAGTTGTGTACTCTGGGTACAGTATGTATATATATATATATATATGTATTCTAGCTGCATACAGTGGGTACAGTGACTACGTATTCTAGTTGTGTACTTTGGGTAAAGTGACTATGTAATTTAGCTGTGTACTCTGGATACAGTGACTATGTATTCTAGCTGTGTACTGTGGGTACAGTGTATATGTATTCTAGCTGTGTACTGTGGGACAGTGACTATGTATTCTAGCTTTGTACTGTGGGTACAGTGAATATATATATATATATATATATATATATATATATATATATATATATATATATATATATATATATATTCTAGTTGTATGAAACTAAAGTCCCTTTCTTTTTATAGCTAGGTGAACGAACAAACACACTTCACTACATATGTGTGCTGGGTAAATTGTAGGAATTATGGGTAAATTGTAGGAATTATGGGTAAATTGTAGGAATTATGGGTAAACTGTAGGAGTTATGGGTAAAGTGTAAGAGCGCACTATTTAACAATATTGACATATAACGAAAATATGCGTATGGCAAGAGATTTTAGAGTCCTCTGTCTAACGTTTGTGGACGATATTGTGTCATTATTTTCAAATATTTAATAAAATGTCCTTGTACTCTTATTCAATAGGAGAATTATGGGTAAATTGTAGGAATTATGGGTAAACTGTAGGAGGTATGGGTAAAGTGTAAGAGCGCACTATTTAACAATATTGACATATAACGAAAATATGCGTATGGCAAGAGACTTTAGAGTCCTCTGTCTAACGTTTGTGGACGATATTGTACATAGCTCTACATAGCTCTACATTTTAATAAATGTTCACTTTACCTACTGTTCTATCGTTCCCGTGTATACATGTCTCGCTGAGTGTTCGTCGGGTCCAAGTTCCATATGCAGCGGCTTGCCTAGCGATAACAACTACCAGTCGATCGGTTTCGTCCTTATTTGGTATTGTTCTGTATGCGGATTACGTCAGCAGCATGTCCTGACACGTTTATAGCTTTCGTCAGCTGTACGTCGGTATGACAATATACTTTAGAGTCCTCTGTCTAACGTTTGTGGACAATATTGTGTCATTATTTTCAAATATTTAATAACATTTGCTTGTACTCTTATTGAATAGGGGAATTATGGGTAAATTGTAGGAATTATGGGTAAACTGTAGGAGTTGTGTGTCCTGACACGTTTATAGCTTACTTCAGCTGTATGTCGGTATGTCAAGCAACGACCACTGTTACCCTCAGTCCCACATCAATACCGTCATTGCAACATAGTTGCTGTTTTTTCACTGATTAGCTCGACTCCCTTGCTACATTGTTCAGATTGGTATCCTTTGATCTCGCACTATGGCTCACAGCTGGATAAACGCTTCGGCTTGCAGTTAACTCCAGTCGTTACGGCATCCACTTAGTATTACATCGCCACTCGGACTGGTCACTCCGTCAAGGTCACGTGTTGTCGTGGGGGGTGGGGTGGGTGGGGTGGGTGATATTATTATTAACGTGTATATTCTTTGTTCCTATGTCCACTATCGATGACTACTGGTTATCTTTCGGTACTCCTACAGTCGCTAGGGGGTGCTCTAGACGTTTAGGGTTAGCTCCAGTCGCTAGGGTGCGCTTAGGTTACCCAGAAGGCATTGCGCTCTTGGATGTGCCCCCAGGGGGCGCTCTGATTGGCTGCGCGCGCAACCGGAAGCGGAAGTCGTTCATGCACATGGGCACCGACGGTTAAGGTCTCAGAAACCTCCACTAACTACTATGGCCTCCATGCGAAAGTGCAACCACTTTCGCATGGAAAGTTCCTCAGAGATGCAGGGATGACCACGTTTGTTCCACGTAGTAGTATGTTGTCATCAGTGACAGTCAGTTCTTCTCGGACGTGTAGAACTCTCGCATCATTGGGTCACCAGATTTTGCGGATCTCCAACCAGCGTCCATTTCTGCAAAGAGTGATTATGCTCTGCATCTTGTCATCTACATCAGTGGCACGTTTGACATCCTCTATCTCTATGGCGCGTGGTATACTGGATGGTGCAATGAAGTTTACGTAATCTTCAGCCATGTTTTGGTGTCTGCGAGTCCCCGCCATAGTTATCGGGTTCCTGGACATGTAGTCTGCTGGATTTTTGCTTCCGGGTATGTATCTCAGAACGAAGTTGTACGGTTGGAGTCGAAGACCCGTCGGTTAATGCGCAGTGGCGGCCTGGCTTTCTTCCATATGGTGAGAAGCGGCTCGTGATCAGTGATGATTGTGAACTGCGGATCTCCTTGTGGATACTGGTCAAAGTGCTCGCAAGGCCTTACTACACCCAGAGCTTCGCGTTCAGTTGGACTATAACGGCTTTCAACGTCTGAGAGGAACGGCTTGCAAACGCAACTGCGCTGCTGTCTTGGATCAGTATGCTGCCTAGGCCTGTCGGGCTTGCATCGACTATCAGAGATGTCGTTTTCTTTACATCAAAGTAGGCAGCACAGGTATCTTCGATGAGCAGGTCTCTGAGCGCAGTAAACGCCGCATCTTGATCGCTTGACCATAGCCAGTCGACATCCTTCTTAGTGAAGCGTCTCAGGGGTTCGCTGATGATGGCAAAGTCTTTGATGAATCTCGATAAGTAGTTCATCATACACAGGAAATTCCTCAGCTTTGTCACATTTGATGGAGGCGGCAGCTCCTTGACAGCCTGCACTTTGTTTGGGTCAGGTGACACGCCGGTTTTGCTGAATATCATTCCGTAGTACTCTATTGACGGCAGGTTCACCTTACACTTGTCCAAGTTGAGTGTGAGGCCGTTTATGTGTAATGCGTCAAGAGTATCAGCCAGTTCTTTATCATGCATCTCCTGGGCGTTTTCTCCTTTCCCATAGATGATGATGTCATCACTGATGTTCCTTGGCGACTCAGTGTGGCTGATCACATTTCTGACGTGTTCCTTGAATATTTCACTTGCTGACGATATCCCAAAGTTCAGTGTTTTGTACATGTAGAGGCCATTGTGTGTTCTGAATGTGGTGATATATCTGGATGATGGGTGAAGCTCCAGCTGGTGGTAGCCATTGGACAGATCTAGTTTGCTAAATACTGTTGCGCCATTTAGGTCATGTATGAGTTCTTCTAATGTTGACATGCCATGGCGTTCTCGTATGATCGCCTTGTTAGGCTCACGCATGTTGATACACAGTCGTATGGAACCGTCCTTCTTTGGAGGGGCGACAATAGGGGACACCCAAGGCGTAGGCTCGCCAACGGGCACCTTCTCGACTGTGTCCTCTTTCAGAAGTCGCAGTTCCTCCTCGATCTTTGGTCTCATGTGGAAGGGAATGTTCCGGTTCGTAATCGCGACATGCCGTACAGATTCATCAATGCGTAGCTTGACCTGCACTCCCTTCAGTTTCCCGATGCCCTTCTTGAGCCCAGGGTACTTGTCTTCCCAATTGGAGCCGATTTTGTTGACAATGTTCACGAGCCCTAACTCCTGAGCTGTGTTGAAACCGCCCAAAGAGTCATGAGCGCCTTTTATGACGTGGAACCGATGACATTGAATGGCGGACTTTGACTCCAACGTTACGTCACACACCCACAGAACGTTTAGTGGTGTGCCGACGCCGATTCGCGGCCCTTTGTGTCTCATCAAAGCCGGTTTCGAATCATCTCATATGTCCGTTTATCCATCACGTTTACTGACGCTCCTGTGTCGATCATCATCTTTGCGTTGATGTTGTTTACGGCAATCACAGTCATTGGTGATTTTCTTGCAGTCGTTTTATTCGTTGACCGATTGTGCATCGTCCATGAATATTCATTCCATATTGAGCGCGCGAGTCTGGTTCGACCTGTCGCACATGTTTGTTTTACGTTTTTTCTCCTACAAACCTTCTCGAAATGGTTTGGTTTGCTACAGAAGTTGCAGGTCTCCCCATTTGCTGGACATATTCCGTCAGCGTGACTCTTGAACCCGCACTACCATTTGGTAGTTTTAGTTAGCGGTTTTGCACACTCGTTTGAACTTGTTGGTTTCTGCGCCATTTTGTGTTGGTGTTGGGATAGTTGTTGAAACTTCCCTTGTTAGATTCAACGTATCTTGATTTACCGACTTTGTTTACCACTTCTGGACGAATGACCTTACTCTGTGACCTTGCATGTTCTGCAGCTCTGCACATGTCGATTGTCGTCTCTAGCGATATGTTACGCTGCTGTCGCGTAGTGTTGAATTTCTGCGCGCATCACAGAAATTGCAGGATTTGATAAGCACCCTGATGACTGTTAGGAACTGTTCAAATGTCTCACGCTGTTGTTGATTTCTGTTATGGAACACAAATCTCTCATAACATTCGTTGATCTCCCCAACTGGGAAGCTGTCAAATTTGGCCAAGATTTCAGCCACCGATCGTGAGTCGTCTTCTGTCTCGAACCCACTGTATATCTTCAATGCGGCATCTCCAATCGTGTGCAGTAGCAACGCGACCTGATAATCCGCCGGCTGTTTCTGGAGTTGCGTTATTGTAGCATAGTTTTTCCACTTTTGTTTGAATAGCTTCCAGTTA
Source organism: Lamellibrachia columna (assembly GCA_963662155.1). Lineage (NCBI taxonomy): Eukaryota > Metazoa > Annelida > Polychaeta > Sabellida > Siboglinidae > Lamellibrachia > Lamellibrachia columna. The sequence continues at coordinate 35,272,218 of OY759270.1, forward strand.
TCTGCAGGATTAAATTCAAGATCTACTGATGCTGTCAACCCTGCGCGAGTTTTCATCCCGTCTTCGTCGCCATTTGTAAAGCTTTACGTTGTCATAACGAACTTATTGTTTGTGCATACAAACGAATACAAGCCGTGCTCTGAACGCCGGTCCGGTTTATGTCACAATTACCGTAAACTCCCGAACACTACAAAACATTAATTCATTGGAACAGTTATTTTTTTATTTGTGCTAATTGGCGAAAATCGCGAAGACTGAAGCGCGCAACCCTGTCTCCCGTGATGCGTACACACATTCGACCAACGACCGTCGTAACGGGACACCTGTCAACACGATCACCCGCAGTGTTCCCCGAGACGACACCCGCACAAGACGCCAGCTGCTTTGCTTCAACTGCGGCAAGCCGGGACACTATGCTAGGGAATGTCATCGTCGTTATCCATGACGCCGTTTATTCGACGTATTCTAGCCCTATTTTGCTTGTACCAAAGAAAGACGGCGAGTCTCGTCTGTGTGTTGATTACCGCAAACTAAAGGAGGTAAATCAGAGAGATGCTTACCCGTTGCCACATATTCAAGAAATCTTTAACTTAGTAGGCGGGAGCACTATCTACTCAACGTAAGATTTAAAGGCAGATTATTATCAAATGCCTGTGGCCGCGGAAGATAAACATAAAACTGCTTTCCAATGCCAGTTAGGTCATTATGCCTTTAACAAGGTCCCGTTTGGTCTTAAATCAGCTCCAAATTTCTTTCAAAGAGAAATGAATAAGATCTGGGCTTATTTGATTGGCAAGTGTGTCTTTGTATACATCGACGATATTCTGGTGTATAGCAAAACTGAACAAGATCATGTCAAACACTTGCACCTCGTCTTTGACAAACTGTGCATTTTAACGTTTCGCACGATTATAAAACAAGACCATCAACAATTTTGAAACTTCTTACCTGCCGTTGTCATCGTCTCATTGACATGCTGTTCGTCAAAAATCACATATTTCGAACTCTTTTAAAATGCCTGAACGTGCCATACCCGTCAATGTTTACCAATTTCTGCATAAATTACTACGCACATGCGCCTTGTGGCGAAAAAATTGCAAACATTCATTCCGCCTATTGAAATCATCCAAACATCCACAACTACACTGCCAACATGTTCTACCAGCAAACTTGCCAATGTGTCTGCTCAAATGCAGTTATGTTAGATATGATATTTTGAAAATTACACATATCTAAAATTACTGTGCTCTACATTCGGGAAGGAAGTCTAACTGAGGCATGATCCTGTCACACGTGATGGCGGCTCCTGACATGAATCGACCGTACTGACTTGATACCGATGCATGTCACTATGCGATTGGACCACTGGAATGGAACACCTCCTGGCACTGGTATGCCCCTCCCCCGTTGCATACATGTCAGTATGTCGTGATCAAAATGAATTATTAAACAATCCACGCCACTCCGCGAAGACTCGGCTGCAACGCTCATGGTAGCATCGAACTTGCTCGACCACTTCATATATAATCCTTCAGAGCAAAAAAAAACCACAATAAACAAAGTATTTATTTACAGAGAGGTGGCTGCAGTCGATGATGGTGGCCACTGAACAGTCTTTGCTTTCCTTAAAACTTGCGACGGTTCACAGCTCTGCGAGTCTGAGCTGCAGTTCACATTTACTGAGAAGAGGGCAACAAGGTGTACGTCGGTGGCCACGGCAGAGAAGCGAAACTTGGCAGTTATGATACTGATTTTTTTTCTAGCATACCGTTTTTATGTTGCTCATACACCAGATTTCTATTTCACTTGCGTATAAGAAGCAACGATTTTCCTTCAGACATTTCGCTTGATTTCAAGTATTACTTGATTTCAAATAATTTTGCAAAACATTATATGTGACTTCACGTGAGTTTTCAAATTGGCCACTGTAACCTACTGTAAGCCGGGAATACCTGAACTCATTCCTAAATTTTTTTAATACTGAAATTCAGGGGCCTGTGATACCATCAAAATATGAAACGTGGCCCAAAGTTTAAGCTTAGCAACATTGCACTAAAAGCTATATAAAAAACAAGGATGGATCAATAAAATATATGCCACAAAAGAAAGAAAAAAACATGATTTATCTGGTGGTCATGGTAACCAGGAAATAACGCTAGACCCTACCAGATACATCACCCGATTAGGCGTGTCGTTCACCCGCACGTTGTGAGCTCGGGCCCCGTAGGCTGTTAATTCGCAGGTCACCATCTCCCAGCCAGGCATTAACCGACGCTCAACACCATGACCACCAGAAGATGAAAAAAAAATGGAACACCAAAGTCGACAAAGAACCCGTATCGCCTTTTTAGTTAGATTTCTTCCCTGGCCAGTCGCTCTTCCAACTGGTGATTCCGTCTAACTATCCTTGAAACGAGACTGGTACAATCGTCATTCTTTGCTGGATTTCCTGGATTAGGCGATAACGCAACAAATTTGAACACACTAACTGCCTGCTCCAGGTATGATGTTAATTTTTTTTTTTGGTTCCCCGCAATCTCATTTTGTTTATTGCTTCTCGTCTATGTAGCGCCACTTAATTTCTCGTGGTTGTTTTTGTTCGGCCGACTCCGGTACGAATAAGGTTTTGTAGAGTTATGGTTAGCGAGGCCATTCTGGCATGGATTCAGCTGATCGTGATTATATTTTGTCAATGGCTGGTGTGTCTTCCCGTCGTCTATTCTATATATCCAATCTAGTGTCCATGTACGATGAGCTCAGTGATGTTGTGGAGTTCAACAAGCTTTTCCTCGATTTCAGTCGGTTCGCAACAGTTACATTGTTGTGCAATTTATGTATTTTGTCTACCACTTATTGTGTTCCTTTCATGCGACTGAACATCGTTTTAATCTTCGCAATTTGTTGTCCACTGAACATTAAATGACGGAGATTTTTTTGGCTAATTCAAAATGATGAAGACGTACGAATGAACCTGTGATGATCAAAATGACTGAGATTATTAGCCAATCGACGCCGACACAGCGAAAACCCTACTGCTTTGCACCTGCAAAGTCGCCCTCGCACACGCTGCATTCCTTCACATATTATAATCCATGAAAGCGAACACAACAAAAGAATGCAAAAGAAACGAAGTATTTATATTTACATAGACAAATTAATTATGATGATGAACGTCTGTGCATATACGTTTTTTAATCGATGGTTGCAGTTTTTGCTTTCTGTAAGACTTCTTACGAATGTACATATCTCTGTGATTCTGAGCTGCAGTTCACCTTTCACGAGAACTAGACAGCAAACGTGTCCTTGGCCAACTCTCAGCGGTGCTCACACAATGTCAATCTTGCTTACCATCAAAGAGGCCGGATCAGATTCGACTTCACTGTGTGGCATAATGAGACGCATTAATTTTGTCAACGTGGCAAACAGTTTTGCCATGGCAATTCAGAAAGCACTGATGTCCTGTTCCATCGGCGGCAGGTCTGCATGGCAAAGGCAGAACAGTGAACGTTGGCTCTTCTCTGCCAAGTCGTCTGGTCTGCAGGACTCTGATAGGAGGGGGCATTCTAGCAAATGTCCTCTCCACAGTCACTTTCAATATCGACATCCTGGCTATGCCCCCACCTCTGCATCAAATGTCTACAACGCCCGACACCAGTCCTGAGGCGGTTGACACACTGCCAGGTTGGTCACGGCTCTCTGGCTCCTTTTGGCAGAGACTCCCGGGTCACGAGACACTTTATGGGGAATTTACTGCAGGTGCGTTGACCAATCATATATTCTGCAGTTGTGTGGTTTACCATCCAGAAGCTTGACAGCATGAAGGAAGCTATTCCTGGACAACCTTTTAGGTGCTGGTTCATGTTGGAATAGGATCACTTTCCTGCGTGGTTCTCTCTATTTGTGAGAAGGATGCCCGTCTGATCGATGGTGGAGCAATACCACGTAGCAAATAAAGGTCGTCCACTTGAGGCAACCAGTGATAGCTCTACATGCCATGTTGATGACTGGATCCATCCATCGGTTGGTCATTTGTGTAGATATTAAATAATAAGGGAGCTAAAACGCTGCCTTGAAGTAGTCAATTCTTCCGTCTGCGCCATCTGTTGCGTTTACCCGCAAGGTCCACAAAGAAACGCCTACTGGCCATCATGTTTTGAATCAATTTGGTTAGTCTTACATCCTTTGTTATCTGGAATAACTTCCACATAATCCTATGATTGATCTATAATACGCCGCAGTCAGGTCAACAAAGGCAACACCATTTATTTACCCTATGGGCCAGACGAGTCTCTCGTATAGTTTGTACGTGTGGCTAAGCAGGGCGATGGGTCGGAAGCTCTTTGAGTTGGCGGGATCTTTTCCAGGCTTCAGTATAGCCACTATTCTAGCTTGTCTCTACAACTTTATGATTTTGTTTGCACTCAAGCAGTTGTTGAACATGTCTAGTAGCCACCGAAGAGCTACTGGTCCCAAATATTAGAGTTGTTCACCACTTTGATGCCAAGTAGGTGTTCACTGTGGTGAAAGGTTTAGTGAAGCTAAAAGTCGTCCTGGTCACCTTCAGCAGGTTTTGGAAATTTAACTGCCCTGGGTTTTTTCGACTGTTCAGGAGGAGCTGGTGAGCAACTTGATCTGATATGACCTCATATCGAGTTTGTGTTATTGTGTAGTTATTTCCCAACATCTTTATGGTCTTCCATGTTTTTCTGCTGCTGCGGGTCACGTTTGTGGACTCAATCAGCTCTTGACATTTATTGCGTCGCGCCTCTGATACAGCTTTCATAAGTCTCTCTCCAGTTTCCAGGGTGTCATCCCCAAAGGGATTTGCTTGGTAACAGTTGATATAATCCTTGTGTATTTCCTTACCAACCTGTGACATTCCCTGGATGTAGTTCGTCCAACAGCCTCTCGGGATATTGATCCTAGAGGACTTTTTCATCCTCTTCACAAAGACATCATAGTTAGCTGGGGAACTGTTAGGTCTTTGGTTGAAGTATTTAAGACTACTGAAAATGTCTCCCAGTTTGCATTGTTAGGTTGAAGCGACAGCAGAAGGGAACTGCACAAGGGGCAATGGATTTTGATTCAAAAGGTTTTATTGTGCTGTTTGGTATTGGGTCCAGGATTGTTTTCTCACATTGGTTAACAATACGGGTTGAGGCAAACACCGGGTCCGGTTTATACCCACATCTCTAGCTGCTGCTATTGAAGGAACTCGGAAGGTTTGCATCGTGGATGAGGGATAGCTGACTTGCATCTGACCAACTTTCAACTTTTCCAATTATCGTTTGTCTCTGAATATCCCCAAAGTACAATGTGGATCTTGAAATCACCGATCACCATATTTACAGGGTCATCAGTGAAGTCAGCTGGGAAGAAGAACTCTTCATTAGATGGCTTGTAGACTGCGCTTACATAGATCCCCATAAGCTGCATGTTGAGGACTTCAATGTTACTGAGTTCTGAGGAGGATTTATCAACATCAATTCCGCTGCGGACAAAAACAGCACTGCCACACTGATCACGTGGTCTGTCTACCACGAGTGTCATGAAGCGGATACCTGAGGTTCCGCGGTGCGTCTCTTGTAGGCAGAGAATGTCACATTTATTTCTGGCACATATATCTGCGAAGCAGTTGTTTGGCTTCTGAAAGACATTCGACACTGGCTGAGATAATGTACAATGATGGTCCACGCTTGCGGTATTGTAGCTCGCCGACATCTTGGTCTTTGTTGGACTGTGTAGTCATTCTGAGCACTCTCCAGAAGAGGTGGGTGAAGCGTGTTAGGATTAGCAGGCAGGAACCTGACAGGGGTCGCGACGTGAACGCTCCTTCTATGACCCACAAAAGCCTTTGTTGTTAGTACCGATGATATAAAAAAATTGTTTGGACATTGTACGTAACTAATCATTTTCAGCGTTGTTCATAATCAATAGCCATTTGACATGTGTATAAGAAGCAATGACTTTCCTTCATACACTACACTTGACTTCAGTTGGCAATCTTTCCTCGCACTTTCTATGAGATGCAACAGGTACGGTCGACGGTCGTTCTTCTTTGCTGGATGTCCTCGATCAAGTGATCAATTACAATTAATAATATAAATTTAGATATACCAAGTGCATGCTCTTTATACCCGGATGGTATTATATAATCGGACGATTTTACGGGTCTTCTTTTGTGTAATTCACATGGTATCTTGTCATTTTCTGGTGCATGACCTTGCCTGCTCCATAACGATGGCCATGTCCTCCACTGTGAAAGAATTGTCCAGTAGTCAGCAGCAGAGGAGATGGGACATTGTTAGGAGTTCACCATAATCGCATTTCTTCGATTGCGTCTCGACGATGTAGCGCCACCAACACATGGTTGTCTTTTCCCGGCCGACCATAGTGCACATATGGTTGGTCAGACCCTGCTGGTCGTAATCATATTTTGGCGACTCTGTTTATCTTGCAGTCGTCTATTCCATATATCCAGTCTAGTGTTGCTAGGCGAGGAGTTTTTTTAATAGATTCTCTACGACGGCGATCGGCTGGTAGATATCGTCTTTCCGCTACGCTTCGTCTCGGTCGGCTTCGCGGCATTTAAACTACGTAAATGTGGATTAAAAACAACGAATAAAATGACGTGTTTCTTTGTTCGTGGTACGAGACAAAGATGGTCCAATGAAGTGATGTTGCCACTGCTGGGATAATGCTTCTAATTGGTCAGAGGCCCCCTGTAGTGAGGGGATGATCGTTTTAAATGGTCAGCTTTCCCCAGGCCCCTTGCAGGGGTGCCCCCCGTGTAGCTTCCCAAGATGCATCGGTCAGTTGCGTCAAAATAAACCACGCACAATGATAATGCTATGCTTCAATATATATATATTGATAAAACTGTATTATAACTACGGAAGCAGATATTCCGTAGTGATAATACAGTTTTATCAGGTTAATGCGTTACTATACTAGTCACTTATCCATTTGGTTTGGATTTTAAATAAATAAACGTTTACAACACGTACTGTTTATATTATACTTACACTTACAGGTTAACGGGTTATTCTAGGCCATTGGCCTTTGTTGGTACCCATATCCTAGACTATTCCGGCTTTGAACTTGGCATCCACCACATTTTGTGGGAGACCGTTCCACTGATCAATCACTCTGATCGAAAAGAATCTCTGCCTAGTCAACAGTCTGGCTCTCGGTTTGAAAATCTTCATTGTATGCCCTCTGGCACGTCCAGGCTGTCTCATTTCGAAGAAGTTACTAGCTTCCACGTTTTCCAGTCTGTTTAATATTTTAAAAGTTTCGATTAGGTCACCTCTTTGCCTCCGGCAGTATAACGAGTAGTCTCAGGTGTCTTAGTCTCTGTTCATACGTGAGCTTCGCTAAGCTGGTTACCAGCTTAGTGGCTCTGCATTGCGGCATCGATCGAGCGTGCTGACGTGTTTCGACGACCGGGGAAAAAAAAAAGTGTGTAGTTTTAAGTGAAATTAGACGTCTTTTTGGTCTTTGTTTGGGCAAGGGCTGCTCTGCTGGAAGATGGAGAATGCGGTGATGTGACTGGGCAGTCATATGAAAGGTTTACATATGGTAGGAGGCCGTTTTTTCTCTGTTGCTGCTCGTTTCGGTTGAGTGATCACATTTACAGACAACAAGTGTTCAGCAAGGCACACCTGAGAGATGCCCGGCCAACGGAAGGGCAGCTCTGCCACTGCCACACATGTCAGTGGCTTGGGTGTTGATGTGCTAAAGGTAGCTTTCGCTGAAATTCTCTCAGACCGTGATGTTCTTAAAAATTTGAAAAAAAGTTTATATCCACAGGAACTTTCTGATAAGCTTGACTTACTTACTGCAAAGATTGAACAGTTATACAAAGAAATTGAACAGAAAGAAAATAGAATAACCGACCTGGAAAAGAGAGTAGTGTCTCTAGAACTACAAAATGACAGGCTAGAACAATATAGCAGAAGATCAAATCTGAGATTCGAAGGAATCTCAGAGGCTACACCAGAACTCGAAAAGGAACTCTTGCGTATTCTAAACGACAACATGAAGTTAATTCCCAAAATGCAAACCGAGGAAATTGAACGAGCGCACAGAATTGGACGTCTTATTCCAGAGGGACGCCCGCGCACAGTCGTGATGCCGTGTTTAAAACCCGGGCCAACCTTAAAACGCACAATGCAACAACGGAAACGCATCGTATCTTCGTAAATGAAGATCTTACCAGCCAACGAGCGGGGCTACTTTTTGAGTTGCGGAAACTGAAGAAAGCTGGGGATATTGCAGACTGCTGGTCATTTAATGGAAACATTTTAATGAAAACTCTGAACATGAAAGTTCGCCAAGTGCAAACGAGACAAGACCAATGCTTCGCGGCTTCTGCGACAGTCGTCTGAACAATGACAATTGTGCGAAAAGCGTCTGACACTTTGTGCAGTTACACTATGCATAAGCATTTGTGCGTAAACCTATTCACACCTTTACACGGTGTTGAAGTCGGACATAGACACTGGCTTATACATGCCGCTAAATGATCATAAGCTGATTTTTTATTATTATTTTTTTTTTATTTGAATAGGTATGCTGTGTTACAGTAATAATATACATTATATATGAACATATATGTATGGCATTATTTGTGTGTGACATTTATATATTATATGTATGACATTATTTGTGAACTACTGTATTCACGCGATTGATTGTCGTGGCTTATACATGTTGTTATTTGACCATAACAGTAGTTTTTTATTTATTTAATCACGTTATTCACATATTACATTACATTACACTGGATGCCTTGCGTAATAGACTGCATAAACGTTTTCACACCGTTAAAATTGGCCAATGTAGAGACGTTGGCTTATACGAATCACATCACCAGCTTATGCTTGCCGCTGTATGACTATAGCGATATTGTTTTAATTTTCTATGTTGGTGATTGTTGTTGGTGATATTGCCCTATAACTTGGAATAAGCTAAACTTATGCAAAGATAAGTCTAAGTTAACTATTTTTTTTTCTCCTTGGAATTTCTCACGAAGTTGATCCAAATCTTCGTTAGCATTTTTCATTTCTTTTTGTTGTTATGCTTTTTCATACAAAATGACATGATGTCTATCCCTAATTACTCACCAGTTACTATACTGTGTATTACGCTATTAAGAAATGTGGAAGTTATTACAACTATATTGTTAATATGTATCTCTCAAAGCATAATAAATATTATTTATCGGATTAATTATATTAATATAATGGAAAGTACCGTCCATATTATACAAAACTGCAAATCAAATGGCCTTTGATGAACTATTCCTATCATATTTAGGAGGTATTCAACATAACAGTTTAAGTGACATATTAGATATAAATGATACTGAGATTAATGAATTACAAATAATACGTTGCTCGTCTTATTATGATTTTGACAAGTTTAATGATTTCGCTAAGAAAAACAAAGGTAATTTTAGTATTTTAAGCACAAATATACAATCTCTAAATTCCAAATTTAGTGAACTAGAGGCATATATAGAAGAACTAGATTGTATCAATTTTAAATTTAATATAGTATGTATACAAGAGTCATGGAAAGCGGAAGGCGATGATTTTTCTCAATTTGTGTTGCATGGTTATACCGCTATAACTCAGGGTAAAAGTTGTAGCAGTAAAGGAGGTTTAGTAATATATATTGATAATAAATATAAAGCAGAACCAATTATGAACCTTAATATATATGAACATTGGGAAGGACTGATAATTAAAGTAAATGGTGGTAATTTATCAAAATCGTTAACCATTGGGAACATATATAGACCACCAAGAACAAATAATGAACAAATAAATTCTTTTATAAATGAATTTTCATCAGCTGTAGTATCATTAGAAAATAGTAATCATGAGCTAATTATTGCAGGAGACTTATATATAATATAAACTTACTCAAAATAAATGAAAATGAAACTTATAGCAACTTTTTTGATACCTTAACATCACACAGCCTATACCCTCAAATAACTCTTCCCACTAGATTTACAAGAACAAACGGAACACTGATAGATAACTTTTTTTGTAAACTTGGTAAAGCTGTATTAGAAAGTACGGCAGGGATATTAACTAAAAGATTCTCTAATCATCAGCCATACTTCATGATTTTAAGCATTACCCAAAAGACAGTACGTCCTCCTAAATATGTAAAAATAAATATATTAAGCACAGAGGCAATGCAGAATGTTAGACATGAAATTAAATCAGATGACATTTACAATAAGCTTAATAAAATGCTAATCCAAATTTTAATTATGATATAATATATAAAGAAATTTTACGGTCTAAAAATAAGCACATGCCAAGTAAATTAGTAAAATTTTATAAATATAAGCATAACAAATCTACATGGATTACTCAGGGTTTACTAAAATCAATCAGATACCGAGATAAACTTTATAAACAATTAAAATTAACTAACCCAAATTCACCTAACTATGAAACAATTAGCATTAACCTTAAAACATATAATGGAATATTAAAGACAAACATTCATGCAGCAAAACAAATATATTTTGAATCATGTTTTAATCGGTTCAAAAACGATATAAGAAATACTTGGAAAACTATAAATGATTTTCTCTCTAAAACAAAAACACAAAACAAATTTCCAACATTCTTTAAAGAAAATGATGATAAAATAACAGATAAAAAAGATATTGCTAATAAATTTAATATTTTTTTCACAAACATAGCTCAGACTATTGGAAATGATATTAAATATGATGGCTATAAAAATTATGGTTATTATTTAAATAAACACATACATACGGTATTTAAATTTCAGAATATTGATGAGGAAACTGTAAAGAAAACTATACAAAGTTTTCCTACAAAAAATATTTGTGGGTTTGATGGTATTTCTTCAAAATTAATAAAAATAATTGAACCTGCTATAATTAAATCATTAACTATATTAATAAACCAAGTGTTAAACACAGGAATTTTTCCTGATGAACTCAAAATTGCCAAAGTAGTTCCTATATTTAAGAAAGATGATCCTACATTATTTAAAAATTACAGGCCCATTTCTCTACTTCCAACGATTGCTAAAGTAAAAGAGAAAATAATTTTTGTCAGTTATCATCATATTTCAACGATACTAAACTGCTTTTTGATAATCAGTACGGTTTTAGACCTAACCATTCAACTGAATATGCAGCACTAGAACTAGTAGATAGAATTGTAACGCAAATGGGTAAAAATGACGTTCCAGTTAACATATTTCTCGATCTCTCTAAAGCTTTTGACACAATTGACCACACAATTTTATTAAACAAATTGAGATATTATGGCATTGATGATGCAGGTCTACTTCTGTTAAAAAATTATTTAAGTAACCGGAAACAGTATGTTGAAATTGAAGAAATAAAGTCTGAAATTCTTCCAATAGCAGTTGGTATCCCACAAAGTTCAATCCTTGGGCCATTGCTATTTATCATATATATAAATGACTTCTCACAAGCTAGTAGCATATTTAAATTTATAATGTATGCAGATGACACAACATTATTTAGTACTTTAACATCTTTTAGGGATAATACACAAGATAACACAATTGAATCTGTAATAAATGCTGAACTTTCCAAAGTTGTTGAATGGTTAAATATAAATAAACTATCACTAAATAAAGCTAAATCTAAATATATGATTTTTCATGTCCCCAGTAAAGGTATACATTCCCTTACACTTAACATAGATAATACAAATATTGAAAAAGTGGATGAATTTAATTTCTTAAGGTTAACCCTGGATTCAAATTTAAATTGGAAAAAACATACAGAAAAAATATCTAATAAATGTGCAAAAATGATTGGCATATTAAATAGGCTAAAATATGTTTTGCCTCTAGAAATAATTTTTTTTTATATAACTCATTAATATTATCACATATAAACTATTGTATTATGGCATGGGGATACAAAGGAAACAGATTAATTAAAATTCAGAAAAGAGCTTTTCGTATAATAACTTTAAGCGGATATAATTCACATACTGAGCCACTTTTTAAGCAACTTAATTTGTTAAAGATAGAAGATCAATTAAAGTTACAAGAATTAAAATTTTACTTTAAATACATCCATAGACACTTACCTGTCTATTTATTAAACTGGCAGATTACTCCAAATGTTAATATACACTTTCATGACACTCAGAAGTCTAAAAATATACATACTGCTAGAACTAAACATGAATTTGCAAAAAAATTTCTTAAATATAATTTGCCATTCATTATAAACCACACTTCTGATATAGTGAAAGAAAAGATATATACTCATAGCCTGCGAGGCTTTACAATTTATGCAAAAAACTTTCTTCTGCAAACATATAAAGACACATGTACACTTCCAAACTGTTATTCATGTCACCAAAATCAGCAATGCTAATTGTTCATTAATGGATGGAAACTCTAATATTCAAGTACATACACACACTTGATCATATAAACAGGTATAAAAAAACACTTACTGCCAGATAAAATCCACATGCTTATATAATTGAGATAGACATGTGATTAAAAAGGCCAACAAATAATAAAAACATGATTAGTCATAACTGGGGTGGCTCCTATGATAGCAACAGTATGTCTTAATGGGAGCCACTGATCCCTACTTGTTTTAACATTAAATTTTTTGTTTTATTAATTATGGTTATCTATACTGGTTTCAAATAAAGATGTATGCACACCAGTATTATTATATATGTGCCTATATTTTATTTGTGTTAATGCATATCTCTATTGTTTCATTATGTGTTATTTTTGGGGGTCAAAAAATAAACTTCTTGTTCTTGTTCTTGCACTTTCTTTAGACTGTCGATGTCTTTCACCATGTACGGGCTCCACGCCTGAACACAGAATTCGAGGTGTGGTCGGACATATGCTCTGTATAATGTCACAAATGAATATTTTGTCATGTGTTTGAAGGATCTCCTCACCATGTCAACAGCTTGCATGGCTTTCTTTGACGCTTTCTGGCATTGCGTTGATAATTTCAGGTCAGTGGTCACCCACGCTCCCACATCCTTTTCCTCATTTATGGATTCAAGATCAACTCTGGCTCCGGACTTGTTTGTCGCAGTGTAGTTTCTGGGTGGTGGTCCCACTTGCATTAGTTTGCATTTGTCAGCATTGAACTCTAGCAGCCAGTCTTTTGTCCAATATTCAAGGGTGGCGATGTCGCATTGCAGATGTTCTTATTCTTCCTGACTCCTGACAGGTGTGAATAGCTTTGTGTCATCGGCAAACATCATAGCTATTGGTTATTTTAAGGACCTCGGTTTAGCGAAGCTACATTTTGGTACCAGAAGTGGGGTAATGCTACTGAAATTCCAAATTTAAAGGATTCTTTTTTAGACTATTCCAAATTGATTACTAAGGTATGGATAAGGATCAACATGCTGACCACTGGAACACCATGGCAGAAGAACTGGAAGAGTTGCGTAGACAACTAAGCGAATTGAATGCTCACACTACGGTGCCACATCCAGTGAGCGTCATCGTTCAGACGGAGCGTCATCTGCGCAATTTTGACGGGAAGGGTGTCGATGAAGCGGCAGACTGGTGTAAAGATGCAGAAGCGGCTCTGCGGGCACATAATTTAACTGGGAGAGATGCAGCCGATTATGTGTGGTGTCACCTTGAGGGTCCTGCGAAAAGAGAAATGGGGTGCCGCACGGTGGAAGAACGACGCGATGCGCAGGCAATATTGGCGATTCTGAGAGACGCGTTTGGTGAGCGTGCCAGTGCCACTCAACAGCGTTCCTTCTACGAGCGAAAACAACGAGATGAGGAAAGTATAACTGATGGATGAGTACAAAGCGCAACATCACAGATGACTGGACAGGTGATTGTCAGCAGGCATTTGATGCATCGAAATTAGAACTGACAACAGCGCCTGTCCTCGGTTTTGCAGACCATCGGCTGCCTTTTATCGTAGAGACCGATGCTAGCGACAGAGGTCTTGGCGCAGTCTTGAGCCAAAAACAAGATGTTCGTCTTCGAATAATTGTATATGCTAGTCGTGGGCTGAGAGGTGCTGAACGGAACGACGCAAACTACTCATCGATCAAATTGGAAACAAGTGTTCTTAAATGGGCCATCACTGAAAAGTTCCGGGACTATCTTATTGGCGGGACATTTACGGTATACACGAACAATAACCCGTTGAAGTATTTTCACAAGAAAGCGAAAATGTCTGCTCATGAACAAAGGTGGGCCGCCGCGCTTGCACCGTTTAACTTTGACAATAAATATCGACCCGGACGTTGCAATGGGAACGCGGATGGGTTATCGAGGTTGCACGATGCAGAATATGATGCCAACACTATCCTAGCGGATACGACGGCAACTCGTGTGGTGCCGCTAGACCTACGAGTTGCGGCGATGGAGCTCGTCGCCAACGCGGATCACCTGGACGAAATGGCAATTACGACATTGCCTGGCATCTCAAATGCCGAGATGATAAAACTGCAGAGAGACGACGCCGCGATCGGTCGGCTGCGACATTATCGCAATTTGGGAAGACAACCCACAAAGCAAGAGAAGACTGCAGAATTAGCAAATGCTATCAAGTTGATGCGACAGTGGAGACGCATCGTTGACAGGAATGGCGTCCTGTATCGGCACGTGGCAGATACAAAGCTTGGGGACGTAGACCATCTGATGCCATGCCATGCTGTATGCAAGAACAAGTGCTGGGGAGCTTACATGACTGAGCTGGCCACCAAGGAGTAGAGCGTACCGAACATCTGGTTCGAGGCCGCTGCTTTTGGCCCACAATGCAATCTGACATAATAGCCTGGATTCAGAAGTGTGAGTGTTGTACACTCAGTAAGATTCAGACTCATAAACTGCGCACAACACTGGGACGTCTCATAGCGACACAACCGTTGGAGGTTGTGGCGATTTACTTCACGGTGTTAGAACCGTCATCGGATGGGTGTGAAAATGTCCTTGTCATAATTGACGTTTTTATGAAATACACGATTGCCGTTGCTACGCGCAATCAGAAAGCAGAGGCGGTGGCGAAAGTGCTCGTGACTGAGTGGTTCACAAGGTATGGTGTGTCCCAACTGATTCACAGCGATAATGGACGAAACTTTGAGTCTTCGATTGTACAGCAACTATCGAAGTTATATGGAATCAAACGATCGCATACCACACCGTATCAACTTTACACGATTTGCTGCGAACACTCGGTGCCAGAGAGAAACGTCGCTGGGCCGAACACCTTCAGGAAGTGGCACATGCGTATAATCTAGCGCCACACGCCAGTACCGGCTACTCGCCATTCTACCTGATGTTTGGTAGGCATATTATTGGGCACTAGTGAATCAGACGACATTCGGGATGATTGGGTATCTGAGCATCGCCGTCGCTTGAACGAAGCATTCGAACTGGCTCGCGATCAGTTGGAGGAGGTCGACCAGCGAACGAGGTATTACGATCGACGTGCGCAAGGCCTTCCGCGCGCAGATGGTGAGAGAGTATATCGACGGAAGCGGGGGCTTCAAGGGCGTAACAAAAATCGAGGATGCTTGGGATAGAACGGTGTACCAAGTAGTCGCGAATCAAAGTCTCAATGACGTCTACATTATCGAGTCTGTGAACCGTCCCGGGGAGCGATACACTGTGAACCGTTCGTCGTTGAGGCCATGTGTTGATGGCAATGGGTCATCAACAGGAACGCCACTCGGGCGGCATCGGCGGCGACGACTGCTATGTGCGCCGGGTACGCGGCAGGAGAAAGCACCCGATGAGTCACCCGAGGAGTCAGCAGATGACGCACCGTTGCTGTTACGTTACGAACTACCATCTGTTCCTCCCAGAGACGACCTCTCTGCACCAAGTCCACCGAGCATCATTTCATCGGAAACATCTGAGGAGAATTTTTGGCATCGTGAAAGAAACTAACGGCAGTCTCGGCGGTGCACTGGGGATCGGCATAGGAATCCGTTCCACGAACCGCGTTCGGCTGTGCATTAGACTATATTAGACTTGTGTTTTTGTTTTGTTGCGCACTGTTAACCAGATGGCAACAAAACGAGTTGTGATTGTAGGCGCTCGTTGAAGCGTTACACCTATAAACGCCAGCTGATTATTATTTTTATTAGGAATAGTGGTTTGTGGAACGATACGTGCGTCGCCAGCCATAGATTCGCGTACAGCGACGTGAAAGCGCGTTCGCGCGTGTTGGCGCGCATAATCAGTTAATTATGTGAAAGAACACGTTCGCGCATGCGTGCGTGCATAGTGCGTAATCGGTTGACTTTTGAAAGAACAAGTAGTCAGTTTGTGTTTACCTGTTGGACTGTGCACAGTGGTCGGAGGTAGTGGGTTAGGGAGTTGTAGGTTTTAGTTCGATAGCAGAAATTCCGTAGTTATAATACAGTTCTATCAGGTTAGTGCGTTACTATACTAGTCACGTATCCATTTGGTTTGGATTTTAAATAAATAAACGTTTAGAACACATACTGTTTATTTTATTTCGTAGCTATTGGTTATTTTAAGGACCCCGGTTTAGCGAGGTTACACATACACATACACACACACCCAATCCCACCCAATCCCACCCACCCACCCACCCACCCACCCACCCACCCACCCACCCACCCACCCACCCACCCACCCACACACACACACACACACACACACACACACACACACACACACACACACAAAAGCTGGTTTTAATGAAAATGAACCCCCCTTTTTCACAAGGGGGGTACATTTTTCCCCAATACAGACTACGTGGGGTGCCACAAATTCATGCGGGGACATATTTTCTTAATCGACTCCAGGAAGACGCTACAAGTAAGTTTACAGGGGTGTCATATTTTCCCAAACAAACTCCAGGGGCGTTACAATTTCACATGGGAGGGGGGGTCATATTTAACCAACACAGTGGGTGCCACAAGTAATGTGCACAAAGCATTGTCTACATATTCAATTGTTTCATACAATCAGACAAAAGTAAAACTGATTAATTCCTTTAATTGTGCATTGAGATTGAAAGAAAGATGTGACAATGTGTATATTGTACATTTATTTTATGACAGTTGTTGTGACAGTTTGTATATTGTACATTTATTTTGTGGTTGTGCTGCAGTCGTGGTAAAGTACGCTATCTTACGTAACAAGGGTTATATAGTTATTGTCGAGCCAGGCTAGGGAGTAGTCCTAGCAATGTGCATTATGTTAGGTAACAGGCCGGTAATGTTTATTGAAGCGTATCATTGACTGGTAGACTATATATACGCTGGGCACTGTTCTAACCGGGGTCGATCGACTGTAGTTCGCGAGGAGGCGGCTGCAATAGTTAAGAGACGGCCGGTGATAAGTTGTGAGAAGGCAATTATACTGCAATACTGAAATTATAGGTCAGTAGAAAGCTGCGTGACGCAACACAATTTGAACAATGCCAGAAGCGACTGGCAACCAGCTTGGGATATAACGACTGGCAACCAGCTTGGGATATAATGACTGGCAACCAGCTTGGGATATAACGACTGGCAACCAGCGTGGGCTGTATAGCCGAGAGACTTACACGCAGCAGAGGGCGAGCTGGGGCGTCTTGTGAGGGCGTGGTCGGTTCAGCGACAGGAAAAGATGGACTGTCTGGGAACCAGTGACACAAGTAGTGTGTGGACGATATTCAAGTGATAGGTGAATCGTTATCGAGCGATATGTGAACTGCGTTCGAGTGATAATGTGTTTCATTATTTCATTTTACTTTAAGTTATACTCGCAGTGTAGCGAGGCGTTAGTTATTATTTATTTTCTTTGTTTTGGTGATTATGAAACTCTATATGCATGTATTGTATACGATATACATTCAGTAAATTAAACACGTTAACTGGCTATATAGTCCAATGATATTAATTATTACACGACCATTGCGCGACAGTGTCACAAAATACACACACACACACACACACACACACACACACACACACACACACACACACACACACACACACACACACACACACACACACACACACACACACACACACACACACACACACACACACACACACACACACACACACACACACACACACACACACACACACACACACACACACACACACACACACACACACACACACACACACACACACACACACACACACACACACACACACACACACACACACACACACACACACACACACACACACACACACACACACACACACACACACACACACACACACACACACACACACACACACACACACACACACACACACACACACACACACACACACACACACACACACACACACACACACACACACACACACACACACACACACACACACACACACACACACACACACACACACACACACACACACACACACACACACACACACACACACACACACACACACACACACACACACACACACACACACACACACACACACACACACACACACACACACACACACACACACACACACACACACACACACACACACACACACACACACACACACACACACACACACACACACACACACACACACACACACACACACACACACACACACACACACACACACACACACACACACACACACACACACACACACACACACACACACACACACACACACACACACACACACACACACACACACACACACACACACATATATGTTACAGTCAATCTGTGTAATCAATCATTTCGCGTAATGACTGACATGTTTAGGAATTACGCGAAATGACTGTTTCACTCAGGCATTTCGCGAAATGACTTGAACATTTCAGTCATTACGTAAAATGGCTGGAAAAGAGGTGCAGTCATTTCGCGTAATGACTGAAACTGTGTTTTGCCCTGACTAATGACAACTGATGTGGGCAAACTTGCTGTTTTTTCATCTACCTAGCCAGATATTTTCAGATATTGCCACCTAGCAGCTATCTATTTCTCACTCTCAAAATATTTTGCCTAACAATGGTGACTGTCTCAATTGGATAAGATTATTGTTCGGGTTCACTTTGGATCGCGTAGAACACCAGGAATTGAAGTTTGAATTACTCCAACATGGTCGAAACCACTTATCATCAAATTAATAAACTTATTACGAGGTGCAATGACCCAGCCCACCTAGGTGCACTTTGTGCCGCTATACCCAGAGCAAACACTATGAAGTATCAATTACAATTTGTCTTCTATTGTGTATCTTAAATTGAATGTTGGAAATGTAGAATGTCCTATTGTTTTTGTGGAGTCAGGACATTGTGTCCTATTATTTCAGAGGTTCAGGACATTTTATCCTGTCACTTATGTTTTCAGTGTGCATCACTGTGTATTTCGTTTCTTTATCAACTTCTCGATGTCACTGCATTGAAAAATTTGAGACCTGCGAAACATAAGAGCAAATAAAAATTATTATCCAATTTTAATTATAAACTACCTAAACCAAAGTGGGGAGAAGAAAATATATATTGTAATATATTGTAATTGTAATATATTCATAATCATGACATTTATCAATGTGTCTTTTATAGTAAATTTAACAATTGGTTTAATTTCCCTTTTAAATTAATTTGTTTGCACGGCTTGATGTGACAAATCATGAAAGGACTTCTGGACTTTTGTGAGACAGTATTGACGGCTTTCATTTGTGCATTTTCTTTCTTTTTGTGGACTTCCTGGTTTACATAAAGAGAGGAAGAATTTAACAGAGAAAGGATTAAGGCTTGAATTGGTATACAATACAACTGTGGTGGATATTAACTCGATGCTTCTTACTGAAAAAACCTTTGAAGGGAATTATGCTTGTGGCTTCAATGTGCAGATCAATGAATGAAGGTGTGAAATTTCATCATTACCAAATCAAAATGAAACCACATTATGTTATTAAAGCCACCAAAATTGCATATGTGGGGCTGTGGAGTAATTTCTATGACAAAATTCTGGTATGATGTCATCACTGCATAATTACATGTTAGCTATGTCACATATGGAAGATTATTTAACTACCTTTCCACCCATACCTCATTTATTATAGGTTGGAATATTTGCATTGATTAAATAGACTACTATCTAGTCCTCAAATTGTGAAATGTCTGGTAAATTTATCACACTTAAAATCAAGAAACAATGTTCAGCATAAGAAACTACAAATAAATTGGTTCTTGCTGAGTATGTAGTATCTATGGCGTGACTTCATTAGTTGCTGCAAGCTTGAGTTGTTCTATAGTATTGAAATATTCCACTTTGGGAATTAGATGTTTTTGACATATTTGAAACCGTTTATAAAGTTCTTCCTTAAATTGTACTTCATAATTATCCTGTGCCACTGTGATAGCTTTTTATAGAGAGGAACAATGCACAATAGCCAATTGAGACAGTCACCATTGTTAGGCAATTAGCATTCCCAGTTGGAGAATGATTGGGTCATCCATTACCTGTCCATCAAATCAAAGAACACTAGTGAGATAGCTGTCAATCAAACTGTCAGGAGGAGGGTTAGAATCTTGTACCCAGAGAGGGATAAATTATTAACAAAATGTTGCTATTTGCAAATATATAGCAAATATTTATTCACTTTGTTTATCTATTTGAGTAATGTGAATGTGTGAAGAATTGTGAAAGCTGACATTAATACACAATTAACATTGGAACAATATATAATGACAAAAGTACACATTGTTATTACACAGTATGACTGAAATGGCCACCAGTCAAACTGTGTAATAATAGTGCCTTATTTCCAGTCATTTCACGTAATGACTGGAATTTTCAGTCATTTCGTGAAATGCCTAAGTGAAACAGTCATTTCGCGTAATGCCTAAACATGTCAGTCATTACGCGAAATGACTAATTACGCAGATTGACTTAACATATACACATGCAAGCACGCATGCACATTATTTTTAGGGTTACGGATTTTTAGTCATGTCTAACATCGGAGGAGGGGAAAAAAATAAAAATAAAAAAATGTTTTACTGTCATGTCAAACACAGGACGGGTGAAAAAGAGACAAGAGAGATGAAGGGGGAACGGGTTAATCAAGGCCAGTTTTTGTATGGATAATTGCAATAGTGTATAAGGTAGCTGGGGCGGATATTATATGCTTGTCTTGAATTGATTAGTTTCAGTAGAAGTTTTTAAAATAAATTAACAATTTCTTCACAGATTGTAGATTACATATAGTACTTAATATTCCAGATTAATAACATTTGCAGTTTTTCATTGATTTGGTTGTTACAAGATTTTTTTACATTTTTGTAAACGTAAAAAATAGCCCCAAATTCGAAATTACTTCGTTTTGAAAAAAATCCCCAAAGAAATTAATGACACATAAGTATGACAGTGTCACTAGTAGTTAGTGGAGGTTTCTGAGACATCAAATTTTGCGTAAAGTCACGTGACCAGACATCAAAGGAACATCAAAGGCAAAACACCCTAATATCGCCCACTGCTAATGAGTGCGCGCAGCCAATCAGAGCGCGTCAGAGCGCCCCCTGGCGGCGGTAGCCGAGCGTGCGTGACGTAAGCGCCCCCTAGCGACTGGAGGAGGAACGAGCATTGACCTAGTTACGTTTGTAGAGCGCCCCCTGGCGGTGGTAGCCGAGCGTGCATGACGTAAGCGCCCCTAGCGACTGGAGGAGGAACGAGCATGGACCTAGTTACGTTTACCGAAGGATCGTTAACCTAGTAAGGAGACGAACACAATCGTACGGTGCACACGTATTTTATTGAATACAACAAAGCGGCAGCAGTACAAACGAGGCGATCGTATGCGATTGGATACAACGAGCTGGGTATGACGAAGATGAAGATGAAGTGGAGGCGACTTGCGAATGGTGACCATCGCGCCAGAGGTCGCGAACTTACGGGTGTCTCCACCGCGCCAGAGGTTCGAGGGCGAGCTTACGGGTGGAGCGACCACCGCGCCAGAGGCTCAGTATGATACGCGATAGTACGGTATACCCTTTTTTAGCAGCCTAATCCAATCGAACACGCGACAATCGTTAGCGACCAGATCGGTGTGGAAAGCGTTGACGAAAGTTCTCATAGGAGCGCCGTTACAACGAAGCATGATATAAGTGACGCAATATTGTCCGCAAACGTTAGACACACCACTCTGAAGTCTCTTGCTATTATGAGTCCACTCGGAACAGTGTTTGTTCAAGAAGGTGCGGAACGCCGCGTGGCGAGGCGGCAGACCGTACGAACAGAATTATTCGCCGCGGCCGTCGGAGGACAGGTACAGCGCTATCCAATGTTCGCCCGGTTCGTCGCCGTCGTCGGTGTTGCACACGAAGGCGATCGGCAAAGCGTCAATTGTTGCAGGCAGTCCATCGCGGGGTACGACGCCGCCAAAGACGGACTCGGTGTTCGGATCCATCGCCAGTAGACGGGCGATCTGCAGGGTGTCCATCTCAGTAGTCGTGGATGACGTTGCGGTTCTTGTCTATTTCCAGCACGGACTCGAATTCGGCGTAGGCGACGACGTTCACGGTGGTCCGAAGCGCTTCTCGGAAATGAAATTCTAAGCGCAGGTTGCCCTTTTGTACCAGATTAAAGCAGGGACCGTCGCACTGGTCGGGGGTAAGGTCGAAACAGAAGAAGGTGTAGCCGTCTCGGTACTCGTCGCGAGTCAGACCGTTCCCCTCGTCCTGCCATATCTTGCTGGTCGAGGTGAACATGCTCGCGTAGCTCCTGGCGAAGAGGTTTTCAGCGAAGTTGGGCTGGAAGGGTTTGGCGGGTATCTGACGACCGTCCACGTACACGGAGACGAAGCTGATGGTGTTGTTCTTGGCGTGAAACGGGTTTGTTTGGTACGTGCCGTTGTAGGCGTCGTTGTCGATGCAGCACAGTACGAGACGTTTCGGCAGGGAGCCGAGGAACAGGTTCTCGTGCGTGTGCGACAGAGCGCCCGTGGGAATGGAGTACACCTTGCATTCGACGGGTCGTAACGCATACTTGACCGTGGCCCGTTCCATAGCCATGATGTGAGCCTTCTGCACGGCTGGATTGACGGTGGCCTTCTTCACGAACAAGGACGCGTTGACGACGACTATCTTGTACTCGTTCGCTCCACCGGCTATCAGCGCAAACGCGGGCGTGCTGCGCACCAGTCGCAACTTGACGTCGACACCGTTGATCAGGAATTTATCCTGGAGAAACATATCCACGTGGAGACGACCTATCATGTCGACCACGCGACTGCCGACTATGTAGTCTCGTCGAGTCACGAACCCGGGGTTAGGATCGGGTCCGGCGGCTAGCTCGGAGGCGTGCATGAGACTAGCCTTGTCCTTGTACCACAGCTGATTCGTCAGCTGCGTCGACTTGGCATCGAATCCGTAACTCAGCAGCGTCTCTATGTAGGATCGATACGGGTACGAGTTGGAGGCCGAAGAGGTCACGAGCGTGTCGTTCAGAGAGAGGTCGATGTGACTGAACAGCGAATGCAAGAAGTTGTTCACCGGTCCCACGGGGTCGCCCGCATCTAGAGGGTTACCGTTGGCGAGCGTCACCTTCACCTGCAAGTGGAGCATCGTGTTGGCGAGATCTATGTAATCGTCTCCCGGTCCGGGGATGAAGAATTCGATCGGTCCTCCAGAGTCCAGAGAGGCCGTGGGTTGATGTTCCACCACGTGACTGTCGACGATGCAGTTCTGAGTGGGGGGTACGGTAAAGAGATCCAGCTCGGTCTTGACTCCCTCGCACGACTGTCTATGCACGAACGCCATCTCTGTTGTCGAATATGTCGGCCACGCGTTTCTGGGACGTCCGTTTCTTGCGGCGTCTCTTTACTGCAGTGACGGTCGGCCTTGCGGCCGCTCGTTTTATACGTTTACCAGGGGGGCTCCGAATACTGCTGAGCACGGCGTCGGTGACGCGTCGTTTGGCAGCCGTTTTTATGTTCTGTCCCGATAAGACGTCGTCGGCTATGCGAACGCCGGTCTTCAACGCTCCCTTGCCCAACGCCACGGCACCTCTCTTGAAGAGCGGCATGACGCTGCGCAACAGACTGCCGAACAGACTGCCCAGTCCGTGACCTCGCTGGTATGGCGCACCGGCGAAGTAGGGCAGCGCACCGCCAGCCTGGCGTGCGTGATAATCGTTGTAATTCATCAGAACAGTCTGGACCTGCGTCGACGAAAATGAAGCGTCACCGTCACTCTACCGTATTCGAATGGCACGCGCCGACCCATGTCGTCCCTTATATCCACCTCGATCGAATCGAAGTGCGAGTACAACAGAGGCACGTAGTGCACGTTAGTGAAACGAGCGGACACCCTGTCACCGTTACGTCCGCTAATCGGAATGGGTCGCAACAGAGGTGCGAGAGTGTCACCCACTACGCGAGACTCCACGATGTTCGTGTAGAAGTATAGGGTGTCGAACCCCTGTGTCAAGTTCACCACATCGTCGGCCTCGAAGTGGAAGGGATACGACGAGTCGGAAGGGCTGGAGTCCATGGTGGTGGAGGATGACGCCGTAGCCGAGTCGCTGGCTACGGGTTTACGGAATCCTAACATGGACGCTGTCGTGGGGTGCGGTAAGGTGAACAGGGTGTTCGCTGTCATGTGTAACGTCATTTTCTGAGTGACGGAACTATAGCTCATTTGCGCCTGCGTAGTCGACGTCCTCAGAGTGTACAGTCCCTTGTTGACGTGATACATCAATGTTAACGGATCGTCGTAATACCCACACGACAACTTCGTACGTCGGTACGTGTGCGGAGCATCGATCGGGTTGAGGAATAACCAGGCATCGTTCTCTGTGACGTTGTACCAAGTGTGCGGATACTGGACTTCAGCCAATCCACACTCCCACTCGCCGGTAAGATCTATGCGTTGAGGTAAGTGCGTGACGTAATGGGTCAAGGTGTTGTCGGGGTGCATCTCCATGGAAGCGTTGCTGGGCAGCGTCATGTAGAAATCAGTCGCCATTGCGTCTCAACGTGGGATTGGGCAGTAGGTAACCCAACGAACTACTCAACAGAGCCGTCCACAGATTAGAATCGCCGCGACCTGTCGTCAGGTTGTAAATGCTGATCAGAATGACCGTGTACAGGACGACGACCTGACACAGAAACACGAACTCCTCTTTGGGACACGCGGTACCGAAAATATGCCAGGGAGTGCTGTCTGGCTCGTTCGGTGCAGCGTCAGTACAATCCGCGTCCTGCTCCTCCTCGTCTATGGTGGTGAGGCAGGGCGGTGGTGGTGGTGGTGGTGGTGTCGCGTCGTGTGTCATATCCCGAATGCAGTGTCGTCATGTGAGCGGCTAGGCTTTATAGTTGACGAGTCCCCTGGCATCGATCCAGCTGTTGAAGTAGGAGCCATAGCCGAACCATTTCACCAAAGCTTCCTTACGTTTACCAACCGTACGGCGTTTCAGTACCGCTTCAACACGGTACACTTTATCAAAGGGTACCGTCACCTTCTGCAGCTCCAGTTCGTAGAAGGTACCCTCCAGCACTTCGCCGAGATCGTCCCGCAAGCGATACACGGGTGGGTCGGAGGGGTGAACCTCGTGTATCGTGAACACCTCTTCGCTCCAGTTCGTCTCGTAGCCCTTTTCGAACGTGCGTTTGTACTTGCTGACACGCACGCGATCCGACACGTGCAACTTGGGCACGCCCTTACCATCGTGACCGTACAGACGTTGCCACACCTGTTCCTGGTTCCGTGCATTCACCTGTGACGGAGCCATACCGATGCTGCGGTGGCGGGCATTGTTATACGATCGCATCAAGTCCGGAAGGATGTCTATGTACCGCCACGTCTGGTGTTTCGTGAAGTAGCGCCACATGCGCGTCTTCAACGTTCGGTTGAACCGTTCCACGACGGATGCCTTCGTCTCCGCGTTGTGCGTGGAGAAGTGATGGATGTCGTAACTCCGCAATATAGACTGAACGGATTTGTTCCGAAATTCTTTGCCGTCATCTGTCTGCAACGTCTGTGGCCAACCGTCGACGAACGTGGATTGCAGCGCTTTTACCAACGACGCCGCGGACTTGTTCTTCATGGGAACACACCAGGCCACTTTCGAGAAGACGTCGATCATCGTGAGGAGAAAGGCCATACCGTCGTTGACGTCTTTGACCTTCGTCATGTCGACGAGATCGGCCTGCCACTGCTGATGCATACCACCCACGATGACGCGTCGTCTCTTGAAATGACGTCTCGCTGGTTTGTGTAAGGTGTAGGCGTCCTGTGCCGACAACCATGCCTTGACGGCCTTCTGTGGCAGGCGCGTGACGCGTCGCAAGCCAGCGACGCCGCCATAACTACCTACCTTCGTGGGATCGAAGTAGACCTCGTTCAAGGAGCGTTCTCCCCTCTGTGCCATCAAAAGAGACGGAAGACCGATGTGTTGACGGGGGCGGTGCCGTTGACTCCGGAGTCCCACTGCTGACGAATGACGAGGAGCACGCCGACGTGTACTAGGACACACACTATGGCACCCACAATGACAGCGGTGGAACAACAACGGTCTAGCGGAGTAACCATAGTCGGAATAACACCTGTTGTATAAGAATGCTGGCTGCAACGTCTCCCAGCAAGGTAAGTCCTTCGAACAATAGCGCAGCGACGATGGAACGGGACGCGTCCTGTGGATCGGTGAGCATGACGAACACTGTGCTACGGATACGCGTCGTACCACCTTATACGTTGTTCCATCCAGCCAATGACGACGAAGCCTTGCGCGATGCGCGGGGAGGGTGGGTGGGTGGACGAGGAATGGTCCATTCGTCGAGCAAGGGGGGTTCGAATAACGTCTGTGGCATAAAACTGAGGACTAGACTGTGAGCAATCATGTAAAGTCCACTGATACATATCGCACCGACGATGGAACGGTAAACGAGGTCCTGTGGATCGGGCGACATGACGAACACTGTGCTACGGACACGCATCGTACCATCCTATAGGTTGTCCCAACCAGCCAATGACGTCAAAGCCTTGCGTCTTTCGGGGGGTGGGGTGGGCATGGAATGTTCCATTCGACGGCCCTTACGGCCGAGGGGTGTCCAACTTAGCGATCTTCGTGCACTACCTGATGCAGCACGCGGAGTAGGACTGGATCGACGAGAGGGAGTGATCGATGGCTCCGGACGTATGTAGGCTCTTCTGGCGACGTTACCGACCAACGTCATGGGTAGGTTGATGGCACGGAGTTGTCGTGCGAACGGCTGCCAACCCGTCGGAGCGGTCTTGCTCTTACGCAACAGATCATTAACGAGATCCACCACGTTACTTCCGACAACCGGCACGCCCTCGTGTATCAGTTCACCGCGAGCGGTCCACGTGATGTCTCTCTTGAGATGCTCCATCAAACGGCTGGCTTTGGCCTGCATGGTCCTGGGTACGGTGGCCAAGACGGTGGCCTCCAGTCCGCTAATAGGAGCGCGGACTGCACCCTCCGACCCCGACTCCGACGCCACCTCCGACTCGTTCACCGTGACCACGCGTAGCGGTTCCTTGATGCGTTTATTGGCCAAGACGTTGTACCGCTGCAACACCTGATTATACAGGGTCACCTTGGTCCCGTCGTCTAGGTCATTTCTATCTAGGATGGTCTTCATCTCGTCATCGAGGGCTTGCACCTTCTTGCCTAAGGTGTCGGTCGCGGGTGGGGGTGACCGAAGCGTGTCCAACAGGCGCGGGTCCACCAAGGCCATCTTGCGTGCGTGTTCCATGTATCTACCTTTTGGTCAGCACCTGATGGAGCAAGGGTATCAAGACCGAACTTGCCAACGGTGCTAGGAAGGCCGATAGGAAACCGCCGCTCTGTCCCGCGCCAACCTGCGGTTGCAGCAAGATGCGTCTTCTTCTGGCAGCGAGCGTTCGTCTATTAGCCAACTCGCGTAACTTCGCCCTGTATTTATGCAATCGTCGCCTCTGTAAAGCGGTCAATGGAATGTTTTTTGTTAGTATGTTGTAGGCACACTCGGCTAGTGCACACAGCAGATCGGCGTCGGCGTTGGCGATGATGGCCTTTTTAATTTTGTTGTTCTTGACTCTGGCCAGAGCCTGTATGCACACGATGTGTCTCTTCACCAGGGTAGACATGATGCGAATGAAGAGACTATCCACACACTCGGTCGTTTTATACCTTCGGCAGGTACACGTACTGAACACTGTCGTCTGGAAAGATGGCCGTGCGCAGACGCATGTCCTCGGGCGTGTCCTGTTTGAGATCGACCAATAGATAACCGTACGGTACCGCCATGGCGTCTTTAAACGCCTCTTGCACGAACTTGCCGCGTCCCGGATACATCTGCCGCGCCAAGGTCGACATCTGCGATGCGTCACGTGGATTCTTGAACACCACCATGTACTGCGAATTCAGAATGATGGTGCGACTCTCTTTGTTTTTAGGGAACAGGTTCTGTACGAGATACAGCACGGACGTGTTCCTGTGGTGACTTTTTTTAGTGAACAGGGTCGTGACCCGTTCGTCCGTTTCTGCCATGAGATCGTCTATGACGATGAGGTTCCTCGTTGTCGGATCGAACATGGCCGCCGTCGGTAACCCTTCCTCGAATCGCACGTGACCCAAGTTCGTCGTTGCGTAAGCCTCTTGCCATTCTCCGTAACACCACGTTATTTGTTCGGGCGGTGGATCGATCATCGCAGCGGCGTGACGCAACATACGCGTCACGAAAGTACTCTTGCCGCACCCCGTCGGTCCGGCGACGATGCACGTGAAGGGGTGTTTCCATCGTGCATCCATGATTGCGTATGAAACGAGTGCAGCGTGCATCGCCTTTTCTACACGTCCACCGGACCCGTGGTCACCCCGTCCTCGTGCACCACGCGTTTGGCGTAAAAGAAGGTGAGTGCATCCCGTGTCTGCACGTACGTCATCACGGTAGATTTATGCACCCGGAAACCACGGTTCGATCCACCTCCGCTCCGACGGTTGGTGAGCACCGCCAGGAACGCGTCCTTGTCGATGGTGTTGTGCCGTTTGCTCAGTCCTTTGGTGCTGTACTTGTCGGTGGCTCCGAAACAATAGTACGTCTTGCTACACAACCCCACGAACCCGGCACCGGACCACTCGACCTTGAACAGACCCGGTGTCCTCTTGTCGAACGCTCTTCGCGCCTTACAGCACGCCTCGTCTCCGACCCACGGTCGATTGGCGAGACGACAGCGCACGTAGTCGTTCCGATGGTCGTCGCAACATTCCGATGGGAGCCATTCGGAACGATGTCGGAAATAATGTTCTCGTAGTTCCGGGGTCACGAGGTCGTCGACGGACTCGCCGGCCAAGGCTAAATAGGCGGAATCTGTATCCATCTCGCAGTACTCGAACAGAGGGCGCTCCACGTATCGGATGATGAAGTCGTAATAGAACTGCAACATGCGCATCTTGGCGTACTGCAGAACGAAGAATCCCACGTGTACGGGTAGGGTGTACTTGACGGTTTTCTTGTTCAACTCTATCTCGTACGCATCGTCGACGACGATCTCGAGTTGTCGGAACCGTTTATCGTTGACCAGGAGCGATGCCGCCTTCTCCGTGCAGTAGCTGACGTCACGATGTCGGTCGACGTTGGTGATGGTCTTTCCGTAGCCCGAGTTCCCCAGCAACTTCATGGTGTCCGCGATGATGGTCTTGTCTTGGTGAACGTCGCCCTCGCGGCGGGCCTTGGACACTGCATCGCCGAACCGCCGGAAACACGGAATAGGATCGTATTCGATGACCTGGTACACGTGCAGTACCTCGAGACCGTGGTCCAGATACCATCGCAGCAGTGGCGTTGCGAGCAGTATCTTATCGCCGCAATAACTACCCACGAGCATGCGTCGCGGAGTCTTCATGATGTCGTGTTCTTCGGCGTATGGGCGCATGAACGGACCGAGATCCTCGCGTATCAGACTGATGTTCTTGAACACGGGCTGCATCTCGGCAAAGTGCGCGCGCAATTCTTCCGGTACGCGTATGTCGCACTCGATCATGCCGAACACGGTTCCTGCACGCACTCCGTTCAGGATCTGTTGTGACGTCATCGTCCATCGCACGTGTCGACGTCGGGGAAATGCTGCATCCACACACTTGCGTACGGCCGGGGTTCGTCTCATCTCTTTCCACTCGCATTCCCACAACTCGACGACTGTGACAAAGTGTCGTAGGTAGGCGGTGGTCTTTCGGGTCGCGGCGAGCAGTTCCGCCATTGGTCTCCCGTTGACGGCGTTCACCTCGTCACGGTTGCACGAGCAACCGTGAAAAAAGCACCCTTGGAACTGATAAGCCGTCTTCGTCTCGCTGCACCATCCATCCACCCGATGTTTGCCTATTCTCTTCTCTCGTCCGTTGATCTGATGCCGTATGGAACGTCCCGTGCGTTCGGATTCCCACGTCAACCATTCTCCAGCCATCTGTCCGTACAGCTGCGCCGATTCGGGGCGGAAGTCCTTCTCTGCTCGTCGTCGCGTGTACCATCCCATAGGCATGTCTTGCATGAGCGACCACAGGTACAGTGCGTTCGCATCGTATCCGACGATCGCTCGACAAGGACGAGCCGCCTCTCCGTACTCGTTCTGACGTAGCGTGGTGACCCCTTCCTCGTGATAGCGATGAAAGATGATCGAAGGCCCGCCTACAATGTTCGCTTTGACGAGGTCGTGCAGGTCTTTATTCTTCTCGTTGAAGATGGTAAAGTAGGTCTTCTCTGGAAGGTCGTTGAACAGGTACAGCAGGGTCAGACCAGGTACGCTGATACCTTGCTTGAACATGTCTATTCCCCGTTGTTGATAGAACGCGAACTGTCTGTCGATGGCCTGTAGAAAGGGAACCACGTCCCTGTTGTTGTACCAGACGAGAAAGTCCCTTAACGTCGTCATGCCATTGACGCGCCAGGCCTCTTGACAACTGGCGTAATCCTCGTCTGAAATACCTTCGTTCTTCAGGCGACTGAAGAAGGCCTCTTTCGGTGGAAGTGCGGTGTCGTCGAGTCTCTCCAGCCGGTCCATGTACTCGTACGGGAAATGACCTTTCGTCACCTCGCATCCGTACGCTTTCAGATACTTGTCGTAGCTGAACCCGGGGGCTATGTAGTTGATCATGTCTAGGAATTTCAGCTGATCCGTCGAAAGACACATGAAAGTGTTGTTGCGTTTGATGACGAACATTGCCCCGACGCCGTCGTTCTCTTCTGTCTTGTTGCCCTCTTGCTCCCTCTCGTCCTCGTCCTCGGCCTCGTCTTGTTCCACGGTCTTTGAAGTCGTCAGGAAGTACGGTATGAGGAACTGTTTGATGGCATTGAGATCATACTTCCCCGAATTGAACCCGATGACAGGTAACTGACGCATCCATCCATACAGTTGTCCCATCAGCGTTTTGTACGGATTGGTTGTCGGTCGAGCTTTCTTCTCGGTGGCCTCCCGTGCAGCTGCCTCTCGTGCAGCCTCCTCCCGTGCGTCCCATTTCGTCAGCTCTTCTGCGAGTTGTTCCAACACATGATCGTATGAGTCTTTGATCTTGTCGTATGCGGCCTCGCTCATCGATTGTAGGATAGTCATCATGGTGCTCACCAACTTGTTGGTGTCTCCGTCCGTGACGATGCATGTCACCTGTTCGTGTCCGGGTACGTTGGATGCCACGCTGACGCTCAGCGGGACGTGACGCGCAACCCAGTGAACCTGGGCACTGTCAGACGGAAGGTGTTCGGTGTCGAACCAACACTCGAAGTCGAAGGTGGCTCGGTACGTATAGTACTGCAACGCTTCGGCCACTCGGATGTTCTCGTCTGCCAGACGTTCGAACACCGATGGAGTCGAATGGTACACGCCACCAGGATAGACTCGGCGCACACCCCCCGTACACGTGCTCTCGTGGTTGCGTAGATGCCATGCGTCTTTCCACAAAGAGTCACCGCACTTCCGACATCTGTACGAGTGACAATACATGCGTCTATCCTGGATGAGGGAATAATGCGTCTCGTGAAGATTGAGGTAGAGTGTGTCAGGGTACTTACATACCGAGCGACGAACGAGTTCTGCAGTTGGCTTTCCATCTTCTCCATCCGGTTTTACGAGACGGTACACGCACACATTCGTTTGGAACGTGGTCTCGACACGATAGAGGTCGTCCATCGTGACCCCGGCAAATGCTTTCATGGGTACGCCGTCTTTGACGTAAGTCTCGTACAGCGTCTTCACAGATGGTTCCAATCGACAACCTTCACATCCGCGATGCAGGGCCAGACATCGGAAGAGACACAGGTTGTCACTGTACCTCTTGGCATGGATGGGCTCCTTTTCCAATCCGATGACGGCTTTGTTCTTATTGATGTATATTGGAAGGTCGGTCATTCCTACACATCCTATCGGGTGTTCGATGATGCGATTGACGAAAAATGTGACATTGGTCACGAGTTCGCACACCCACGCCGAATCCGGTCTTTGATTGATGGCCTATTGCAAGACGTCGGTTTCTCGGATGCGTTCGAGGAACTTATCAAAGTCCTTGCTGTTGGTGATGAGACTGGGCTCGTCCAGGTAGCGTCCACAGCAGTTGCACGAGGGATGGTAGTACTTGTATTGACCCGTGTTCTTGTTCCTCAGAATGAACCCGTAACTGAGGTTAATCTTGAAAGCGTTGGTCTGTTCCTGGAACACGTTCTTCAACGGCGTCTCTAGAACGGTCGTGTCCAGAGTCGTTACTCTGTAATCGTACCTGCACTGGAGAGGACCTCTCGTTACACGTGTCCGTATGGTCGACCAGTGCGCTCGTACGACATCTAACAGTTCCGTCGACAGGTTGTCGGCGAAGGGGAGTCGAGCAGGTGGGTCTATGGGGTCTGCATCGGTAACGAGTGGATGGTTGGGTGTGGTGTCTTCCCTGATTGTTCTCTTCGGCGATGGTGGCTTCGTGACGTCGTCGTCGTCGGTACACGCTATTCGTGCGTGTCTGGTCAGGTCATAGCGTCTATTGAACTTCTTTCCACATTTCACACATGTGTACACTGTGGTCTGTTTTCTATTACTTCTACTGCTACTGCTGCTGCTGCTACTGCTAAGACGACATACGGACCTCACATGTTGTTGCAGATCGTCCCATATCTCAAACGTTGCATCGCATTTACACGAATATTTCGTTCGCTTTGCCTGGTCGCTAGGTGGCACCTCTATTGGTTGCGCCGCCGCATACGTGTGTTCGTTCACTGTCGCATGACTCGCTAGGTGTCGTTTTAGCGCTGCATAAGTATCGAGCACCAGTCCGCAGTGACGACATTGGTGACGTTTCATGGCGCTCTCCGTATCTACAACTGAGAGACAGCGGTCCTTAGTACAGCTATATAGTACGTGTGGTAGTGGTGGTGGTGGCGGTGGTGGTGGCTGTGGTGGTGGTTGGTGCATGGTGATTGGTGAAGGGTGTATGACCTAAGGTGTGATCCTGTGGTATTGGCTACTGTGTGTCCACTATCGATGGCTACGGGTTCTCTTTCCACTATGTAGACCGTGGCAACACCACTGACAACACGTTTCATTCATTGTATGACGTTTTATTGAGTATATAGACATATACAGAATATACATATACATATACATATATACACGGTTAGACTTATATAATTACTATGACGACTTTAAGGTTTGTGGGATTGTTACATCCGCGACAGTGACCTCTAGCTTACGATCGGTTATCGATACGCCAGTGGCTAGTTCCATGGTTATTAACTTGTGGGCTTTTACACCACGACAGAGGTTACGTACAATGATGATGATGAATACTATATAAGTCTGTAGGTATATATATATATATATATATAGACATTACTCTATGTCATGCAACTACAAGCATACAATAAAAGAGAGAGCGACTAACTACTGTTATTCCGTTGCAAACGGTGCTTCTTAAAATGCGGGGGTTTCAACCATAAAATCAACAATTCCCTGTAATAATCTATTTAATGCGCGTGTCCTCTCGGCTCGTGCTAGTACGGGTGCCTCCTCCTCCTCCTCGTCTTTCACCTCCTCCTTCACCTCCTCCTCCTCCTACATAAAGAAATAGACCTATTGTTCATCGTGTGTCGATATGATATATTCTATTAGTAGCACTATTAATTGACGGCTTGCTCGCCTACGCGCTTCAATCGGTAGCATAGGTACGTCATCATCATCATCATCCTACAGAACAAATTAAAAGATACTAATATTCCACTCCATATTACGTAATACAACAACAACTACTACTACCTACTAACTCGGTTATGTTTACTAATAATAATATTGTGTTGACGACGTCATATACGTGCGTTCAATACTCCAGATCGCTTCCGAATGCTGGCTGGGAGTACGGGTGCCTCGTCGTCGTACACTTCATTCTACATAACAACAACAACAACAATACTACTACTACTACTACTACTGTTCATCACATACTACTGTTCACCGTGGTTGACGGATAGCACAACGCACGTATTTCTTTATTATTTCTTGGTACTGTGCCGACAGCATCGTGAAAGCCAGTGATCGGCATACGTCCACAGTTACCTCTTCCACCGTCGATGGGGCGGATATCCGCCACTGGTGAGCTATTAAATATGCTATGTGCGTTTGCATTGCGAGAACACACACCTTTCTCGGATCTTCTTCTTCTTCTGTGGTCGACGTCGACGGCTTCGGGTCCTCGATGGTTGGGTGAGTGATAATCGGATCCTCGATGGTCGACGTCGATGGCTTTGGGTGGGTGATTGTGTGTTGGTCGGCGATGCTCTCGTACCCCCCGTCTGGCTTCAGGACGATGGTTTTCATGGGGAAGACATACAGTGTAGTTGGTGCTGGCGTTGGTGTGCTTTGCGTGAGTGGTGGTGGCGATGCAGGACTGAATTCGAAAGCGTCATCGTCCTCCTTCTCGCGAGCGGGGGATGAGGCGATAGCATCCTCATCCACATCGTCGTAGTAATGAGGGGGGGTGTTGAGGATGGAAGGATCGATGACAGTCGAGTCAGAGTCAGAGTCAGACAACACCTCCACAGGTCCCCACGGTAGCTCCGCCTCCTGTTTTGCTGGTGGCGCTGAGACGATAGCATCCTCATCCTCTTCATGATGGTAATGAGGGCGGGTTCTGGTGATAACTACACACTCCGACTCCGACTCCGACGAGGATTGATAGAGCGGTCCCCACGGTAGCCCCAACGCCTCCTGGTTTGGTGGTGGCGAGTCGCAGCGGTACTTCACCACCACTCTGGTGTCGCCATCTGCTGGGGCTGTTCTCTGTCGTTTCCGCGATGGCGTCACCTCGTCCTCGTCATCGGCGTCGTACAGGTCCGTCAGCTGTCGTTTGTACGCTCTCTGCAGCTGCGTCAGACCCATCTATTGAACAGAAAGAACTAGTCACATTCGGCATATTCATCCGCGTCGCCCTGTATATCGTTGTATCTTTCGTACATACTCTTTCTAACCAATTCTGTCACTTGGTTACGCCATGTCATATTCCCACACGTTGCGATGACATCTATAGATAACCACCGCAAGACGTGCATGACCATGCTGGACGATGGTACGTAACGATCCTTATCGTCATTTAAATTCATTATGCGTTCCACCTCGTCACTGGCATATCGCACGCTGGCGACCTCTAGTGTCTTATAGAAAATATTTTCATTCGTCATGGCTTCGGCTCGATCCCGTATCCTATCTAAACCACTCACCGTGGCCTCCATATCATCGCTACTGCTACTGCTAATGCTATCCTCCCCCTCGTCATCTGATATTTTAATTAATGATGGCGGTGAACAGCTGTCCGCAGAGGAGGAGAATAGTATCTCCGAACTATTAGCATGTAACCATTCCATTACCTTAGAGTGGCTCTCAACGTCGATGACGTCACTACTGCTTCCGGTAGCAACTGCAGTAGCTACAGCAGCGACGGTAGCGCCAGCCTGTCAACAGAATGATTCACACTGTTACTACTTCCAAGTCTATCACCGTGTAATTTACATACTGTCCCGCCTCGCGTTTCCGAATGGTCACCATGACTTGGGCCCCCCGCAAAATGTCCAGTGCTGCATACCGCTCGGCATCTGTCTTCATGGTCATGTATTCGTTAGCCGTGAATCCCAACACCTGGACAGCCTTGGCATTAAATAGCGTTCCCCACACTTCACTGCCGATGGCGTCTTGTAGGAGGATACGCATAGCGAACTGATACACTACACCACGCTGCCATCGATGGATAGGACACACAAAGCCATTGTTTTCGGGACTCACACGTTTGTTACACTGCTGACATGATGGATATACTATATATTTATCTTGAACGGCACATTGTACTATGGTTAACGGCCGTCTAAATATATAAGTACCGTTACATACCTCCTTCTCGAGTTGGCTGACTGACATCATCTCGGTTTGTTGAGCGGCCATTTTCGTTCTCTGCTGATGCTGGTGGTAAGTCTAGACGTGTGCTGTGGATCGGAGTGCGGTTGTGTGCCTCGTTCACTCTGCGTCGGGTTTATATACACCTCCCACTGTCTATGGCGCGCTTTCTTATCACCAACCCTTGGTCGAGCGCGTGATGCTGCTGCTGGATGTGTGCTATCTCGCTGTACTCTGTTCATCGGTCTTGTGATCGTCTGGCGGGAGTATTGCGCAATCGAATGACCTCGCGTACTCGCATTAATATATGCCCTAGCATGTTCTGACCGGCTTGACCACTGTATGTCAGTGCGCCCCAGTATCCTTCCCGACTCCTGACCCATTCATTCAACTGGGAATACCCAGTGTCTACCAGTCGTTTACGTAGGGTTGGATCGCGATATTTAACAGCAACTAACGCATACATTAGTGAATATCGTTGTTGGTTCCATTCAGCGCGTAACTGTTCCTTTTCTCGTATGCTCTTGCTGAGATGTTTCGCCTGTAGACCCGTGCGTGTGGACAGCATTTTTTCTGCAGTCTGCATGTCGCCATGATGCATGCATTTCCGCCATTGGTAGGCACTTTCGACACTGGTAAATTGTCTATTCCACACGTGTATCCTGCACGCGTAGAAATTGGACAGAAAATGTCTGCCACCTCTAAACTTTATAGGACGGTTCATGGTGACTTTATGACGTTAAGATGTACAGTTACTGTCTTAACTACACGCCGTTCTAGCACTGTCGAGTACATAACCCCCCCCACTTTTTCCTTGCGTGATGGATGCCCGGTGTCGGTAGGCTGACAGTTGCCGGCCGCTTATCTGTTTTCTGATTAGTGTGGTATTGTTCCGAGGCTGACGTCAGTTGTCTGGCTTATTTCTAGCATGCTATATAAGTCGGCTGAGATCGTCGTGTCGTCATCACAACCGCCATTGCATTCGACGTCGACAACCTTCTATTCACCATGCCTGTACTGCAAGTCCGAGATTTTGCCAATTTTTTGGTCATTATGGAGGTGCTTCCTCTAATGCGTAGTGTGTGAGTATGTCTTTTATTTATTTATTTATTTATTTATTAATATTTTACTTTCATAGCTCTACATAGTTCTACATAGCTCCTACCTGTTTTTCAATTTACATACTGTTCTATCGTTCCTGTGTATACATGTCTCGCTAAGTGTTCGTCGGGTCCACGTTCCAAGTTCCATTTGTAGCGGCTTGCCTAGCGATAACGTCTGCCAGTCGATCGGTTTCGTATTACCTATCTCTCTCGTTGCTTGGTTACGTCTGTTATATATAGATGCCTATGCATGTTCTCATTCTGATTGTATCCTTTACTTACAGCATAGCTCGCTTTTACTGGGCATGCGTGCTGATGGAGCTGATGGATGTGAGCGTACAGCGCCGGAGATGTCAAGCAGCCGTGATCTTTCGGGAACAACTACACGACGACGATCTCTTCACCGCATTCGCCGACCATGCCAGCCGTTGGCGCCATGTCATGTCCGACATCTGTTTCCACTACGGCCCTGGATTTCGTGCTCCCTCGACCACGCAGGAGTCGTGGGACGTCGATGAAGCCGACCTCGCCGACGACTATGACGCCGATTTCCGTGCCGCTTTCCGTGCCCATATGACGCACTGGGAGATTGTGATGAACGAATTACGCCTAATACACGCCCCATCTCCCACACCTATTCTCTGTCACCTTCACCGAGGCCCAATTCATCATGCATCACTGTTCCGTCGCCGTCGATCTGTGTCTCTCCGAATATCGTTAGCACGCAAACTGACTGCTCGTTGCGTGCGCCGATCACTATTGCACGCATTCAACACCACTCCTTGAACACATATCCACGAACATTTATTATTCTTCTTCTTATTATTATTGTTATTATATCTACTATAGTTTTCTTTATATTGTACTTGTGCTTTTTTCATGTATTAAATTTTGCATCAACTCATATTCACGTCTTGTATTGCATTCTTGTTCCAACCGCG
The DNA here is from genome assembly GCA_963662155.1 of Lamellibrachia columna. NCBI lineage: Eukaryota > Metazoa > Annelida > Polychaeta > Sabellida > Siboglinidae > Lamellibrachia > Lamellibrachia columna. Next base: position 35,310,619 of record OY759270.1, read on the forward strand.
TGTTGGCATATTATATTTTACACATAGTCCATTTTCGTCCTGCTACATTTTATTTAACGAACGGTCCGATTTCCGTCGTCCAGCGGTTATATTGTAGCCATGCATGTCGGCTACTTATTAACTATTACACATTCGTCTTATCTTTATCGGTTTTAATTTTATCACGTCTTATGTTCACTCCATATAACCGACTATAACACGCCTCGGTCCCACATCAATGTCGTCACTGCAACATTGTTGCTGTTTATCACTGATTAGCTCAGCTAACTTGCTACATTGTACAGATTAGCGTCCTTTGATCTCGCGCTATGGCTCACAGCTGGATAAACGCTTCGGCTTACAGTTAACTCCAGTCGTTCGGACGTCCAGTTGACATTAGCTAGCCACTCGGACTGGTCACTCCGTCAGGGTCGAGGTCACGGTCACGTGGGTGGGTGGGTGGGTGGGTGGTGGGTGGGTGATATTACGTGTATTTTCTTTGTTCCTATGTCCACCATCGTTGACTACTGGTCAATGCTCGTTCCTCCTCCAGTCGCTAGGGGGCGCTTACGTCACGCACGCTCGGCTACCGCCGCCAGGGGGCGCTCTGACGCGCTCTGATTGGCTGCGCGCACTCATTAGCAGTGGGCGATATTAGGGTGTTTTGCCTTTGATGTTCCTTTGATGTCTGGTCACGTGACTTTACGCAAAATTTGATGTCTCAGAAACCTCCACTAACTACTGTCACTGTGTGACGCTTTGTTGTTCAGTAAAACGTGCTATAAAAGATTGTAAATAAAATGTGCGACTTTATTGAAAAGGCAGAACTCATTAGCATAATAACCAAACCGGAAACCAAAACTCAATCCACAGGGGTCATATGACGATTAACAGCTAATCGTCACATCTTTCCTCTTACAAGAAAAGTCACTTATTCACAACTGTGACTAATTATTAGCAAAACGATTACACACGAGATTGTAAACAAAATGTACTGTCTCTTATGGACTGTCGTGTGATAACAATGTCTTATGGACAAAGTTAGTAAATTACGCCGAAACGTAGTCGCTGAGCCACGCTGGCGGCTTGCGTTCGCGCACAGATCTGCGAAGACCTGGGGACACATCTGGCACGACCGGAAGGGGTTGCGTCTCGGGGTTGCCATCACTCAACGAAGACGGCGCGTCATCACGGCTCGTTTCATCGTGGGGCTGCTCGCCAGCACACACCAACTGTCGTCGATTGCGCCTGTAGACCGTCCCTCCAACCTTCACGCGGTAGCTTCGTGAGTCGACCTGCTCGGTACACGTTCCTGGTGTCCACGTCTTCTCACCTGGAAGCCTCATACGAACGGTTGCGCCTTCGTTGATCGGCGGAAGTGGATGCGCGTGTTGGTTGTAGTAAAACGACTGATGTCGTTTTCTGCCTGCCAATGCTCGTGTATCGGCATTGGTGTCATATCGTGGTTTCAACAGCGTTCCAGCTGTTGGGAGCAACGTTTTACAACGTCGGCCCATGAGTCGTTGAGCGGGACTCGTGCCCATCCCTTCGGACGGCGTATTCCTCCAGTCGAGTAGCGCCATGTACTCGGACTCACCACTCTGTTTGGCTTTGGCGAAGATTAGTTTCAGCGTCTTCACCGCGTTCTCCGATTTTCCATTGCTTTGTGCGTAATGCGGTGAGGACGTCAAATGAGTAATTCCTTTCTTCCTCACGAACACTGCAAACTCGGCCGAAGCAAACTGTGGCCCGTTGTCAGTAACGAGCACATCGGGCAGTCCAAATCTGGCGAACATCGGTAAGAACTCACGCACCACACTGCGCGTCGTAACCGTGTTCAAGCGAGCTACTTCAAAGAAGTTGCTATAGTAATCGCATACAACGAGTAGTGTACGACCGTGTAGTTGGCACAAGTCTGCGCCGATCTTGGACCATGGCCGCGCCACGAAGTCGTGTTGTTGTAGTGGTTCCCGTGGTGGGGCACTACGGTGTGACAGACATATGTAACACTTGGATATGTAATCCTTGACTTGTGTTGTCATACGCGGCCAGTATAGACATTCGCGCATTCTCCTTAGACAGCCCTCAATGCCAATGTGACTCGCGTGTGCCACTGACATCAACTCGGTACGTACCGCAGCGGGCACGACCAACAACTGCCCTTTGAAGATCAGATTTCCTTGAACCGTCAACTCGTCTCGCGAGTCGTAGTAAGGTAGCACACACTCGGGGACCTCTGCTTTGGTCTCCGGCCATCCATTCTGAATGGTCGCTCGTAGCTGCTGACACACATAGTCGTTCTCTGACGCGTGGTTGAGCTGTTGCCATCGTTCCTGGCTGACGGGGAGTGACTCACGGTGGTCTAGCTCCTCAAGCTCATGTACGAAGTCGCACACCTTGACCTCAGGTATGTACGCTCGGCTCAACGTGTCGGCCAAATACATGTGTTCGCCTTTCTTGAATTTGACATCGAGTGTGTATTTCTGTAAACGGAGCAGCATCCGCTGTAACCGTTTAGGTGCACTGCTGAGAGGCTTCAGAACGATCGTTTCCAACGGCTTGTGGTCGGATTCAATGCTCACGCGATCACGGCCGTAAATGTAGGCCTCAAATCGATCACACGCGAACACGATCGCCAATAGCTCTTTTTCGATCTGAGCGTATCTTGTTTCAGGTGGCGTCAGGGCACGTGATGCATACGCCACCGGCTGGCCGTTCTGCATCAATGCTGCACCAAGTCCTGATTGTGACGCATCGCACTGGATGGTCACTTCGTCTGCGAGATTGTAGTAGCGTAACACAGGTGTACTTGCGACAGCTTTCTTCAGCGTGTTGACTGCGTTCTGTTGCGAGCTTTCCCACATCCAGTCGGTGTCATTCCTCGTAAGTTCTCGTAGCGGCTTCGTGATGTCAGAGAGATGCGGAAGGAACTTGGCCAGATACTGGGCCAATCCCAACAAGCGTTGAACTCCTGCAACATCAGTAGGGTTAGGCATGTCAACGATAGCCTTCACCTTAGTGGGGTCGATACTCAGCCCGTCAGGCGTTGCGACGTGCCCGATGAATCGAACTTCCTCCTGTCTCAGTTTGAACTTGTCGACGTTTAGTTTGACCCCTCGCTCCTCACATCGCTGCAGAAATGAGTGGAGTCGTTTGTCGTGGTCAACGTTTGCCTCGTCGACCGTGTTGCCGTACCCTACGACAACAAAATCATCAGCCACAACCTCGATACCTTGTAACCCCTCGATCAGTTCGTGCATTTTTTTTGGAAAAACTTCGGGGGCCGAACTGATACCAAACGGCATACGTTTGAAACGATACCTGCCGAAAGGTGTGTGGAAGGTCGTCAGATATGAAGAGTGGTCGTCGAGGCGCACGTGCCAAAACCCATGGCGTACGTCAAGGACAGTGAACACCTTGGCTCCGTGCAGTCGCGTCGCGATGTCTTCAATCGTTGGTAGTTGGTAGTTTTCTCGCCGGATCGCACGGTTGAGATCCTTCGGATCCAAGCAGATGCGAAGTTTGCTGTCTTTCTTCGTGATCACTACCATCGAGCTGATCCACGCGGTGGGTTTTTCGACAGCCTCAATGATGTCGTCCCGAGTCATGTCGTCCAACGTCGCTTTCAGTCGGTCTCTCAGAGCGACTGGTACTCGGCGTGGGGCGTGTTGGATGGGGTCGACCGCGTCATCCAGCCGGATTTGATACTCGCCCTCTAGTTCGCCTATGCCGTCACCAAACACAGTGGCGTACTTTTCGATTACAGCTGCCTTGCTGATCAGCGCACCCTCGACCGCGTAGACTTGCTCGCTTCGAGTCGCTGGTTTGTGTAGCGCATCATTGTCCGTATACTGGATCAACTTCATGCCCACACAAGCCTTCCTCCCCAGGATTGGCCGGATGTTGTCGTTGTCGACCAGTTTGCAGACGAGGATGCATTTGTAGTCGCCTCGCCAGACTCGAACGTGTACCTCACCGACCACTGTCAACCGAGAACCGCCAAACGCAAGTATCGATGATTGACACCTGTTGACGTCCTTCAGCCGCACGTCTTTAGTGGCCCGTTGATACAGCTTCAGAGGCACCACGTTACATTGGGCCCCGGAGTCGATTTGGAAGCGTATGTAGCTCCCGGAGTCCAACTTCAAGGTCACGCACTGCGAATCGTCTAACATCGCCAGTGTCGCCACCTCGCGGACCGGAAAAACCTCCTCCGATTCTCCGATCGTCCTTACTGAATTTCGCGCTCTGCCTGACCGTTTTTGCCGGCATTTTTTTTGCGAAATGATTCGATTTGCCACAGCAGTCGCACGTTTTGCCGAAGGCCGGACATAACTCCTTCGACTCTCGGCCATGTTGACGACCACAGTTCCAGCACTCTTTCGTTGCCTCGCTCTTAGTCGTGTGTGACGTCTCTTTCTTCTTGACGCGTTTTTTCTGGCCGACCGCTTGTCGAAGTGCATGAACCGACGTCGCTGAACTGCTCGACTGACCCACAATCCTCATTTGCTCGGTCATGCTCTCAGCCGCTCGACAAATCTCATCTGTTTTGGCAAGTGTCAGATTATTCTCACGCAGTAACCGTTCGCGTACCTTTGTGTCATGAATTCCAAAGATCAGTCTATCCCTCAAAATTTCGTTTGGGGTGATCCGGTCGAACTCACAAGCCTCTGACAGCTTGCGCAGAGCAGTTTTGTACTGTTCATAAGGTTCTCCGCTCTCCTGCATACGTTTGTTGAATTTGTATCTTTCGAATGGAACGTTTTTTCGTGGTTGACAATATTCTGCGAATTTTTTCAAGACGGGTAGTATGCGACGGTCGTCTCCGTCCTGCGCCCAGTCCCGGAACGTCGAGTGTACTTCTCGGCCATCCTCGCCAATAACTGTCAACAACGTCGCCACTTGCACTGCCTGCGGCTTGGCGTCCAACTCCGTAGCTAGTGCGTAGTTTTCCCACGCCGCCAGGAACTTCCTCCATTTGTCAGCGGCGTTGGTGTCGTGTATTTCTAACGGTGCAGGAACGGGCAACGCATTAGATGCCATGTTATCGCTCAGTACGACAACTGTCACTTTCTACCTTTTCAAGTGGAGATTCTGTGCGAAACTGTACCTTTCTGGTACGCAGTAATCGTCCCGTCGTTGCCACCATGTGACGCTTTGTTGTTCAGTAAAACGTGCTATAAAAGATTGTAAATAAAATGTGCGACTTTATTGAAAAGGCAGAACTCATTAGCATAATAACCAAACCGGAAACCAAAACTCAATCCACAGGGGTCAGATGACGATTAACAGCTAATCGTCACACACTGATAACTTTAAGATATATTTTGGTTAACATAAACGAATTACGTCTGCTACACCACCGTGAATGAATTAACCAAGTTGAATGACAGCTTAAAGTGGCAGTGTATTTTTTATACAAACCCTTCACCAATCGTAATTCGATATTGTATTATATGTTGCCTACTTGTAAGAGCCGTTCATACGCCAAATTGCAACGTCGTAAATATTGTAGTTTTTCTAAAATAAGAAATTAAGCATAATTTCCTGGTTATTAATGAAAACGAAATCTCAACAAATGTTTGTTTTTGTGTCGAAATGTACAGTTTTTCACTGGCGTTTTACGAATTGTTGACAAAACATGGCCATTTGTAATATTGACACGTCCCCTTAATTTGCCGCCGCAATCCGGCGGGGTCACCAGGTCACATATACGTTACCATTTCCATTAGCGTCAAAGGCACAATAAACTACGTTAGCGCTGATATTTGCTGGTTTAAGGACATGATTTAGTTAGATAGATATAATACTGATGTGTACTGGAATCACATGTCGGCAACACGTAATTACAGCTTGACCACAGCCCGGGGCTTACGGCTACGCCTGGAAATAGTCCGTCTATATTTCGTTTTGAAACTTTCATGACTATGAAAATCATTTCTCTTACCGAACATTATTCACACCAATTTTGCACAAGACTGATCATTTGTGGTGTGTATTAACAGTCGGAGAACAAGTAGTTGTCTGCGTAGTAATGCGGTACAACGCTGCCGTGAAAGGCGTTCCCCGGCGTGGCGAATATATTTTCGGTGTCGCAATGCTTTCTGCCATTCGATTTTTGTGCACATTTCGTTTTTCAGACATTATATTTGATTTTTTATAGATTATTATTACAATAGATTATTTGTAAAAAAAAATGTCGCGTGAGAATGTCGGCGGGACATTAAAAAAAAAACAATACCGCTTTTTTTTAATTCACAAAAATGTGGTCGGCGAGTTCGTAAACCGAAAAAAATATAAACCGTCGCCTTACAAGTCTTCCTGTTCTTTGAATAACGGCTTAGCGACAGATTGTACATTCTTTGTCATTAATCGCCCCAACAACGCCAATCAAGCGCCATATTTTCCATAAAAGTTGTTAGTAAACACATGGTGCTCAACCTACCTGTTAAAAAAAACTCGGTGCCAGATTTTGCCTCAATCTCGCTGGATCTTGTCTTGTCAAACGGTCAGATCTCACATATGATATGTCATTATATATATAGTCCGATATAAAATCATATATCGGTAACTGGGAGTATAAACATCCGACAAAGTTAACTTTTCGAAGAAAAATTATGCATAAATAGATTTTTTTAGACATATTTTTGTTTATCTAGTTTGACATTAATCGCCATGTGGCCTTACTGGTACGACACATTACTTTACCGGACAAAAATGTACGAAACTGTTTGTTTGTAATAAGCTCTACACAGTCTACAGGAAAGTAATCGAACCGCCCCCGGAGTTGTATGCATTTAATGCATTGCATATTACCGTACAGTGAAGCTTTTTCGAAGACGATATTTTTGTGTGAAAACAGCCTATTATATTACGTAAGACAAAAACCATAAGTGCAACACATGGTGGCGTCACATCACGGAACCTAGTTATGAAGCGCCATCCATGTCAGTGAAGCGCGCATGTGATTGGTCAGTCACCGCTCCGCGTCGCGCCGTTCGTGTCAGTGAAGCGCGCATGGGATTGGTCAACGCTCGCGACGGGCTTCCCTCACGGTCCCGAAATAGTTGTCCTGCGTTGCAGTGACGTCAGTGAACTTACAAATCAATTGCATCTAAGGCCACGCGATGGCGCCACCATTAAATTATGTTCGGGACTGCAGCTCACCTGGCTAAGCGCGAATGCATTATACTATATATAGCAATAACTGGTAAATAATCGCAATAGTATTGCAATAGTAATACAACTATCGCAATACTAAAACTAGCCACTGTAGTCACCCCTACGTTTCCCGAGTTGTGGCCATGGGGGGGGTCACTCAATACATCGCCAGCTAGTACGTGCATCATATGACATATCCTCCCGACAAAATCCACGTTTTATTTTCTGTATCCAACGCACGTTAACGCATGCAAGTTGCAATGCTATTAAGCTTACTACTTTCATATTTCGTACTTTAAATAAAATAAATGTAGTAATAAAAAATATGTTATGCGTATATTAGAATGTTAATTAAAGTGAATAATTCACCGACATATTATGATAATGAATTAATCTACAGCACATATCGTGAAACATTGCATAGTTTATACGCTAAAAAATGCGTATTTCCTTTTACTCCTTTAACTTGAAAAGATAATATAATTTTGCGTAACTTGTGGAATGTGACTCCTGTCCAAGGAAAAGTGTGTGTATTTGGGGAGCGGTGGTCTAATGGTTAGAGCACCCGCCTGTCGATCGAGAGGACGGTGGTTCGATTCCACCTCCGCCGTTTCGAAGCTTGGGCAATTTCGTTCACCCCACTTTGCCCGTGTCTTTCGGAAGAGACACTAAAAGCCGTTGGTCCAAACTCCTGCGTTAGCTCAAGATTGGGCTGTTTGGAGTATAACTACTTGAGACTTGAGAACCCGCTCAACGTGAAAACGGCACTGAAAGTGTAAAACGTATTCAGGGACTCAGTTCGGTCAGTTCTCAAGGGTGGTATACTGGCAGTGCATTGAGTGGCCCCCGTGGGGTAGTGCAACTAATGATGGATTATAGTTAACCTGCGGGTCACCAGCGCGGATTAAGGAATCGTATAACTCGCATGCCGATCAGAACATCAAAAGAACCGCGAAAATGTCGAATATTCGAGAGCGACTAAATAGCATTTTGACCCAAGTTAACACCACCTTTCGAGAAATTGAACAAAACGACCAACAGCAGCAAGACGCCCACACGGATGATTCTGATTTGATTTCCCAGTAAGTATTGTCTTGTAATAAAAACAAATCTAATCGTAGCCAAGCGGGCAGGCTTCTAAAAAACTCCCGCGTGCACACGCAAGCTACAGGCTTCACGAGGTGTGACAGAGGTCTGAAACTCCCATCTCCTATCTGTTTTGGTGGCTAACTTGCCTTTAATTCTTTAGGAAACAACGTCCCACTTTCTACCGCACCTCGACCATTAACTCAGATGTATTTGTGTTTAGCACTACATGTGTTGGCATTAAAACAAATAGTTATATTTCCCAATTACAATTTCAACTTCTTAGTAATGTATATTTCACTGACAACAGTTAAAAATATGCATATATATAATTATATATATATATATATATATATATATATATATATATATATATATATATATATATATATATATATATATTCAGTATATTAATGACAATAATCACTGTTAGAAATCCATTTTAATACAAAACTGCTTTCACAGGTTACAACATTTCTCACAGAGAAGATTTGACATAACACACAACAACAGGCGAAATATTACACTTCATATTTCATTGGTGCCGAGGCCATCTCACCATCTTAGCAGAAGTGATATGAATTTATTCCGAGGTAAGACAGAAGCAGTAACTTTTAGCTGCAATAATTAATCGTTAACAGTCATGTGAATTACCTGTTTGGACTCTAGCTGAAGCCACCTTGGAATTTGTATTCAATGTAACTAAGGTTAACATAACACTATGTAACTCCAGTGTATTTGCATATATACTGGCATCTAAGAATAAAGCATTCAATGGAATCATTCACATTACCTTAATAATTATAATAAATGTTTCATTAACCAAGGTGCGTGCAGTTTTGGGCACACCAGATGTAAGACCTTTTGAATACTAAATACTTAAAAATAATATTTTGAAAGCAAAGCTGGCACCCAATGGGCTATTTGCCACGATGAGCCCTGAACCTCGTACAGCACGGCACATCAAAAACTGGATATTCCCAGCAGCCGCATCAACTCCAGCAAGAGGTCAACGTTCAAAAATTTGGATCATTCCACAGGTGAGCCAGCCACAACAGAAACACAACATTTAGACAAGTACAATATCATGTTAAAAAACATCAAACTCCATAAAACAACATATTTACCAAAGCTACTTTTTCTCCAGGTCACATTCACAGTGCAAGACATATAATGTTAAACAATGACATACATATAATGCAGTAATAATATGTGGGGCAAAACCAACTTGAGCTATTGGCTTCAAGGGCTTACATTCTTTCCTCATATATTTAGAGCTAACATACAGTTGAGCATAACAGCTTCCCTGCCAGTACATCACATTTTAATTACTTACATAAACAGCATATAAGCATACAATCATTGACACAACGAATAGCCTTCTTACGTTCTAAGTTACAGCTAATATAAATAATGTAATATTTAAAACCTTAAATGAAAATGTTGTAAAATGCCATATATATATATATATATATATATATGGCATTTTACAACATTATATGTTATATAATTGGGACCACTTGTGTTCTGCAGACTGAACTTGCTTCTGCTCCAATGAGTCATGTAACAGCTGCAGCAACCGCCATGCCAGCCACTGTCAACGCAGCAACCGCCATGCCAGCCACTGTCAACGCAGCAACCGCCATGCCAGCCACTGTCAACGCAGCAACCGCCATGCCAGCCACTGTCAACGCAGCAACCGCCATGCCAGCCACTGTCAACGCAGCAACCGCCATGCCAGCCACTGTCAACGCAGCAACCGCCATGCCAGCCACTGTCAACGCAGCAACCGCCATGCCAGCCACTGTCAACGCAGCAACTGCCATGCCAGCCACTGTCAACGCAGCAACCGCCATGCCAGCCACTGTCAATGCAGCAACCACCATGCCAACCACTGTCAACGAAACAACCGCCATGCCAGCCACTGTCAACGCAGCAACCGCCATGCCAGCCACTGTCAACGCAGCAACTGCCATGCCAGCCACTGTCAATGCAGCAACCGCCATGCCAGCCACTGTCAATGCAGCAACCGCCATGCCAGCCACTGTCAACGCAGCAACCGCCATGCCAGCCACTGTCAACGCAGCAACCGCCATGCCAGCCACTGTCAACGCAGCAACTGCCATGCCAGCCACTGTCAACGCAGCAACCGCCATGCCAGCCACTGTCAATGAAACAACCACCATGCCAACCACTGTCAACGCAGCAACAGCAGTGCCAGTCACAGGGAACCACTGGGACATGGCAGACGCCTTGCCAGTGATTGAACCACATCTTCGGAGGACATCCAACCATCATGATGAGACTCCCTTACAACAGTTGTTCCATATTCTAGGTTAGTTATTTTGCTTTAGCACTATGCTGTATAATTGTATTTTTTCTGTATGTGAACATTTATAAAGTGGTAACAGTAATGTAGTACTAGTGCTGTAATTGTGTGTCATTATGTTGTAGAGTGATGTCATGTAAATTAATTGTGTGTAAAATGCAGATTAAGTTAAAATTGTTATTTACAACTGTTATGTCTAATGGTATTTTACCTGATTTGTGTCATTTGGAGGGACTGACTTTAAGTGTAGGAATTGTGTTTCATTATAATATTTGTAGACAGATGATAGCTTATTTAAAAAAGTAATGTTTAAACAATAATTATTACTGTATCATAACACTGTAATTCTTTATGTCTGTTAGATGACCTGCATTTAACCCGATCAAGGGACACACGAATATTGGTGCGGCGGAATGCAGTTGTAGAGGATGTAACCAAGCTGTATGGTGGTGACAATATGCCGGACATTGTTGCGCACAATATCAGTGTTACATTCGAAGGTGGGTAGTTGATCAATGCAGTAACAACACAGCTTCACTGACTAAGTGAAGAGTCATATTATTGGTCACTATATATGTAACATGCTACCTGCCATTGATAAGCACATATCAGCATGATTGCCATATTACAAAACTATTAAACCACAATAATTTATGTAGAATAGTTGTAACGTAGGATTAACTTTTAAAGGAAATATATGTTTTACATGTGCAATGCATAACCTAAAAATGTCATTATATGTGATTAATGTCATGATGCTACACGATAAGTTCCACTACATTATTAATTTTATGCAATGATGCCATGCTTTTACCCAGGTGAGATAGGGCAGGATGCTGGTGGCGTGACATGGGACCTTCTGGCCACATACTGGCAGCACACACTGGAAGACTGGTTCCATGGGGAATGTGCGAAAGTGCCATGTGTACCTGTGAGCAGAATGTGTGAGGCAGAAACCACCTTCTTGGCAGCGGGCAGAGTTCTGACACATGGACTTGTTCTGACCCGTGCTCTGCCCACAGAGATCAGTTTGGTTTTCTTGCTGTCAGCATGCCATCCATATGCAACACCATCAAATCACCTGCTGATGTCCAATTTGATGGATTTTGTGTCACCATCTGAGGCACTGGTACTCCGCATAGGTCTAGCATGTGAAGGTATGAACACATTTTCTAAGGTTTATTGTGTAATACTATAATTGTGATTACTTTCCAATACTACTTTTATTTGTCCTACGGCACGTGTTAGCTAGATATGTTCTGCATGGTAAATGCTTTAAATTATAATGGCGTTTTGCTACTTCTTGCTACAACCATTGCATTGTGTACGTATTTGTTTAACATCTTAGCAAAAATTACTCTGTTACCCAGAAAAAACAACCTTGGAATAACAACTCTAAACTAAGCAAAGGAATAACACATTATTTAATGTGCAGCATTGGATAAACAAAAACTTAAGAACATTATGTTTGTTTTGGGAGATGTATTGGAATGCAACACTGACTCCCATATAACTATTGCTCATGGAAAAATCATACTTCTGACATGTTCACTTTGCACTGCATAATTTTTTAGGTGAGTTTGGCAAAGAGCTAGCAGACGAATTGTTTGACCTCTTCGCCAAATACGACATGAGTGTTCGGCCAACACCTGCCAACTTTGAAACACAACTGCTCAGCCTGGCACGAGTAGAGCTGGTTGTGAAGCCCTGCTATTACGGCCTACTCATGATGCGGGGAGTGCCAGAACTGTGGCGGTCGTAACTCGTTGACACATTGACCGAGGTGAAACTGCAGGCACTCTACACCAGCCTGCAGCCGACAACAGAAAAGGTAGAGATGGGGCGGCCGATAGAAAACTATGGAAAGAAAGAACAGAAAGAGTGGCTCGACAATACTTTACCTGACTCTCACCCCTGTACAGCAGGGAACAAGGAGGAAGAGCACATAAGAAGTATCATTTTAACAGTTTTCTTTACCGATTCGAGATTCGAGTACCGTATATGGCTTATATTACTCGAGCGCAAAAAAACTATTTCACCCACAATGTCTTCAGACCGATATAATAAAAACATATTTCCAGTATTTTGACAGGTATATAGATTGGGTCGGACGGCAAATATTTCTGTTTCTCCTTATGCTTGGATTTATACAGGGTCGCAAATAAATGATGTATTTTCCTTGCCTTGTCGTGAAAACTTCTAGGGTCGGCTACATTTAATACGTCAAAAAGAAAGACTAGAAGAAAGAAAAGAAGATGACTGGCCATAATCAGGAGTGAGCCATGCAGGACTTGCCGTAACCTGTGCAAGTACAAACATGTTCGTAAATATTTAATAATAGTATTCATGCGTATAAACATAATTACAACATATAATAGGCTCAACCATGTTGACTATTTCACGTGAATACTGACTGTTTGACCTTAACATTCCGTCACTGTATAGCCAATTGTCCTTAATGCACTGGTCCCTGCGGAATAATCCAACACCCTGTCCCAGTCGCCACATAGGGTTATTAATGATTATACCACTTCAAGGAGAGTGGGAAATAGCTGATTCTGGCTTGTTTAAAATGTAACCTAATATCTCTACTACTCTACATAGACACATGATTGATGATTTTCCTGTAGACTTGAGCGGTAAGCCAGCTGTGTACGGGGCAGCAAATAATCGACCACTGGCCGCCATCATGTATGGCAGAGACAGTTACATCCACTAACATGGCATACACTACAGTTACATCCACTAGCATGGCATACACTGCGTCTTACAGAGACAGTTACATCCACTAGCATGACATACACTACAGTTACATCCACTAGCATGACATACACTGCGTCTTACAGAGACAGTTACATCCACTAGCATGACATACACTGCGTCTTACAGAGACAGTTACATCCACTAGCATGACATACACTGCGTCTTACAGTGACAGTTACATCCACTAGCATGGCATACACTACAGTTACATCCACTAGCATGGCATACACTGCGTCTTACAGAGACAGTTACATCCACTAGCATGGCATACACTACAGTTACATCCACTAGCATGGCATACACTGCGTCTTACAGAGACAGTTACATCCACTAGCATGACATACACTGCGTCTTACAGAGACAGTTACATCCACTAGCATGGCATACACTGCGTCTTACGGTTTAGGTATTTAACTTTAAGATTTGTCATTGCGCTCACGAGATGGTTAACCCACAAGGCAGGGATTCACCCAGTCAAATGAACCAGTTACGGGACACAAATTTGTCCACAGAATCTTGTGAATTCACTTACGGAAACCGGTGATTTGAACCAGTTGAAATACGTGAATTTACGTGTTCTGTACCAGTTATATGACACATGTCTGGACACAAATTTGTCCACAGAATGTCGTGGCGATTAACACGCTGTTGCCGATTATACCAGTGTCAATCGTGTGACATCAAACTACCATGGGTGGCGCGTTTAAATTTTAAAACGCTTCTTCATAATAAAGTTCATTTGATGGACAAGTTTTGTAGAAATATTGTTATAACTATGCATAAAATTGTAAATATCTGACAGTATTGAATCGAGCCGCCCCATGCAACGATCGTTATTTCTACGTAACATATATCCTTACGACAGACTCTAAAATTATAATGGATTATCCCAGTAAAAGACGTTGCATATACGAGAATATTAGTAGTTTGATAATGTCAGGAAATCCTTTTATTTTACGTGGTATAAACGTATTATAAAGGTAGTGACAAGGTGCCAAACATGTCTGGAAACGGCATAATAATGTCAGAAAAATTGTAGGAAGATAATATAATTATAAGTAATATCGCTACGTCGTTGCTACGTACTGGCACAACGTAGTTGGAGTACGTGGACACGACGTAATATCGTTACGTCTTTGCTACGTACTGGCACAACGTAGTTGCAGTACGTGGACACGACGTAAGTAGAACGTAATACTGTTACGTTGTTGTTACGTATTGTCACAACGTAGATAGACTACGTTGACACAACGTTAATAAAGCGTAATTCCTGACGTTACCAAACCATTACCTTCATACAACGTTGCATATACGTAGTGTGATTGCTGGGATGCAATATTGTACATTATTGAGTCGATTACTGGAGTATATAGCAGTTATCACAATACATAATACAACGTTTTATTTTACAAACACTTATTTCTGGCCTACATCACTCCCTCAAACAGGCCGAGATCACTGACTAGACAAGAAGAAGCTTTATCTAACGTCGGTTTTTACAGAAAATTACAGGCCGAGATCACTGCCGCACAGGCCGAGTTCACTGTCGGACACTTATTTCTGGCCAACATCACGCCCTCAAACAGGCTGAGATCACCGGCAACGTTCTATTTATATCTGCGCAGCTAGCCAAGTTAAGAGGCTACTGACGTCACTTATATAAAAGATACATTTATCTTATTTAAAGTACGAAATATGAAAGCAGTAAGCTTAATAGCATTGTAACTTGCATGCGTTAACGTGTGTTGGATACAGAAAATAAAACGTGGATTTTGTCGGGAGGATAGGATGTACGTACTAGCTGGCGATGTATTGAGTGACACCCCCCTCATGGGCACAACTTGAGAAAAGTAGGGGTGACGACAGTCACTGGCGTCACTGCAACGCAGGACAGCTATTTCGGGACCGTGAGGGAAGCCCGCCGCGAGCGTTGACCAATCCCATGCGCGCTTCACTGACACGAACCGCGCGACCCTAGTTAATCGAGGCTAGTCTTCGACGCGGATGTCAACCAGTGACAGGGTTCAGCCCACTGTTACGTTTCCCATTGGCGACCATGTTAACGTTCTGCATGATTATAGGAAAACGAAACCATCAAAAATTCTGAAACTTCTTACCTGCCGTTGTCATCATCTCACTGACATGCTGGTCTAGTTTAGTAAAAATCACATATTTCTAACTCTTTTAAAATGCCTGAACGTGCCACACCCGTCAATGTTTACCAATTTCTGTATGAATTACTACGTACGCACGCTTGTGGCGAAAAATTGCCAAATATCCTTCCGCCTACTGAAATCACCAATAAACCACAGTTACACTGCCAACATGTTCTACCAGCAAACTTGCCAATGTGCCTGCTCAAACGCAGTTATGTTGATAGTATGATTTTTTTAATAACACATACCTAAAATTACTATGCCCTACATTCTGTAACACACCAGGAAGTGTAACTGAGTCTGAGGCATGATCCCGACAGCCGTGCAAGACGGAGGGTGTTGCAGGCGCTGAGAGTCAAATCACTGACGTATTGGTTACCCGTCGAACGTCTTAACATGTAGTTAACTCCGGTAGTCTAGTTACGAATCGCTATATCTATTTATTGCTCACACGGTAAGTTGAAATGAATCAGCTTTTTGTTGTCGCGTATCTGCACCAATGGCAATGCCATGGCAATGTCAATGTCAATGACGATGTTATGTAAACCAGGACAGGTTTAATGCAATTGCCAATAATATACATGTATATATCAATGTAAAGCTAATTAGTTAGTATATCATTCATTGTTGCCTTTTAAATAATTTCTTTAGTTTTGTGTTTTGCACGCGATCGCTTTGAAGAAGGAAATAAACAATCCGTAAATGAGCGCGGCCGCTGCCATATTTGCACAAAAGGGTGTGGCACCCTAAAAGGCGGGCACATAAAACTACAAGACGGGCTAGAATTAACAAGGATGCGTAATAGTGCCGTTCTCCTGTTTTACATGCGCATTAGTTATTGTCGCTTTTATTGTTGTTGCTTTTCGTGTGTGCGTGCATGCGAGCGTGTGTACATTGCGATTTCTGTTATCAACAATTTAACAAGTATAAAATAAAGGTTAAATAACAACTCGACATTTGTCGAATGTTACCGATCTTTTAATTGTGCAGCGCGATCGCTCAGTCGCACATGTTCATAATACTAGCGGAGTAGCGGTGCTATTTCTCATTTACTCGTCACATTTCAATGTATATCTTGCAGACAGACGAACACTGTATAATGCTCTATGCATTGAAATAAAATAATGAACGTTTTCTGTAATGTTATTCACGTTAGGTAGCAGTAGCCTCAAAATTTAATTTGACCATTACATTATATATATATATATATATATATATATATATATATATATATATATATATATATATATGTAATTTACTTTTTATTATTCAAGCCTATTTATTTCTTAATAACTTTTTTATTATTAATATAATTATCAGTTCAAGATTTGCACCTGATATGTGTGAGTGCGTGCATGCGTGAAACCTGTGATTTCTGTATTTATTGTACAATGTCAATGTATGCGCAAATACAAAAAGGCTGAATGCTTCAAACGTTTCACAAAATGAATAAAATTAATAATCTGACAATTCTTAGCATTGTTTTATTGTTTTAATTTTGGCAATTGCCAGCAAACCACAATTTCATCAATAATCAACTGAAGAAACATGAATGACATAGAATATATATACAGTGCTAGAAGAGCTATGCATATAGTTATACAAGCTACAACACTTGCAAGTGGTACACATTGATCTCTGTACACTAAGAAAACAGACAATGGTACTACTACTGCAAAATTCTATTGAATAAAGAGTCCTCACAATAAACACTATCAAAATGAGGTAATTGTGTCAATATAGGGATCATCACAATAATTACATCCACTGATGAAACATTAATAACATAGAATGTGTTCAGCACTCAAAGAGCCATGCGTGTTGTTACAATTGATAAAATAAATGCATTCACAATCTCTTAGAACTATTTACTAATAACTATGACCTATCCATAATTTTTTAGTTAATTCTTTAGCAAACATTTAAATAAAATTCAAAATATTAATTTTATTTACAGAGGTGTAAAAAGCAAAGATTATGTGGAAATGGCGCCCTACAACTGTCCGGGCCGGTCAAGGGGTGAAGGTGAAAAAGAGAATGCTACTTTTGCGAAGGAAGTAATAATAAAATGTATGACTTCTTACTTAAATGTACGACTTCTTACTGACATTTGGATGGTGCTTTACTTGGTCTTTTACTCTGACATATGCAACAAAGCCATAGTACAAGTGTGTCAGAGGGTTTTTGAACATCTCTGATAATACCACTTGCCCGCCGGTCACAAGCAGGGGTGGGTCCAATTACACAAATTATAACATGTACAATTACATTTAATTACAATTACACTCATCATTTTTCAAATCAATTACACCATTTCAATTACAATTACATTATGCGGAACCAAATATATTCAGCATTTGTTAATTATATATGTTTGCATGTTTTGCTGAATTTCAGCATTTTGTACATAATTGACAAAACGAATATAATGGTAATGTTTTTTTTAATTGATTTTTGTAATTTTGTGACTTTGAATTATATTAAATAAAAAGACATTTGTTTAAAACATATACTATATAAAAATATATGCATGTTAGCAGGCCTGTACGTTAGAAACAATAACAACATCCAGTCAGTCGATCATTTATCAGACTTTTGAGTGCATTCTAAACAATGTCCTTGTTGGTTCACACAAACATCAGGTGTACTAATACTAATAATAGGGTATGATGTGTTTTCTTTGAGGTTGTAGCTCCTGCTCTAAGCTAACATTCTTAATTGGTTTGCCCTTTGCTTTGTGTGAGTTGGGAATGGGGAGAGAGGCCATATAAACAGTCCTTGCCACCTGACCTGTCTCCATTCCTCCACAACACAAGGGGTGTAATTGGCTTGCTAACTCTGCAATGTTTCACTGAGCTGATATTTTCTGAAGCAATATCAGGCTACATGTTGTTTGTATACCAGCTTAGCCTTTGTATGACAATGTCTGTGCATTGCTTATTGCTTTCTGGCTGTTACCAATTGATATATGTATAGTCATCAACCATTTTCCAGTTAAACTGCTTGGCAGTGGTACATTCCCATCAGATACTGTTCGCAATCTTGGTTTGTCTTTGACAGTGACTTCAACTTTCGCCAGCATATTTCTCAAGTATGTAAATCCTGTTTCTATCATATTCGTGATCTCCGTTGAATTCGGCGTCACATATCTATATCTACTGCTAAAACAATATCAACGGCATTAATTAGTAGCCGCCTTGACTATCACTGCTAAATAACATTGCTAAAAGAGACTTGGCTAAACTCCAACGAGTAAAAAATTATCTGGCACGTGTGGTTCTCAGGGTGCCTCGGTTTTCACCGTCACTACCACTACTTAAACAGTTACACTGGCTTCCAGTTTCTTATCAAATTAATTTTAAGCTGTCCACTTGTATAGCGGAAATGATTCCAGTAGTCAACAATGCCGCTGGCCACTTTGCCTATACCAAATGTACCCATTGCTATATTCAGCAAATGGGGAAACTGAAGCAGGTGATGCCTGAAGCTGAGTTTAAGATGTTTGCTGAGAAGGGAATGTTCATTGCTAGGAGGACAGATCATTTGTATGGCAGTAACTTCATGGATCAGCTGATCGAGCAGTGTCTGACGAGACTGCTGAAAGTGAATGGAGGCATTAACCAGGGTAGAGGCATCATGGATTCTACTTTGGCGAAGTTCACAGGCACAATACCCAAAAGCATTCCGATATGTGCAGCGCTTGAGAATTTACTGGTGTGAACTCACCAACGTCTGACCAGCACAGGGATTTGAGACCTGAATATGTATGCACCAGCATCGCTTGCAGAAAACAGCATCTCGTGATATCCTGTTCGATGCCAGCTTGAAGCCTTTCATCCCTCAGCACAGCTTTCCCAGAACCCAACCAACTAGACGCGCATTATCTCCATCAGTACACAATGTTTTGCAAATGATTGTGTCCACTGCAAGCAGGCTGAAGGGATGTGGATAGGCTTATTGTCTCAACAGCCCTAGAGGTTTCCAATCCAGTTTTTGTTGTTGCCACCGACACTGACATCATGGTAATGCTGGTGAACCAGGCAAGTGGCATACACGGCAGTGTGAACATGGGGCGAGGTCTGACTTCATGTGTCAGTGTTCTCGATATCCAGGAAGAGATTGGAGCTGTTAAGACCCACCTGCTCTTTGTCCGTGTTACATAAGATGATGGATGGCTTAGAGGACGTTGGCTACCTGGAGGTTTTCAATCACATTGACAGCACAAAGGAAGACATCGCAGTAGCTGGTGAATGGTTCCTGATAACCTTGTATGGAGGTGATTGGAAGACCATACTGAATGCCCTGAGATATCAGGTAAATCCTTATTAGACATGTATTAATATTGAATATAAACTGGTAAGTTCTTATGTAGCCCTGTATCCTGTCCTTACGATTGCTCAAAGCACTTTATTCTTACACATTTATCCATTATTCACCCATGGTACCCATTGCAACACGTGTCTGTGAATTTTTGCAAATGTTTTGACAGAGTTCAGATTGGAGACACTGCCGGCAACAACTGCGGCAGCGTGGCAGCATTCCTTCCGCACCTATCACACTGTGCAGCAATGGAGTGGAAACACCCTGCCTCCTACTGACTGAGTAGTACTAAATTGGATTAGTGAAGGTGGGGCTATTTTGCACTGCCATCTGTGTATCCTGCAGTGGAGAGTCATGCACAAACACCTTGACACAGGGTGAAGCATAGACACACTCAGTCTGGGGTTGGTGCAATTGCATTTGAATAAAAGAAGTTTGTATATATGAGTATATATAATGCTGACTTTGCCTATTATTTTATTATCTAGTGTTGTAATAAAGCAACTGGTATTTGAACCTTTAATCGCCGTTTTCCTGTACATTTGACCATGAATAAGGTGAAATATTGTTTAAAATGCTTGTTCTGATGACTCTGTGATGATATTTTAACCATGTTCATTAGATAGAGCATGGTTGGATACCCAACTTTACATATCTATATAATATGTGCCGTCTATCCCTAATGATTTAGAAGGTACAGTAGGTTTATCGAGTTGCTGCAGTTTCAGACGCCATCTTGAATTCTGTGGTTAGCTCAAGGAGGATTCTTGAGGATTTTTAGTATGTTGCTTCAGACACTTCCAGGGATCTGTGGTGCAAAAATCACGTTTTTAATATCGACTTTTAGGTTTGATCCTTAAACTCCTGGACTATACGTGAACATGCGCGATTGATCAATAGCGCTGCACAATTAAAAGAGCTGCAACATTTGACAAATGTGTAGTTATTTAACCTTTATTTTATATTTGTTAACCTATTAATAAAAGACATCGCAATGTACACTTGCATGCACGCACGCATGCATTGCTTCGCATTCATGCAAAGCAACAACAATAACTACAGTGCATGTAAAACGGGAGCACGGCATTATTACGCATCCTTGTTAATTTTTGCCTGCTTTTTACATGCCCGCCTTTTAGGGTGCCTCCAAAAGGGTCACATCATATTTTGGTGGTTAAAGTGTGTGGATTTAAATGAGATTTGCATGGGTGACTGAACAAATCTTGGCAAGTATTCCAATGTTTTATGTAAGTGTAGCTCAATCATAACGTAAGTTTTGATAGTGATAAAGTTGGGTAATTTTGGACTAACTGTAAATCACAGAAAAATACATTTGGTTAACCAGGGCTTAAGTTATACTGGTGCCCAAGTCCACCGTGCGGCGACACTTGTTACATGCGCACGAAATGGGAACATTAAATTGAACAGTTGAGATTCTTTTTATTTATATGTTTATATAAGTATTAGCAGAGTTACCAAGTGTCACGCATTTGGTGTGAGACTCATGCATTTGGCTCCCATGCAGCTATCTGCAAATCTCATGCATATTGCCCGTTTCAGCAAATGATTAATACAAACAGACATATTTTCATGCACGTTGTAAGGATCAACCCCTGTTTTGTCGTCGTTGCGTGCGTGTGCGAGAGTTGATTCTCGGAAAGTTTAAAATTAGCTCGCCAGATTCATTCACGTCTACAATAAGATCAGTTGTAACACCAGTTGTCCAGGTATCATCCTGATTAGAGGTTTATTCAACATTAAGTCACCACTGGCACATCCATATACCGTACCATCGGTAACATCTTTGGTAGAAATTTTAAAAGAGTGTAATTTAGAAACCAAACATATGTACATGTTTGTGGATCTTGAGTCCGAATAAAGATGATAATAATAATAATAAGGCTAGTGCAAGTCGGCTGTGTGGAAATTTTGAAGAGTCCGATTGTTGGGAACATTTCATAGCTTCCCTCATGGAGCGTACACATCGTGTTTCGGTGAAATTGTCTGCCGCAAATCTGTAAACTTTTAAAGCAAGTCAGTCACTTTCCCAGAAGTTTTTTGTACCAATCAATGTACACATGTGTGAACATCTGATTCTACCATCGAAGACCATCCCAATGCATATTCCACATTGGGACTTATGAGACATCAGCATGCTTTTACCTTAACTGTTTCAGAACAATTAGAAATATTTTGTCCTGTATTAGCAAAAACGCAACTGCATACATATTTGTCAGTGTATGAATGCTTTCCAGTGTGTAAAGTGCTGTCCCATTTGAAAATTGAATGACTACAAGTGCTGCCACCAGGTGTCATGTTGAGAAACTGGACACCCCTTTTCAGAGTTTGGACCCACTCATAATCTCATGCATGTTTCTCGACACAACTTGGCAGCTCTGTATTAGTACAACAAGAAAGACAATTTTAACTGTTTATCCCGCCTAGAAATGTAGGGAAATCCACTTTCCATTAGTTGATTCATTTAAAAAAAGAAGAAATCAATGCAACACCCAGTGATTGAATGCACATAGAATGAGTTTAATATAGCCATTTTCATAATCAATATTTGGATCAATAATTGAAAAATTCCTTTGTTGACAGTTCCTTAGATGAGTATCATTTGACAATGCAGTTGTTATACTCTACAGCCAGGTCAGAAGTTGTTTGAAGAAAAGTAAATGTGGGGGTAGAAAACAATAAACAATGACATTTATATGAAATCTGTGATTTATGGTCAAAAGTCTAAAAATAGCTATTTTCATTAATCAATATTTGATTCAATAAAGGGCAAATTCCTTGGTCAAGAGTTATTATATTGTAAGTGTAGTTTGACAATGCATTGTGCTACATTGTGCTTACAAAGTGAATCATGTTGGAGAAGAGTGGCTAATTATTGAAATATGCTGATTTTATACTTGACCAATTCCAATTCAGTGCCAAAATGTTGTGATGTCACATTCAGTACGAATTTAGCAAGACAACTATAAAAATAGACAAATTCCATAAACAAATTCACAGTTAAAGCCTCCCAATTCAGTTCTAAAACATTGTCATGTCACATTCATTATGAATGTTGTAAGACAAATATCTTAGACATTTAGTTTGAGTCAACAGCCCATTCACATTTACTGATTTATGTAGTAAAATAGTTGGTTTCAGTTGCTGTTAAGCACAGAAAAGCTGTTGTGAGCTGTGGCTTACCAATGTATGCAGAAAGTTGAAATTTCCCGTGGTTGACATTCTGTTATAATTCATTGTTATTATACACAGTACATAATATATGTAGCTATAATACGTTTATGTTATTATTACATTGATGTCATCTACTGGCTCGCGCATGCACAGATACACCAAGCAGATACTATTTGATTGAAAAATGTAAGCACAACACCAGAACGCCATTCAAACCACACTGGTATGTTTTGGATGAACTTATTTACATAGGAGTTTGTCACAACATAAATTGTGCAGTATATACCATCCGTTCTTGAATGTCTGTCTCACTGTCTGCTACTGTCGCCTGCATATCATGTAGAGTGGAAAAGCGTGCAATGAGTGATGTATTTAGCAAAAGAAGAGAAAACATTTAACCGTTTAGAGAGATTAGTATTGTTGTTGTTGCTGTTGTAGATCTATTAAGGTTGGGTCAGTATGGCTGCTGGTGGTAGTGCAGTTCATAGATTCCAGCACCAAGAGTACTACAACTTCTTGAAGATAGGCCAGGCTTTAAAATGTACTGGCGAAGGACTAGTCGAGTTCTGCACTGATACCATCAACAACTTTCACCGCTCACTCAACCATGGAGTGTGTCCAAACCCAAACACGATCAAGAAGATTTCATTTGACAGAACAAATAGACGATCAACAATCGACTGCCATTGTGGCGTGTGTGACATGTGGCTGCGTAGTATTGGAAACGCGGCTCGACACAACGTCAAACTCAACTGGGCGAACACTGATGCCCGCGAGTGGCCAACACATCCGTGGCAACTAGCGAAAGTGTACATGGGACCGGGGAAGGACCCGGACAACAACGTCCCAGCTGACACCGACACAGCTGGATTCTTGCAATTAATTATTAATTGCAAGGAGTTTAATACTCCGCAATTGAATAACATGAAGGTAGAACAGGTTAGTAATGTACTATCTCGTTTATTTTGCTTAATTTTATGGTGATGATTCCCAAAAATCTCGATATCAGCATGCAAACATTAACTAAAGTCATACCATAAATAAACTAATAAATTAGGCATTCATGATAATTCCGGATATAAATCAGCTCAAAGGCTTTACTTTCTTAAAATATGTAAGATAAGACAAGATAAACTGAGATAAATTAAAATAAGTTAAACCCAATTATATAAGCTAAATAAGTCAACATTAACATTACCATATGTGCATTAGCATATAACATAAGTGAAAGATATTTGACATCAACAGGTTTATGTGGATTAAACATAATTACCTTGCAAGAAACTTGTTATTTGCTCTGAATATTTCGACCGCGTCCAGCTGTCTTCTTCAACAGATTAAAGTTATGGATATGTCACATGACCAATGTCATGTGACACAAGCTGGACCAGGACTGGTGGGAGCTCCTGGCCAACGTCTCGGTTCAGCGTAGGCTTCTCTCTGTGGATGTTAATTGGCTCCTTTATTTTCCTCCTGCGCCAGTTCTCCTCATGGTCTAGAACTTTAATGTCCTTCATAGAACACTGATGGCCTGTATTCAGTTTGTGTTCACTTATAGCTGATAGGGGTTCGCGACAAGATAGATGTTCTTTGATTCTTGTGCCAAGTGTTCTGGCTGTTTCTCCAATATAGTGTTGGTCACATTCTGGGCATTGTATATCATATACTACCCCACACTTTGCTGCCTTTGCTGTTCTGTCTTTTGGGTGTACCAACAGTGACCTCAGGGTGTTGATAGGTTTGTGGTAAACTGGGATGTCATAGGACTTAAAAATCCTTGCTAATTGTTCTGATAGTTTACTAATGTAGGGCAGACCTATGGCATGTTGTCTTCTGCTGGTTTCTGTGGTGGTGTTCTCTTTCTTTCTCCTTGGTTGTGTGGTGTTAAACATCCATGTTTTGTAATCATTTGCTTTTAGCACTTTCTAGATATGATACACCTCTTTGTTCTTGTTCTCCTCTTCTGTTACCAGGTTTTCTGCCCTTTGGATAAGTGTTCTAACCAGTGATCGTTTGTGTTCTAAGTGGTGAATATAATCCCAGTTCAAATACTGGTCTGTGTGGGTTGCTGTACCGAGATGTTGGCCAGGAGCTCACACCAGTCCTGTCCAGCTTGTGTCACATGACCATTGTCATGTGACACATCCGTAACTTCAGTCTGCTGAAGAAGACCGCGGGATGCGGTCAAAATATTCAGAGCGAATAACAAGTTTCTTGAGAGATAATTATGTTTAATATTAATAACTGAGAAACCGGATCATCTATCCATTCAAGGTTTATGGGAGTTTTATATATCCATACATAAATAACATGTTTATTTAATGTATATGATTTTGTCTTAAATACTACCAGCCCCAAATCATAGAAGTACATGAGCAGCCTGCAGTCGAGGAAGAACTGTTTTCATTAAAGGCATGTTTAGCGTTATGAAGAGAAGAGATTTGTGTAATAAAAGAATACTTATCTGTTCAACAGAATTAATACACAAAATTAATACATTTGAAATTAATATAATCAATAAATATTATTGCTCTCCTGTAAATATGTAATATATTGCAGGGAATTTGGTATTGATATGCTGACCAAGGTACCAGGAAAATGTTCTTTATTTCTTTCAGGTGAAAAAAATTAGGAATGCTGTAATGCATTCGGCTAACTTTCAATTCACCACGACTGAACTGACGACGAATCTGCAGGCCATGAGAGATCTGCTGCAGGAACCGGCGTTGCACAACTACCAGTCAGCAACGACAGCCATTGCTGACATCAATGATGTGTGTATTATATTAAGTTAATGTATAAACAGACAATTACAATTATGATTAGTTTATATGAACAGCTGTTATTTTTGATATGTTTAGCAATATACTTGCTACATAAGATTAACCCATTGTCTGCTATTTAAACATGTGTTTATTGACTTGCTGAGTTGCTTGGGTAACATACTTTATTGTATAATTTATATATATATATATATATATATATATATATATATATATATATATATATATATATATATATATATTTATATATATATATATTATATATATAATGTACTTATTATGCTGAAGTGGGAGGTTATACATTTGGACAATTTAAACAAAAAGATGCTTATGAAATGTGGTTATACTTACGTTTTTGATTACAGGCATTGCAATGTTTTGTGAGTTGGACCTGTCTCTGAAGAACTGTGTTTGGATATATTAATTTTCTTAATGTGTCGTCATAGATGTTGTTCAGCGCTAGAGTTTCTTAGTATAAATTGTGTTGTAGATTGAGACCACCATTCTTGATATCAATGACCAGTCTGTCATTGTGCTGGAACGGGAGATGTGGAGAGAAATGATAGCAGAACAGACTGATAATACAAAGGTACAAAGCACACGTCATTCTATCACTGTTGTCCGTCATTCATTCCTTTAAATACTCATGTTAGTTATGTGGGGCACTGTTTCTTATATCAGCTAATAGGCACCACCTATTATTGTCCCTATTTATTTAAGTTTTAACTGTCTTCCTTGCTTATGATTGTCATCAAAGTCTTCTAATCCATTTCTTGATATGTGCTTGCTTCGTGACCACACAATTGTAAAAAGAAACACTATTTATTCACAAATGGGCAAGGTTGGTAAACATGTTATTTTATATCTTATTTGTATAATGAAACATCATTAAAACAATTATGTAATCTAATTTAAACTGTGCATACATAACACTTTTCTTTGTGTGAAATCTCTCTTATGAGATGTGCTGTACGACTTGTAGTGTCCAAGTGATTCAAGATGATTCCTTTTTTAAATTGTACTAGAGACGTTTCTTATCCAAAATAATTTGTATCCAAATTGATTCGTATTTTTTTAATGTCCAAAATCATTCGTAATTTTATACATGGAAGCAGAATGGTTTTGCAGTGTTTGTTTGTTTGTTTTAATGAAGTAATGATTTTTTCTAAACACATCTATTGAGATTTACATATTCAAGTCGGTAGCCTTCATTAGGAACTGAATTTTGGAATGACTAGTTCTTCTGCTCACCAATTGGCATGGCAAGCAAGCCATCCCATATGTGGTTGAGTCATCTTTCTGATCCTCTTTCATCCATCTCGCATTTCTGTTACTGGGAAAGGTTGCAAAATAATCTCACCAAGGTAAAAAATTAAAATGCATTTTATGAGGAAACATATTTTTTACGCTTGTTCTTTTTGGTGTTCCACTGTACTCGCCGGTTTTTCCCCTGTGTGTCAGACAGTGCTGCAATTGGAACATAGCTCCTCTGTTTGTTTGTGTGTTGCTTGTCGGCATAGGGCCATAGGCTGATAGGCAGTAAACTTTGTTAGATCCTTGACTTCAGATTGTGCAAGTATCGCATTGTTCTACATGGCTTGAAACTAGTTGTGGAAGTTGAATATTGATTTCTTAGGGTCCAGTTGAAATTAACGTTGAGGTAACTCATCATGCTGTATACTGAGGCAGTGAGCACGCTTTTAAACTATAAAGTGGTATATTTAAACTGCTTCCTTAACTGATTTAGCCTATCACAAATCTGATTCATTGGTGTCCAAATATATAGTTTGTGAATAGTTCATAGTTCATGTAACATCCACAGTCGATTTAATAAAAAAATGCCTATTTTTGTTCAAATCATCAAAAGAATTGACTTTAGTAAAGATCAAAATAGTGGATATCCGAAATGGTAAACACTGTGTGAGTCAATGCTGATCGTGGGGGTGACCTCCATCCTCTCGCCGATCACAAAGTTACAACATTTCACCAAGGAACAAAATCATGATTTTTCAGCATTTCGATTTTCACTTCAGTAAATGCTTGAACAAACATTAACTAATTTAATAGTTTGTGTGATGATTTCACAAAAACTATATACAAAAGTTGCACAAACGAGCTAGCATATTGTAGTGGATACTAGGTAGGTTTGGTTTTTTACAAACTTAATTTGAAATGAGGTTAGCAAAAAAAACATCTGAATAACTAACATATGTGCTGATTGGCTTAGAATGTGGAAGTTATGATGGAATCCCCCTTTTCCAGTGGAAATGTTGTAATTATAGCGAGGCAGCCATTTTTGTTCTGAATTTTATTTGTAAAATAAATTTCAGAAAACTGCTTCCTCAACGGATTTAGCCTATCGCAATTCCGGTTCATTTGTGTCCAGATATGTAGTGTGTGAATAGTTTATGAAACATTCGCAGTCGATTTAATAAAAAAATGCCTATTTTTGTTCAAATCATCGAAAGAATTTACTTTAGTTGTTAGATCTGTTAAGGATCAAAATAGTGGATATCCAAAATGGTAAACACTGTGTGGATCAATGCTGATCATGGGTGTGACCTCCATCCTCTTGCGAATCACATGACAAAGTTACGAAATTTCACCAAGGATGAAATTCTGGATTTTTTTGCTTTTCAATTTTCACTTCAGTTAATGCTTGATCAAGCATTAACTAATTTAATAGTTTGTCTGGTGATCTCACAAAAACTACATGCAAAAGTTACACAAACGAGCTAGCATGTTGCAGTGGATACTAGGTAGCTGAAATGAGATTAGCAAAAAAATCTAATTGATTAAGTACCTTTAAACAACTGTCAAAATACTGAAGCAAAAAGTTAATATTTAACATGACATGGAAACGTTGTCATCCCTGGTCCCATGATGTTGATAAATGTTGAAAATATTTTTTGTGGGGAGGGAGTGGTTTGAAAAAAGATTACTCTGCATAGTTTTGTGCAAATGTTGATAATTAATGTTGAACGGCCCTTAGTCCATAAACTAGTTTTATTAGCCAGTCTATGAATGCATAGTTATAATTCTATGTCAAAGAATTCATACTGGCCACCATTATCATTATGTGACCCGCCACAGCGAACCAGGTATTAAGACCTGTTCTGCCCACGAACCAAAAATAGCTGTCTAGATCATGTCATATCAATGTTATGATTTGGGCAGAAATGCATACATTATAATCTCACCTTTAAGTGTCTAGTTTATGTTTATTAACAAATAATCCAAAACCAAATATATATACATGCATTTATGAACTCGCAGATCAAGAAACAATAGACAATAAGTCAAATATTATTTTTATAGTTTGCTTCAATTTTCGCAATAAATCAAAAACTACTGTAGATATCTCGACATGTGAGGTGTCAATAAAGCTTATGATCTGCGGAATCAAAAAAATGTACAAAACTCCATTTCATAATTTCGCAAATTAATACCCACATCGCTGTGGCAGGTCACATATGTGCTTGTTCAGGAAAGGACACCTTTTAACATAATTTTTCTAATTGAACTTGGTGTTAGCTCAACTAATACAGTTCAGGTTGCTGGACACTGAACATTCTAACTTTAGGTGACGGTTTTTATTTTATTGGTTTACAGATACGCCAACCACATTTTGGTGAATTTAAAAAAAAAATAAAAGTGGTTTATTTTTTATGTCCCTCCGACATTCTCACGTGACTTTTTTGTAAAAATAGTCTATTATAATAATAATATGTCCCGCCGACATTCTCACGTGACTTTTTTGTAAAAACATATAATAATAATCTCTAAAAAAATATAATGTCTGAAAAACTAAATGTTCTAAAAAATCGAATGGCAGAGAAGCATTGTGACACCAAATATATTTTCACAACACTGGGTAATGCCTTTCACGGTAGCGTTGTACCGCATTACTACGCAAACAACTCATTGTTCTCCGACTGTTAATACACAATACAAATGATCAGTCTCTTGCAAAATTGGTGTGAATAATGTTATGTAAGAGAAGTGATTTGGTTACTGTGATTCCAGTACACATCAGTAGTATATCTATCTAACTAAATCATGTACTTAAACCAGCAAATATCAATGCTAATGTAGTTTATTGTGCCTTTGACGCTAATGGAAATGGCAACGTATATGTGACCTGGTGACCCCGCCGGATTGTGGCTGCAAATTAAGGGGACGTGTCAATATTACAAATGGTCATGTTTTGTCAACAATACGTAAAACGACAGTGAAAAGCTGTAAATTTTGACACAAAAACAAACATTTGTTGAGATTGTGTTTTCATTAATAACCAGGAAATGATGCTTAATTTCTTATTTTATAAAAACTACAATACTTATGACGTTGCAATTTGGCGTATGAATGCCTCTTACGTGTAGGCAACATAATACGATATTGAATTATGATTGGTGAAGGGTTTGTATCAAAAATACACTGCCACTTTAAACTGTCATTCAACTTTTGCTTAATTCATTCACGGTGGTGTAGTAGACGTAATTTGTTTATGTTAACCAAAATATATCTTAAAGTTATCAGTGACACTGTCATACTTATGTGTGTGTCATTCATTTCTTTGGGGATTTTCTCAAAACGAAAACATTTTGCATTTTGTGGCTATTTTTATTCATTTATAAAAAAATGTAAAAAAATCTTGTAACATAACCAAATAAATGAAAAAGTGCAAATGTTATTAATCTGGAATATTATATAGTATTTAATCTACAATATATGAAGAAATAGTTAATTTATCTTAAAAACTTCTACTGAAACTAATCAATTCAAGATATAATATCCGCCCCAGCTACCTTAAATACTATTGTAATAATCCATACAAAAAAACTGTCCTTGATTAACCCTTTCCCCCTTCATCTCTCTTGTCTCTTTTTCACCCATCCTGTGTTTGACATGACAGTACAACATTTTTAATTTTAATTTTTTTCCCCTCCGATGTTAGACATGACCGTAATCTGTAAACCTAAAAATAAAAAAAACTGGCCTTATACAGTTATACGGAACAATATTTTAATGCATAATATGTCATCTCTCCTGCCTTTTAAATCATTTAGAAATGTCAGTGTTCAGGAAAGGACAACACATTTATTTAACGGAAAGTCATGCAGTCCATTCAAAACAACATAAAACAAAAAATATTTAGTCAATTTTGACCATACTTGGTGTATGGATTGATGGGTGTTGTTGCATTTTACATGCTTCTCATAACATTTGGTAACAAATTATCAGAAGGTTTCATAAAAATACAAATGAGACTGAGGAACCTATGAAATTGTACACATATGCTCATAATTATATTCATAACCGTAGCAGCAGATGCTCTGAAATTTTCGGTGAAGGTTGCTGCGTCAATAGGGGAAGGTTGGGTATATTGGACCACTTATGAACATGGCTCGATATATCAAAGGAAACTATCAATGTTGTGGTTTCCACTATTTCATTTGAAACTCGTCAATAATAGGCAACAATAGGTACAATATGGCAACTATTCGACCAGGCATTTGGGAGAAAATTAGAAATTTGGATTATGGCATATCGGTCCAATATAGTAATTATTATTACTGTTTTTTTCTGGAGTTTGAAAATCTGGTAAGCTTAAATTTCTAGCTTGATAGGTAAACAAAGCCAAGCTATAAAAATATCAATGTCTGACTCTGCGGTATTCATACATGGTGTGCATGTGGACTTATATAATATATCATCTGTACAGTTATACGTATATATAATGTTATGCATTATTCCCATCACAAACATTCCAATTCATGTATCTACCAAAGACCACCATATATTTGGCTGTAGTGAATAGACAATAGTGGATGTCTACAAAACTAAAATGGGCACTTTTCTAGAATCCGGGCCCACCTCATTTTCGTAATTATAAAGATGCAATATATACAGCAACCATGTCATATGGTCAAATGCATAGTAATCTGCTGAATGTGTAAATTAGTTTACATTATCAGGTGTGCTAAGTTGCAACAAGCTCAGGCCCATATTTATTCTAACCTGATGGCATAAAATTACTGCACATTCGAAAAATAACATTATATATAGCTAGCATTGAATTTCACACATGTCAACATACATTTTCTGACTGAAGCTCTTATTTTTCATGTTATCAAATGTGTTGCTAAACATGCGTAACTGCTACACATTGCTTGTGATTCCTAAGAATTAAAACCACCATTTTCAGCAACGATGACACAACCATTTTAATATAATTGTTTTGTAATATAAAACATACTGTAGCTTTGTGATATTATACTAATAAAATCTGTTGTGTTATTTTCAGGAGATTGTAAAAGTAATTCAGTCAAACGAAGATCTGAAGAATCGACTTGAAGGATGTGTCTTCATGTCTATCCAGTCAAATGAGTTCATGAGGCAACAATTTGAAGAAGTACTTACAGAAGTACGCGATGAAAATGCAGATCAGCGAGGTGTGCTACTTTCGTATTTATGGTATTAATTCCACAAACTATCCTCTTTCATGTACATGAAGAAACAGAACTAATGTTATAATATGTGTATGTATATATGAAATGTATGCATGTTTACGTATATATGAAATGTATGCATGTTTATGTATATATGAAATGAATGTATGTTTATGTATACATAAAAGAGTTTTATTCTGCCACAAGAAAGACAGACCTTTTTGATAGCATGATTACAATCTTGCTAGCCCACCAGGTATGGTTAGTAGCAAACCATCAAGTGCCTTGATGAGTTGACGCATCCACTCGTTCATGGAAGAGACTGCCTTGCCAATTTTTAAATATAATGGGGTCAGTGCTGTGTAAAGTCTTGGTAAGCTTTGTATGAAGAATGTCATTATAACAGTGTTATCATAAAGCCACGTTCTCCTATTAAACATAAAATGGGGGGTTCCATTGTGTAGCTATGAGTAGTTTGATTCACGTTGTTTCATCATATCTATGGCATAGCGAAATGGTTATATTGAGGTCACCATTACATTATAATTCTGTAATCTCTAAACTATTATATTATATGGCCTTTATTTATAGGGGTAAAATTAAATTTTCAAATTCTGGCTCTCACCATCTAGATTTGTTCCACTTTGTCCTTCAGGATTGTGTGTAAAATTATTTCAGAATCGGTCTATATGTAGAGGTCACCCAGCAGAGTTAAAGTTTTCACTCTGTAGGCCCCCTTGCCTGGCAGGGTCTGACATTGGTATCCAGGTCTCACATCGCTGTCAGTGAGTATTAACTGCTCGAGGACCGGGGTCTCATGAAGGCCAATCCTCTCATTGACATTGTCGCCTGGTTTTTGTCATCATGCTCTTCAGGCTGGTGGGATATAGCCGTGGATGGTCTCCGCTGACCTGAAGAACTGTAGGTGATCCTCATCCTTCGTCAACTTCTTGGTTTAACTCCTCGACTTACCGCCACTCCTCATTCAGCTTATCATTAATGACTGAGGCTTCCGACAACAGCCCGGGCCTTCTGGTACTCCTCATTCCACTCCCATGTATCTGGGTTCCTGAACCAGAGGCATAGCTGCCAACCCTTCCGTTTTCCCCAAGAGGCATAGCTGCCAACCCTTCCGTTTTCCCCATATTTTGTCTGTTTTCTAAGTCTGAGTACGGAAATCTGTATGTACCGATTATTTTCTATTTTCTGAAAAATTTTGCCCAATAATTTTTATTAGTTTTTTCTCCGTCATTGATCACACCACTGTGTGACTCTTTGAGACAAGCGTATACTGTTAGATTGCATCCAGTTGTCACCGCTGTACGCGCATGGTCGATTAACTGAATGCTATGCCAAGTGCCACTCGAGTCCTCCGTCCATCAGGTCGATATCACGATTTGCACGTCCAACAAACTCCACGAGACTGTTCCTCAGAAAAATACCCATTCCACCGAGTGTGCCTGCCGAGTGAGACTTCGCAGCCCCAGCCATGAATCGGCAGCAGTCCCCACATGGTAACACGGGAGAGAATAGAAATTACGACTTTTGTGCCAACCGGCCAGCAACCAACTACTCCCCACATATATAACATGAGCAGGTAACCTGTATGGCAGTGTATGCATAGGCAAGATGTCAACGTATCATCAACTTTTCACATCGGCCAAAATCACATCCCCAATGCTTGTGTGCGATGGAAACGTCGTTCGGGAGCTTCGTTCGATGTTCCGATGCGTGCGAACACCAACGAATCCGACTCGGAATGAACAGCGATGCACTTTACTCTGAGAATCGCACTCCGGACTTAGCCGTTTTTCTGGTACGGGATTTTGCAAAAATCACTCTTGACCACTTGGGTGACTCCCAGGGTTGAAAAAAATCATGATTAAAAAAAAAAATCGGATTTTTTTAATTTAAATCGGATTTATTTGATTTTTTTTATTTATTGGATTTTGTTGTTGTTTTGAAATCTGGTATATAGATATTTATATAGATGTTTAAATTTGTAAACTTTTTCAAACGTGTTCTATTCAAATCGATTTGGGTTCTTGTCTTAACAGAGGGTACATGATTTTTGCTTATATAAAGACATTAGACAATGTCTACAAGGCCTCACCCCCTGTAGTTGCATAATCTGTCTTGGAAAGGAAAGCATGCTGTGTGTCTGTGGCTGTAGCAGTGCTAATTGTTTGCCCATAGGGTGGATTAGCACCTGTCCAGGGCTCTATATAATCTAAGGGTCTCTAACCAGAATACAAATTGGTCCAGTATTAAACAACTGAGTCAACATACTGAATTGGTAGCAACTAGCACAAGCTCTAAGTGGACTTTAACTCAGGGCTTCTGAGTTAAAAAATATACTTCCTCTGGAAGACAAGTTTGTGTGGCTTCACTGCATTCAGAAAGGGAATAGCTCAAACATACACAATGTCATAAAATATTTGACTATCAGGCTATCTGGTATCAATATAGCTACACAAGTGTGCGCACTTTGTGTTTTGTATTAAAAAACATACAAAACTTTGTTGATCTCGATGCTTGTAAACAATTCTTTGTGTTAAATTCATATAAATCAGCGATTAAAAAACCGGAAGTAAAAAAAATAAAAAAAAATCATAAATCAATGATTTTTTTTTTGAGTGATTTAAATCATGATTTAAATCAAACCCTGGTGACTCCAGTGCAGATACGAGGATGCGATCTGCAATTTCCTGTTAGCGTTGATGTTGGCTACAGGATGCATGCAACCACAGCTCAATATCTTGAGAAAACAAATGTATGTCCTCAACGGAGGGGCAGTTGGTCACTCGTTTTCCCTGGAAAAACCACGGCTGTATGCCGCCGGCACAAGGCAGCTTGAGTGCCCAGCTAATGGATTGTTGAACGCTGAAAAGTGAAAGTGAGCGTGCGTGCATGTGGTGTGTGCATGCATGCGTTAACCTGAAGCTGTATTACAAAGTACCTGTTTTACATGTTCGTTTTTGTATATTACGTGTGTGTCCGTATGTAGTTTCTGAAAATAAACTCCCTCTCTTTCTAATAAGAAAAGTGTGTGTGTGTGTGTGTGTGTGTGTGTGTGTGTGTGTGTGTGTGTGTGTGTGTGTGTGTGTGTGTGTGTGTGTGTGTGTGTGTGTGTGTGTGTGTGTGTGTGTGTGTGTGTGTGTGTGTGTGTGTGTGTGTGTGTGTGTGTGTGTGTGTGTGTGTGTGTGTGTGTGTGTGTGTGTGTGTGTGTGTGTGTGTGTGTGTGTGTGTGTGTGTGTGTGTGTGTGTGTGTGTGTGTGTGTGTGTGTGTGTGTGTGTGTGTGTGTGTGTGTGTGTGTGTGTGTGTGTGTGTGTGTGTGTGTGTGTGTGTGTGTGTGTGTGTGTGTGTGTGTGTGTGTGTGTGTGTGTGTGTGTGTGTGTGTGTGTGTGTGTGTGTGTGTGTGTGTGTGTGTGTGTGTGTGTGTGTGTGTGTGTGTGTGTGTGTGTGTGTGTGTGTGTGTGTGTGTGTGTGTGTGTGTGTGTGTGTGTGTGTGTGTGTGTGTGTGTGTGTGTGTGTGTGTGTGTGTGTGTGTGTGTGTGTGTGTGTGTGTGTGTGTGTGTGTGTGTGTGTGTGTGTGTGTGTGTGTGTGTGTGTGTGTGTGTGTGTGTGTGTGTGTGTGTGTGTGTGTGTGTGTGTGTGTGTGTGTGTGTGTGTGTGTGTGTGTGTGTGTGTGTGTGTGTGTGTGTGTGTGTGTGTGTGTGTGTGTGTGTGTGTGTGTGTGTGTGTGTGTGTGTGTGTGTGTGTGTGTGTGTGTGTGTGTGTGTGTGTGTGTGTGTGTGTGTGTGTGTGTGTGTGTGTGTGTGTGTGTGTGTGTGTGTGTGTGTGTGTGTGTGTGTGTGTGTGTGTGTGTGTGTGTGTGTGTGTGTGTGTGTGTGTGTGTGTGTGTGTGTGTGTGTGTGTGTGTGTGTGTGTGTGTGTGTGTGTGTGTGTGTGTGTGTGTGTGTGTGTGTGTGTGTGTGTGTGTGTGTGTGTGTGTGTGTGTGTGTGTGTGTGTGTGGAATGAACATCTTTAAAGAGCTAAAGAATGATGAGATTGAGAGCTGGACATTCTTAGTAGTTTCAGTACATGCATAAACTAGACCTGTTCTGTATTTTTGAAGATAAGTGACATGAACTGGTACTGTAGTACTTATACTTGTGGATCTACGTGGAAAAATTTGCTGAGAAAGTATCCTTTTACTGTTTTAGACTGTCAAAAAGACTGTTTTATTGAATGTTCATTTTGAATTGTATGCATTCTTTGAGTTAGTAAAAGGTGTCAGGAAATTGAATCTTGAGTGTTGTAAATGGCATTTTTTTTCAGCTTATGGGGGCTGTGCCCCCTGATCCCCACTTTTCCCCAACAAATATTCTGTTTTGGGGTTTCTAAAGGTTGGCAGCTATGCAGAGGGCAGGCTGAAGTGCTCGAACAAAGCAACTCGTTTTCGTATAAGTTGCAAATCTAATAATTACAACTTGAGCTATATTGTGAGAGAAAGAAATTCTTCGTGTAGGAACAGAATCCTTGCAGTGAATGAGAATGAATTTTATCAATGATTAAGGCAGAAATCTTCATTTTCTCTTATGTCTACAATATAAAACTATGACATGTAAATTGTGTTTCAGAGCTACTGTTGCAGTTAATAGACCAGGTGGCAGCACGAAGTAAAGGTATAGTGTGCACTGGAATTTTAATGTAATTTGTGTTGTAATTATCATATTTATTTTGTTTTATAATTAAATACCTTTGTTGAAATGGTCTCAGGAGGCAGTTATATGTTGATGTTTGTCAATTATAATGCATTGTCAAGTGGGAAAACATATAGTTAATCATAACAAATATTAGTGTAATTATCCAGGTATGGTTGTTAGGAAGAATGGTCCTGTGGAAATATCACCAACAACAGTAGTTGTTTGTCCTTGCAAACCAAAAATAGCTAA
Source organism: Lamellibrachia columna (assembly GCA_963662155.1). Taxonomy (NCBI): domain Eukaryota; kingdom Metazoa; phylum Annelida; class Polychaeta; order Sabellida; family Siboglinidae; genus Lamellibrachia; species Lamellibrachia columna. Next base: position 35,347,779 of record OY759270.1, read on the forward strand.
GTTGGTTTAAAATAAGTCGGCTGTACTAATGATATTACAGGTTGGTCTTTGTAATTATTGTGTTTCACGAATGCTGTTTAAAATGACTGGCTACACTGGTAATTATCACACTTCTTTCATCTTGGTGGTACAGCTTCCCTATTGTGGAATCCATTTGTAGATATTATTTTTGAAAAATCTATGTTTGTGAAAGTTTTTAATGCATTTTTAATGCAACTTCTAATGCATTATTCTTGTTTTGTCTTTGTAGGAACAAAACATGAGTATGAAGTAGAAGAAGAACACATGTATCAATGCCTGATAAGACCATCTTGCACAGGTATATTTGCATGTTGTTTTAATTGCTTTTCTTGATGGCTATTGCAAAACCTGAAAGTAATAGAATAAAAACAATTAAAAAAAATTTCTGTATAGTCGTTTGCTCTAAGGGACTATGCTACTGTTGTTGAATATAAATACATAAAATGCAGACATGAAAGATTTGTATATATGTGTATATGTACATGATATGATTCACTTTCATCATATCACCTTATATAGACGTACTAATAGTGCACATTTATTATAATTATTTTTATTACCTTAATTGCACTTAATTTTCCTTTTGTAATAATTTAGCCTGCTTGTTGCACAAATGATTATTTCTGTGTGTACAGCCATGGTTCCCTTGTTAACCTGAAGGTTTTTGTTGTTTCCTGTCTCAAGCGTTTTTTCCAATTCAGTTTTGACTAACAATAGGTGCCTCAAAAATTCCCCAAACCCTTGTGTATACAGGCCAGACAGTCTACAATAAGAACTGTTATTTTGGGTTTACTGTTGCTAATTATTGGTGAACTTGGGGCGTCCAACAGAGGTCGACATTTTCACAGATGGAAGTAGGATTACAATTGAGAAGCAGATTTAATTTTGTTATTAGTCAATCGTTTCAGAACTAAAGGCATCCAACAGAGTTAGAATTTTTACAATATAAACACAACAGTTTTTGTCTATGCATGTATTCACAAGTTGGCAATTATACAATCATACAAACATACAGAGATGATCAAGCATACAGTTGGATTTAGAGTGTCTTTTGTTTTTCCGTTTAACAAGATTTAACAAGATGGTATTTCAGTCAGTATTTTGCACTGAACAGCCAATCGACCTGTTCCTTTTCATTCAGTTGGTACATATATACTTTGCACAAGTTTTGGGGACCTCACAACATACAATGTATCATCCACACATACCCTCCTCTCTGTCCCCACTTCAGCCTCCCCTCTCCCTGATCCGCAGCCTTCTTCCCCTGTCCCTACTTCATGAATGAGATGTGGTAGGGTGCACATTTTTTTAAGTTCACATTGTTTTGTCCCTTCTTCGGAATTGGATCATGTTTTTTAAACGACGGAGGTAGACCAAAATGGGACACAATCGGTTTTTCAACTTCGACTACTTCTTGTCCACATGTGGTTACTTTCTTATTTTTGAGGGGGATTCTACACTTTAGCCATATGCCACAGGGAATCAAACACATAAAAACACATCCCAAGACATATTTCTTGACAGTGCTTGGCACTTGGAAGGTATTTTAATAAAGGTTTTCTGTGAAAACGAATGGCTAAATGTTTCTGAAATTGAATCTGGCCCCATTTTAAAAGGAGTATTAACTAATAAAACTTTGTTTGGCATATTTTTGTGACCACTTGTCATAATTATGTGGTGAAAATACAGTAACGCAGTGTTTTGTCCTTTATGTTTAGGTTACAATATATCCATTAACTCAATCTTTCCAATATTCTTTATTCAGTATTTTAAGGGATGATATTTTGTTATGTAATTTGCAAATTTATTTATTTGCAATGTACTGGTAACTCAGTTTTACTAATTTTCCTTGGTTTCATCATATGGGGTATCCTAAAATAGGCTGTCCCCGAAGACCTGTCCAAAAAAATTAGTTCTCGTATACATTTTATTGCATGTCCTTAAAATCTGTTTTCAATAATAAAACTAATTATTTAACATATGATATCTAAAAATCATTGTCCCTACTTTGTCCATTACGTCACGGACAATTCAGTTGCCCCATTTAATGTCAAACAAAAATTTTATTGGGTCACGTGGACCATATACTGTTTCTTATTGAAAGTTATACCAGACACAGTGCACATGCTCCATACAGTATCGATGTTTTCTGCAATTTTCGTCATGGCAATAACACGTGGCTGCAAAGGTGACAATAATTCATCATGAATGGAAAAGCAGTCATTTACGTCACTGTCCTTTACGTCACACTTATGGTGATGTAGAGGACATTTTAAAAATAATTGAAAAAGCTATAAAGAATGTTGCCAATTTAATTATAAGAATACATGCATTATATTATATATACATGTACACGCATGTGTATTATATGTGTATATAAAACTAGGCGAGCCATCCCATACATCACGGCTCGTCCTCTATGTCACGTTATGTCCTCTTCATCACAAATTGTCCTCACTTTCAGGGGAAAACTATTTCATTTGTAAATAATGATAGCTCATACGATCCAAAATGAATCCTTACCCACTTCAGGTTATGAAACTTCATCTTTATAAAGTAGTTGTAAATGTTTTTAGCTGGTAGTTTTCTTCATTTTGTAACTGAAATGGTCGCGCCTGTCACATGTTTCTCTGACTCTTCAGCGCCACATGTCATGTCGTGAAAGATTAAAACTTTTAACCGTTCACAAGTTCTACCTACATTTTACACATTTCTTTCTTTTGTGGAATGTGTGCGTGTGCATATGAACAGGTCCAGATTGATATATTGAGACAGCTGTGCAGGCTTCTTTTGTTGTAGTGGTGCTGAATGATCGGCTTATAACTGATGTGGCCGAACAAATAGGTGATGAATACTTTAAAGTTGGTGTTGACTTAAATGTTCCAATATGGGTCATCGAGCAAAAAGAGGATCAGTTCCCATGCAATACAATGCGTGTGATGGTTGCTGTATTGTCATACTGGAGAAGCAATGCAAATCAGCGTAGAGATCCCACAGCGATGGTTAAAGAGCTCTGCGACACTCTAAGACACAACAAGCATAATGATATTGTCGATTATATTGAACATAACAGTGAGTGAAACTTTCACATTTTCAATGTTTTACTTGACTGTATAAGAAAATATTACAACCACATAATATTATTAATAACTACTAATGAGGATTATGCATTTTACACTATATTAATGGTGACAGCATTATAGTTTCCAGTAAACTGATAATCGTAGCCATTTTGAAAGATGGATTTGAGGTATTAATCAAGAATGTTAAGAGAGAAATTTAAACATTGGGAATGCATTTCTTAAACAAATAAACAAAACATGGCCAACTGAAGTGGGGCTATCCTAGAAACTCGGCTTTACAAATGGATTCATCTGCAGTCCACGACCAGTTGCTCAAACTATCCAATATAGAAACATCAAATATGAACAAATCTATAGCCTGGTATCCAGATAACCAATGATAGACATTTAAGTAAAAACCTCACAGAAACAAATCTGTCAATTGGGTAGAGTATTAGACAAATAAGACTAGGAGAGGCATAAAATCACAAGGACAATGGGCAAGTTTCTGAGTTAAGACGCATTGTATGAAAAACAAGAAGTGTTTATGAGAGCAAAGGTAGCTGCAGATGTTGTATAACTGTATAAGACAATTACCTATTCATAAGCATGTGGGCACACTCACAAACAGTGAAACAAAATATTATTTCCTTTCAACAAATATTGGTTATTTAAATGTTAGTAACAACTCCTTTGCCATTACCATATTTACATAGGTTTCGATCTATTTTCTGTATTGTAGTATTAATATCTATTATTTTTCTTATATGTTGCTGTTAGATTATTTTTAATGTAATGAAACTGCATTTGTTAAGGTGCGTACCTAATTTTAGAATGCCATAATAGTTTTTAATACTAATAACAACAACAATTATAATATATGTTGTTGTCAATTAAAATACTCACATGACCATGACCATTAGCACCACCGTTAAATTTGATTTGCAAAGGGATGATGATTAACATAGATGTATCTTGCATGCAACAAGTTATTGTGCTTGTACCAAACAGAGCACACACGAGAAGGTAGTATCCTGTACAATTTAATAGCATTTGCAATAATACTAATTGAACAATATTTTGAAGAGTTTCCCAAATGTTTGTATTGCCCTTTCACTAATAAAACCAAAATATAGGATTGATGACATGCAATGTTGTCTGTTTCAGAAGGTCGACATGGAGACAATACTCAACTCAAACAGGTGGCACGTGTGACAAGGCAGACCAGTGAAGGTACATGTCATATTAAGCCACACAGCATCAGCAACTATCACGTTAATTTAGAGTGTCTTTATTTAGACCAGGCCCGTTAACTTTGACAACATCCTGGGGATTTCTAGCTTGTGCAGCTTCATAGCATTGGTAATTTTTCAAAATTAAACAGTATTGTGGGAAATTTTATTATTTTGTTTCCTGTTCAATGCAAACAAATAAAACGAAAATGTATGATTGATGACATACAATGTTATCTCTTTCAGAAGATCGGGATGAAGACAATACTGAACCCAAACAGGTGGCATGTGAGACACGGCAGTTCAGTGAAGGTACATGTCATAAATAACCCCCAACATTAACAGGTTGGATAGCTTAAGGTATAGTCTTGGAATGCAGACAAACATTTATAACATAATGAGAAAGCATAACTAACTATACAACAAACTATGCAACTTCATAAAATTTTACACATTTAAAAAATAATGTGTAATGCAAATATTTTTGTCTGTAGTCATTCATAACCACTGATATTTAATTAATTAATAAAAAATGTCAATACCTATATATAATGCAATATCTCGAAAACTACTGAACCGATTTTCATAAATCACACGGTTAGGGTTTGGGTTAGATATAGGGTTTGGGTTAGGGAATCCTAACCGGTTGATTGAGCTAAATGTTTCGGTGAATAAACTTTGTGTGAGTGGTCACTTCCTCTCAGTGGATTGTTCTGAAAATTTAGCACAGTCATTTTCTCATAAAATCTTTTATATATATATATATATGGGGGATACAGACTGAATCACGTATGGGACGACCTGCTTGCCAACTAGCGAGCAGAGGATGAACTAGCCATCCCAGAAGAAAATCGCAATTTAGAGAATATCCATGTCATCCTATGTGTTAGCATGATACTTTCATGTACATGGCATATTCTGTTTCTCTGTTTACAGGGTTTGTTGGATATAGTTAGTTATGTAGCATACTAGTGCTAATAAAGAACTAAAATTGTTGAGCATGATATAGTGTTTTCGGCTTGTCTACACTACATATATATATATAAATATATATATAAATATATATATATTTGTGCCAATCTCTATTGGCACGAGTATGCCGCATAACTAACAATATCCAACAAACCCTGTAAACAGAGAAACAGAATATGCCATGTACATGAATGTATCATGCTACGTTAATACATAGGATGACATGGATATTCTCAGAATTACGATTTTCTTCAACTACAACTATTTTGGTTACTTACTCAACGTTTCGACTGCCATCGGCAGCCTTCATCAGGAATTCTGGGATGGCTAGTTCGTCCTCTGCTCGCAAAATCCAATACGTGACTCAGTCTGTATCACCCTCGTCTCGATTCATGATTGGAGTTGCCTTTCGGATCCATATGGCCTCTTTGATCCATCTTGCATTTCTGTTATGGTCTCAGTCAATCACTTTTGCCCCCTCCCAGTCTGTGATGCAATTGTTCCCATCTTCATGGTCTGTTATTGCAGATTTATGCTCTACCACTGCTGACTCTCTTCTAAAACATCGGGTTATGATGTTTTCAACCTCTTTCTTGTGTTCTTCGAGTCTAGTTCTAAATGTTTTCCCTATTTTGCCGATATACATTTGGTTACAGCTCTTACAAGGGATCTGGTATACACAGTCTGTCTTTTTACCATCTTCCACTTTGTCCTTTGGATGCTCTAGTATTCTCCTGATGTTTTGATGGTTTTTCCCTTTTAAATTTGCTGTTCTTTCACCTTCTTTATGGTCCAACTTGGGTATCCACATCTTTCTAGTGCCTTGTAATGTGTTCCATCTCTTTATAGCTATTACAGTGTTGTTGTATCTATCCAGTAATGTTTTGATGACCTCCAGTTTCTGATGTAACGAATGGTGAGACGTGAATTTTAGATATTGGTCTGTGTGTGTCTTCTTCCGAGATACTAGGAGTTTCACTGTTCCATCTTCCTTTCGTATCTTGAGTGTGTCCAGGAAGGGCATGGAGTTATCGTCTGTGGTGTCTATGCTGTTGAGATGCTCTGTCAGTTCTTGTTCAAATCCCTTCCTCACTTCTTCCATCACATCATCCACTATCTCTTCCATAGTTTTGGTTTGTATGTTATTGGTGCTGTGAGAATAGCTTGCTGTTCCAACCATTCCATAAAGAGATTTGCAATTATAGGTGACACCGGACTTCCCATTGCTGTGCAAACTTCTGCTGATTAATGGTTACCCTGAAGTTAAAATATGTAGTTGTGACGATGAACTTCAGCAGCTCCATTAATCATTCACATTTAGATTTGTCCATAGTTTCAGTTTTGTGTTGTCTTCTAAGTGCTTCTTGATGACATCCAGTGTCTCGTAGTATTGGTGAAGAGACACAACATCATGTGATAGGAACATATCATCATGTTCGATCTTGATAGAAGCCATTTCATATGCTAAGTGCTTTGAGTTCTTTATGTGGTGTGATGTCTCACCCACAATCAGAGCTAGTAGGTCTGCCAGTGATCTTGATACATTGTACCCTTTTGACCCTCAGACCGCTCCTCTTCCTGATACTTATTGGGGATATGACATGGGCTTTCCTCTTCTGCTTTGCTGATGACACCAGAATTGGCTGTCAGATCACTTCAATAAATGATTCTGACGCACTCCAAGCCTACCTGGATACAGTGTACAACTGGACAGAACAGAACAATATGGAACTCAATAGCGACAAATCTGAGTATAGCCTGTATATGCGATATGGATCCAATAAAACACTCCAGGCACTCACACACTATATGACAAACACTGGTAGTATGATACAAGAAAAGGATAGTGTGAAAGACTTGGGTGTCACCATGACTAATGATGGTACCGTCAAGAAGCACATTCAGCATGCAGTCTGTGAAGCTAAGAGGCAGTATGGATGGATATTGAGAACATTAAAATTTTGGTCCTACACAAGTACTCCCCTTGCTCAGTCTATGGAAGTCACTTGTACAGTACAAGCTGGATCACTGTAGTCAGCTGTGGTGTCCCACAGAGACTGGAGATATCCAATCACTCGAGATGGTTTAGAGGTCGTTTCTACGAAAATTTACAGGAATGACCCAACTGTCATACTGGGAACAACTAAACCACCTCCAAGTATATTCTCAGTAGAGACACAGAGACCGTTACATAGTTATTTACATTTGGCGCCTACTGGAAGGACAAGTCCCACATGTTACAAATGCTGATGGGCTAACTAGTAGAATCATGGCTAAGTGGCACATTTAAACGAGGCCGGGAATGCATAATACCCAAGGTCAGCAGAAACACTCCTCAAGCTATCCAGAGACAGTTATGCCAGCCTACCTGTGCGTGGTCAGCAGCTTTTTAATCCACTACCCACGGATCTGCATAACACAACAGAGTGCTTGATGGAAACAATGAAGAGGAAGCTCGATAATTACCTAAGAACAGTACCAGATGAACCCCAAATCCCTGGATACACAGCCCAGAGACGGGCAGAGACTAATAGCTTGCTTGACATGGCTCAATTCGGTATGGTCCACCGCAAATCAGGGGTGGAAGTGCTAACAGTAGAGGTTGCACTACCAGAGTTGCCGTGACAAAGTGATGTCAGAAGATTAAATAAGAACAAGAACAATGACTTCAACATTACCCCAAACAGAGAAGACATTTGACAAATACGTTCTAATGAGTCCCAGGAACAAATATATTATTGTACCTGTATAGAAAGTGAAATTTCACAAGTAATTATATATTAAAAAAAATGTAATGACCTTTCAAACTACAAGGAACTATGTGCAGACGTACTGTTTCAGATCTTAAGTATTTACCACTACTTACAAGTTCACCTAGCTGTCAAATGCTCAATTTTAGGAGTTAGTCTGCCAAATCTTATTTCTTAATTAGCTTAATAATTTTATTGTCTCTTCGTATGACAAAAAGTAATAGCAATACATATTTGCGTGTTGATAGCATAGAAGTCATATGCCTTCATATGAAGTTGTGATAATATGCTGTACATAATTGATGTGCAGCGAGTGAGTGGATGAATATCTGTGCAGAGGAAATGTACGTTGCATTATAGACACCATGTAATAGTAAAAACAGCACATATAAAACACTTGATGGTATTGCTTGTATCAAAATGTACACACATGAAAATATGTATTCGTTTAAAAAAAATTTCTTCACAGTGCTTTGCATGCATAGTTGAAATATGCAACCTGAAATGTACAGAAATGAGTGGTACAGTTTTTGCTATAAGGGAAGGTACAGTTACTTCACTAGGACATTATTTTTGAAAAAATAAAATAAAATGTATGTATAAACATTATGTATAAATATGCAAGGCATATCTATATTAACAAGTTTACTCTTGTTTAATGATTTCAATTTGTAGATGTACACAATTGGGTGATTTTTCCCAAATACAAATTTATTCTTCTGCTGCAAACAAATAAGAGATAAAACTAAAATGTAGGATTGTTGATATGTGATAGTGTGTCTGTTTCATGAGGTTGGAATGATGACAGCACAATCTATAACACAATATCATCACCTGAAGTTATGTCATATAAGCAACAGACCATTAACAGGAGGCTTCGATTTAATTAACTTAGAATGCAGATAAACATGTATAATAAACTGTGAGTGCATGACAGACAGGTCAACGAAACCAAATAAAGTATTGGTTGTGTAACTTTGTCTATTTAAAGACTTGCACAATACTATCAATGAATGGATACGATACAAAGTACCTTTAATGTCGGTTTATCACATACACGTTTATAACCACTGGGAGTAGTCACAGTTTTTGATTGATAATTTTCTTTTACTGCAAAAAAAATTATCTTTTACTGCAATCACCTGAATACAATTCATCAATTTCAAATACACAAGAAATATTAATATTTATGATTTTCTTAACTTTTACTGCAATCACCTGAAAACAATTCATGAATTTCTAATACACGAGAAAGGTGTGTAATGATTCAAATATGACATAACAGATAACACCTGGAACATTTGTTGTCAATTCTTTGTATGATTGATTAATATCCTTTCATTTCTTGAACAAGTTCCCGTATTGTTCATCCATGGCATTGGGCTTGCTTCCAATATAAACCGTCCTTTTTATATTCTGTAATTGGGAAAGAGTTGCTACATTTTTATTTTAAAGTTACCAAGTATTTCGCTGGGACAATATTTTGTAGCTGTGCAATATTGTGCATTTTTTTCATAAAATATATATTGTCCCTTCACCGCAAACAGATAAAACATAAAATCAAAATGCATGATTGCTGATATGCGATGGTGTGTCTGTTTCATAAGGTTCCGATGATGACTGTACAATCTTTGAGGGAATGTCATCAATTGATGGTAAGTCATATAAAAACAACATTTAACAGGTTGCATAGTTTGAATGGTAATAAACAAGGATAACAAATTGTGAATGCATGATATACAGGTCATAGAAACAGAACGTAGTTCATTTTATTTAGTTGTGCAGCTGTGTCTATTTACATATTTAAAAAGTAAATCATTTAAGAATAGATACTTTACACAATGTGTATAACAACATGTATCGTAACTCTGGTATCATGAATGCATTTTATTTTACAATGCTAGGAGAACTTACGGTTTGTGATTCATGATCTTTTACTATATTATTGCAATAACCAATAACTCCAAAACGAGAAAGGGGCAAATGCTGGTTGCTAATTCTTTGTATGACTGATTAATGTCCCTCTTGTTTCTTGAACAAATTCCCGTATTGTTCATCCACGGCACTGGGCTTGCTTCCAATATAAACCATCCTTTTTATTAATTGGGAAAGAGTAGTTACATTTGTGTTTCAAGAAAAGATCATACATGTTAAGTTTCTTCAAGATACAGTTATTGTGGGACACTATTGTTTAACAACTCAGACGTTTTAAGTCTTGCTATATTTGGTTGTGCAGCTGTGTCTATTGACATATTTAAACAGTAAATCATTTAAGAATTATTACACACAATACCTATAACAACATGTAATGTAACTCTGGTATCACGATGTATTTTATTTTACAACACTGGGAGAAATTACGGTTTGTGATCTTAAATGTTAAATGTATATGACAATAATCAGTCCAGACATGTTAAGTCTCCCGGATTCGCCGGAGACTCCCCAATCTCCTCTTCTTCTGGACGGGAGAACAAATCTCGCGGATTTCTAATGAAACCAAAAAATTTATCCTGTATGATTGATTAATGTCCCTCATCAGTTTAGTGCACAAATCCCTGTATTGTTCTTCTGCGGCACTGGCTTGCTTCCAATGTAAGCCATCCTTTTTATTAATTGGGAAAGAGTTGCTACGTTTGTACTTTAGAGTTACCAAGTATTTCGCTGGGACAATGTTTTGTAGCTGTGCAGTATTGTGCATTTTTATCCTAAAATATATATTGTCCCTTCACCGCAAACAGATAAAACATAAAATCAAAATGCATGATTGCTGATATGCGATGGTGTGTCTGTTTCATAAGGTTCCGATGATGACTGTACAATCTTTGAGGGAATGTCATCAATTGATGGTAAGTCATATAAAAACAACATTTAACAGGTTGCATAGTTTGAATGGTAATAAACAAGGATAACAAATTGTGAATGCATGATATACAGGTCATATAAACAAAACGTAGTTCATTTTATTTAGTTGTGCAGCTGTGTCTATTTACATATTTAAACAGTAAATCATTTAAGAATAGATACTTTACATAATGTATATAATGACATATTTGAACAGTAAATCATTTTAGAATAGATATTACACACAATGCGTATAACATGTAACGTAACTCTGGTATCACGAATGCATTTTATTTTACAATGTTAGGAACAATTACGGTTTGTGATTCATGATCTTTTACAATATTATTGCAATAACCAATAACTCAAAAACGAGAAAGGGGCGAACACTGGTAGCTAATTCTTTGTGCGACTGATTAATGTCCCTCTTTTGTTTCTTGAACAAGTTCCCGTATTGTTCATCCACGGCACTGGGCTTGCTTCCAATATAAACCATCCTTTTTATTAATTGGGAAAGAGTAGTTACATTTGTGTTTCAAGAGAAGATCATGCATGTTAAGTTTCTTCAAGATACAGTTATTGTGGGACACTATTGTTAAAAACTGTTAAATGTATACAGGGTTGACTGAATTACTTTAATTTTGTACTTGAGTAAACGTAAAAGTAATTCACCTAAAAACTACTTGAGTAAAAGTAAAATTACATTGTAAAAAAGTACTTGAGTAAAAAATAAAACTACTTTTCAAAAGTACTTGAAGTAAAAGTAGAAGTAAAAGTACAACACTTAATAATAACAACAAAATCATGAGTAATATTATATAAATTACACAACTTACATCTGACAACTGTTTTGCAACCACTCTGCCTACAACAATGTGCTCCCACACAGCCTAAGCTGGTCAATCGGTCTGCCACCATTGAACACGGTGCTCACTTGGATGCTTGGAAAATTACATCATCTTTAATGAGCACTCACAACATCAAATAATGTCAGTTCATTAATGATGAGGCACAATCTGTCTTTTTATCGACCTGTTCCACTGAGGTATGGGAGGAGCTAGATTGTACAACAGGATATGTATAGGCAGGTGTGATTGTATCTGAGTAGTTAGAGGGTCAGTCCAGTACTAGTTGCACAGACCAGTGCAACAGAAGAATGCTGTTGCTAATTGCAATTAAAAGTGACCTGTCAGGTCCCTGTCCCTGTCTTTAATATTATTTATGGGTCATCTTCAATAAGCCATTGCTGGGAAAAGATGCTGCCAAATGGCAGAGTATCAATTTAGTTCTGTAGAGTAATCATTATTATGAATTTATTAAACATCTCAATATGAATTTTATTCGTGAAAGTAAAATGGTGTTTAATGCTGATGTAAGCCGGTAAGGCCGTTGCGGACAATGCCAATGGCAATGGGCGAACCCGCACGAGGTTCTTCCGTAGTCCCTCGGGATTGCAGCAATCTAGGAGCTGGTTAGTGAGGTCGGAACCGGCGACTCGCGTAGCGTCTTTATATTCACGCCAGCGTTGCTCGAAATACAGCCAATCTTCCAGGGAGATCCCCTCATCGACAGTCGGGCGGCTAATTTTCTCCACCTTGGCCGTGGCGCGGGCGTGTCGACATGCTGGCTCTGCGCGTGGATGGTGAGGAGTGTGGTTGCGAGCGCGGCGTCGGTGACATTCGGGCGGTATTCGCATCTGTCGAAACAGAACGTAGTTCATTTTATTTAGTTGTGCAGCTGTGTCTATTTACATATTTAAAAAGTAAATCATTTAAGAATAGATACTTTACACAATGTGTATAACAACATGTAACGTAACTCTGGTATCATGAATGCATTTTATTTTACAATGCTAGGAGAACTTATGGTTTGTGATTCATGATCTTTTACTATATTATTGCAATAACTAATAACTCCAAAACGAGAAAGGGGCAAATGCTGGTTGCTAATTCTTTGTATGACTGATTAATGTCCCTCTTTTGTTTCTTGAATAAGTTCCCGTATTGTTCATCTACGGCACTGGGCTTGCTTCCAATATAAACCATCCGTTTTATTAATTGGGAAAGAGTAGTTACATTTGTGTTTCAAGAGAAGATCATACATGTTAAGTTTCTTCAAGATACAGTTATTGTGGGACACTATTGTTAAAAACTCAGACGTTTTAAGTCTTGCTCTATTTGGTTGTGCAGCTGTGTCTATTGACATATTTAAACAGTAAATCATTTAAGAATTATTACACACAATACCTATAACAACATGTAATATAACTCTGGTATCACGATGTATTTTATTTTACAACACTGGGAGAAATTACGGTTTGTGATCTTAAATGTTAAATGTATATGACAATAATCAGTCCAGACATGTTAAGTCTCCCGGATTCGCCGGAGACTCCCCAATCTCCTCTTCTTCTGGACGGGAGAACAAATCTCGCGGATTTCTAATGAAACCACAAAATTTATCCTGTATGATTGATTAATGTCCCTCATCAGTTTAGTGCACAAATCCCTGTATTGTTCTTCTGCGGCACTGGGCTTGCTTCCAATGTAAGCCATCCTTTTTATTAATTGGGAAAGAGTTGCTACGTTTGTACTTTAGAGTTACCAAGTATTTCGCTGGGACAATGTTTTGTAGCTGTGCAGTATTGTGCATTTTTTTCCTAAAATATATTTTGTCCCTTCACCGCAAACAGATAAAACATAAAATCAAAATGCATGAGTGCTGATATGCGATGGTGTGTCTGTTTCATAAGGTTCGGATGATGACGGCACAATCTTTGAGGGAATGTCATCAATTGACGGTAAGTCATATAAAAACAACATTTAACAGGTTGCATAGTTTGAATAGTAATAGACAAGGATAACAAATTGTGAATGCATGATATACAGGTCATAGAAACAGAACGTAGTTCGTTTTATTTGGTTGTGCAGCTTTGTCTATTTACATATTTAAACAGTAAATCATTTAAGAATATATATTTTACATAATGTATATAATGACATATTTGAACAGTAAATCATTTTAGAATAGATATTACACACAATGCGTATAACATGTAACGTAACTCTGGTATCACGAATGCATTTTATTTTACAATGCTAGGAAAAATTACGGTTTGTGATTCATGATCTTTTACAATATTATTGCAATAACTCCAAAACGAAAAAGGGGCGAACACTGGTAGCTAATTCTTTGTGCGACTGATTAATGTCCCTCTTTTGTTTCTTGAACAAATTCCCGTATTGTTCATCCACGGCACTGGGCTTGCTTCCAATATAAACCATCCTTTTTATTAATTGGGAAAGAGTAGTTACATTTGTGTTTCAAGAGAAGATCATGCATGTTAAGTTTCTTCAAGATACAGTTATTGTGGGACACTATTGTTAAAAACTTAAATGTATACAGGGTTGACTGAATTACTTTAATTTTGTACTTGAGTAAAAGTAAAAGTAATTCACCTAAAAACTACTTGAGTAAAAGTAAAATTACATTGTAAAAAAAGTACTTGAGTAAAAAATAAAACTACTTTTCAAAAGTACTTGAAGTAAAAGTAGAAGTAAAAGTACAACACTTAATAATAGCAACAAAATCATGAGTAATATTATATAAATTACACAACTTACATCTGACAACTGTTTTGCAACCACTCTGCCTACAACAATGTGCTCCCACACAGCCTAAGCTGGTCAATCGGTCTGCCACCATTGAACACGGTGCTCACTTGGATGCTTGGAAAATTACATCATCTTTAATGAGCACTCACAACATCAAATAATGTCAGTTAATTAATGATGAGGCACAATCTGTCTTTTTATCGACCTGTTCCACTGAGGTATGGGAGGAGCTAGATTGTACAACAGGATATGTATACGCAGGTGTGATTGTATCTGAGTAGGTAGAGGGTCAGTCCAGTACTAGTTGCACAGACCAGTGCAACAGAAGAATGCTGTTGCTAATTGCAATTAAAAGTGACCTGTCAGGGCCCCTGTCCCTGTCTTTAATATTATTTATGGGTCATCTTCAATAAGCCATTGCTGGGAAAAGATGCTGCCAAATGGCAGAGTATCAATTTAGTTCTGTAGAGTAATCATTATTATGAATTTATTAAACATCTCAATATGAATTTTATTCGTGAAAGTAAAATGGTGTTTAATGCTGATGTAAGCCGGTAAGGCCGTTGCGGACAATGCCAATGGCAATGGGCGAACCCGCACGAGGTTCTTCCGTAGTCCCTCGGGATTGCAGCAATCTAGGAGCTGGTTAGTGAGGTCGGAACCGGCGACTCGCGTAGCGTCTTTATATTCACGCCAGCGTTGCTCGAAATACAGCCAATCTTCCAGGGAGATCCCCTCATCGACAGTCGGGCGGCTAATTTTCTCCACCTTGGCCGTGGCGCCGGCTGGGCGCGGGCGTGTCGACATGCTGGCTCTGCGCGTGGATGGTGAGGAGTGTGGTTGCGAGCGCGGCGTCGGTGACATTCGGGCGGTATTCGCATCTGTCGAAACAGAACGTAGTTCATTTTATTTAGTTGTGCAGCTGTGTCTATTTACATATTTAAAAAGTAAATCATTTAAGAATAGATACTTTACACAATGTGTATAACAACATGTAACGTAACTCTGGTATCATGAATGCATTTTATTTTACAATGCTAGGAGAACTTATGGTTTGTGATTCATGATCTTTTACTATATTATTGCAATAACTAATAACTCCAAAACGAGAAAGGGGCAAATGCTGGTTGCTAATTCTTTGTATGACTGATTAATGTCCCTCTTTTGTTTCTTGAATAAGTTCCCGTATTGTTCATCTACGGCACTGGGCTTGCTTCCAATATAAACCATCCGTTTTATTAATTGGGAAAGAGTAGTTACATTTGTGTTTCAAGAGAAGATCATACATGTTAAGTTTCTTCAAGATACAGTTATTGTGGGACACTATTGTTAAAAACTCAGACGTTTTAAGTCTTGCTCTATTTGGTTGTGCAGCTGTGTCTATTGACATATTTAAACAGTAAATCATTTAAGAATTATTACACACAATACCTATAACAACATGTAATATAACTCTGGTATCACGATGTATTTTATTTTACAACACTGGGAGAAATTACGGTTTGTGATCTTAAATGTTAAATGTATATGACAATAATCAGTCCAGACATGTTAAGTCTCCCGGATTCGCCGGAGACTCCCCAATCTCCTCTTCTTCTGGACGGGAGAACAAATCTCGCGGATTTCTAATGAAACCACAAAATTTATCCTGTATGATTGATTAATGTCCCTCATCAGTTTAGTGCACAAATCCCTGTATTGTTCTTCTGCGGCACTGGGCTTGCTTCCAATGTAAGCCATCCTTTTTATTAATTGGGAAAGAGTTGCTACGTTTGTACTTTAGAGTTACCAAGTATTTCGCTGGGACAATGTTTTGTAGCTGTGCAGTATTGTGCATTTTTTTCCTAAAATATATTTTGTCCCTTCACCGCAAACAGATAAAACATAAAATCAAAATGCATGAGTGCTGATATGCGATGGTGTGTCTGTTTCATAAGGTTCGGATGATGACGGCACAATCTTTGAGGGAATGTCATCAATTGACGGTAAGTCATATAAAAACAACATTTAACAGGTTGCATAGTTTGAATAGTAATAGACAAGGATAACAAATTGTGAATGCATGATATACAGGTCATAGAAACAGAACGTAGTTCGTTTTATTTGGTTGTGCAGCTTTGTCTATTTACATATTTAAACAGTAAATCATTTAAGAATTGATATTTTACATAATGTATATAATGACATATTTGAACAGTAAATCATTTTAGAATAGATATTACACACAATGCGTATAACATGTAACGTAACTCTGGTATCACGAATGCATTTTATTTTACAATGCTAGGAAAAATTACGGTTTGTGATTCATGATCTTTTACAATATTATTGCAATAACTCCAAAACGAAAAAGGGGCGAACACTGGTAGCTAATTCTTTGTGCGACTGATTAATGTCCCTCTTTTGTTTCTTGAACAAATTCCCGTATTGTTCATCCACGGCACTGGGCTTGCTTCCAATATAAACCATCCTTTTTATTAATTGGGAAAGAGTAGTTACATTTGTGTTTCAAGAGAAGATCATGCATGTTAAGTTTCTTCAAGATACAGTTATTGTGGGACACTATTGTTAAAAACTTAAATGTATACAGGGTTGACTGAATTACTTTAATTTTGTACTTGAGTAAAAGTAAAAGTAATTCACCTAAAAACTACTTGAGTAAAAGTAAAATTACATTGTAAAAAAAGTACTTGAGTAAAAAATAAAACTACTTTTCAAAAGTACTTGAAGTAAAAGTAGAAGTAAAAGTACAACACTTAATAATAGCAACAAAATCATGAGTAATATTATATAAATTACACAACTTACATCTGACAACTGTTTTGCAACCACTCTGCCTACAACAATGTGCTCCCACACAGCCTAAGCTGGTCAATCGGTCTGCCACCATTGAACACGGTGCTCACTTGGATGCTTGGAAAATTACATCATCTTTAATGAGCACTCACAACATCAAATAATGTCAGTTAATTAATGATGAGGCACAATCTGTCTTTTTATCGACCTGTTCCACTGAGGTATGGGAGGAGCTAGATTGTACAACAGGATATGTATACGCAGGTGTGATTGTATCTGAGTAGGTAGAGGGTCAGTCCAGTACTAGTTGCACAGACCAGTGCAACAGAAGAATGCTGTTGCTAATTGCAATTAAAAGTGACCTGTCAGGGCCCCTGTCCCTGTCTTTAATATTATTTATGGGTCATCTTCAATAAGCCATTGCTGGGAAAAGATGCTGCCAAATGGCAGAGTATCAATTTAGTTCTGTAGAGTAATCATTATTATGAATTTATTAAACATCTCAATATGAATTTTATTCGTGAAAGTAAAATGGTGTTTAATGCTGATGTAAGCCGGTAAGGCCGTTGCGGACAATGCCAATGGCAATGGGCGAACCCGCACGAGGTTCTTCCGTAGTCCCTCGGGATTGCAGCAATCTAGGAGCTGGTTAGTGAGGTCGGAACCGGCGACTCGCGTAGCGTCTTTATATTCACGCCAGCGTTGCTCGAAATACAGCCAATCTTCCAGGGAGATCCCCTCATCGACAGTCGGGCGGCTAATTTTCTCCACCTTGGCCGTGGCGCCGGCTGGGCGCGGGCGTGTCGACATGCTGGCTCTGCGCGTGGATGGTGAGGAGTGTGGTTGCGAGCGCGGCGTCGGTGACATTCGGGCGGTATTCGCATCTGTCGAAACAGAACGTAGTTCATTTTATTTAGTTGTGCAGCTGTGTCTATTTACATATTTAAAAAGTAAATCATTTAAGAATAGATACTTTACACAATGTGTATAACAACATGTAACGTAACTCTGGTATCATGAATGCATTTTATTTTACAATGCTAGGAGAACTTATGGTTTGTGATTCATGATCTTTTACTATATTATTGCAATAACTAATAACTCCAAAACGAGAAAGGGGCAAATGCTGGTTGCTAATTCTTTGTATGACTGATTAATGTCCCTCTTTTGTTTCTTGAATAAGTTCCCGTATTGTCCATCTACGGCACTGGGCTTGCTTCCAATATAAACCATCCTTTTTATTAATTGGGAAAGAGTAGTTACATTTGTGTTTCAAGAGAAGATCATACATGTTAAGTTTCTTCAAGATACAGTTATTGTGGGACACTATTGTTAAAAACTCAGACGTTTTAAGTCTTGCTCTATTTGGTTGTGCAGCTGTGTCTATTGACATATTTAAACAGTAAATCATTTAAGAATTATTACACACAATACCTATAACAACATGTAATATAACTCTGGTATCACGATGTATTTTATTTTAAAACACTGGGAGAAATTACGGTTTGTGATCTTAAATGTTAAATGTATATGAAAATAATCAGCCCAGACATGTTAAGTCTCCCGGATTCGCCGGAGACTCCCCAATCTCCTCTTCTTCTGGACGGGAGAACAAATCTCGCGGATTTCTAATGAAACCACAAAATTTATCCTGTATGATTGATTAATGTCCCTCATCAGTTTAGTGCACAAATCCCTGTATTGTTCTTCTGCGGCACTGGGCTTGCTTCCAATGTAAGCCATCCTTTTTATTAATTGGGAAAGAGTTGCTACGTTTGTACTTTCGAGTTACCAAGTATTTCGCTGGGACAATGTTTTGTAGCTGTGCAGTATTGTGCATTTTTTTCCTAAAATATATTTTGTCCCTTCACCGCAAACAGATAAAACATAAAATCAAAATGCATGAGTGCTGATATGCGATGGTGTGTCTGTTTCATAAGGTTCGGATGATGACGGCACAATCTTTGAGGGAATGTCATCAATTGACGGTAAGTCATATAAAAACAACATTTAACAGGTTGCATAGTTTGAATAGTAATAGACAAGGATAACAAATTGTGAATGCATGATATACAGGTCATAGAAACAGAACGTAGTTCGTTTTATTTGGTTGTGCAGCTTTGTCTATTTACATATTTAAACAGTAAATCATTTAAGAATTGATATTTTACATAATGTATATAATGACATATTTGAACAGTAAATCATTTTAGAATAGATATTACACACAATGCGTATAACATGTAACGTAACTCTGGTATCACGAATGCATTTTATTTTACAATGCTAGGAAAAATTACGGTTTGTGATTCATGATCTTTTACAATATTATTGCAATAACTCCAAAACGAAAAAGGGGCGAACACTGGTAGCTAATTCTTTGTGCGACTGATTAATGTCCCTCTTTTGTTTCTTGAACAAATTCCCGTATTGTTCATCCACGGCACTGGGCTTGCTTCCAATATAAACCATCCTTTTTATTAATTGGGAAAGAGTAGTTACATTTGTGTTTCAAGAGAAGATCATGCATGTTAAGTTTCTTCAAGATACAGTTATTGTGGGACACTATTGTTAAAAACTTAAATGTATACAGGGTTGACTGAATTACTTTAATTTTGTACTTGAGTAAAAGTAAAAGTAATTCACCTAAAAACTACTTGAGTAAAAGTAAAATTACATTGTAAAAAAAGTACTTGAGTAAAAAATAAAACTACTTTTCAAAAGTACTTGAAGTAAAAGTAGAAGTAAAAGTACAACACTTAATAATAGCAACAAAATCATGAGTAATATTATATAAATTACACAACTTACATCTGACAACTGTTTTGCAACCACTCTGCCTACAACAATGTGCTCCCACACAGCCTAAGCTGGTCAATCGGTCTGCCACCATTGAACACGGTGCTCACTTGGATGCTTGGAAAATTACATCATCTTTAATGAGCACTCACAACATCAAATAATGTCAGTTAATTAATGATGAGGCACAATCTGTCTTTTTATCGACCTGTTCCACTGAGGTATGGGAGGAGCTAGATTGTACAACAGGATATGTATACGCAGGTGTGATTGTATCTGAGTAGGTAGAGGGTCAGTCCAGTACTAGTTGCACAGACCAGTGCAACAGAAGAATGCTGTTGCTAATTGCAATTAAAAGTGACCTGTCAGGGCCCCTGTCCCTGTCTTTAATATTATTTATGGGTCATCTTCAATAAGCCATTGCTGGGAAAAGATGCTGCCAAATGGCAGAGTATCAATTTAGTTCTGTAGAGTAATCATTATTATGAATTTATTAAACATCTCAATATGAATTTTATTCGTGAAAGTAAAATGGTGTTTAATGCTGATGTAAGCCGGTAAGGCCGTTGCGGACAATGCCAATGGCAATGGGCGAACCCGCACGAGGTTCTTCCGTAGTCCCTCGGGATTGCAGCAATCTAGGAGCTGGTTAGTGAGGTCGGAACCGGCGACTCGCGTAGCGTCTTTATATTCACGCCAGCGTTGCTCGAAATACAGCCAATCTTCCAGGGAGATCCCCTCATCGACAGTCGGGCGGCTAATTTTCTCCACCTTGGCCGTGGCGCCGGCTGGGCGCGGGCGTGTCGACATGCTGGCTCTGCGCGTGGATGGTGAGGAGTGTGGTTGCGAGCGCGGCGTCGGTGACATTCGGGCGGTATTCGCATCTGTCGAAACAGAACGTAGTTCATTTTATTTAGTTGTGCAGCTGTGTCTATTTACATATTTAAAAAGTAAATCATTTAAGAATAGATACTTTACACAATGTGTATAACAACATGTAACGTAACTCTGGTATCATGAATGCATTTTATTTTACAATGCTAGGAGAACTTATGGTTTGTGATTCATGATCTTTTACTATATTATTGCAATAACTAATAACTCCAAAACGAGAAAGGGGCAAATGCTGGTTGCTAATTCTTTGTATGACTGATTAATGTCCCTCTTTTGTTTCTTGAATAAGTTCCCGTATTGTTCATCTACGGCACTGGGCTTGCTTCCAATATAAACCATCCGTTTTATTAATTGGGAAAGAGTAGTTACATTTGTGTTTCAAGAGAAGATCATACATGTTAAGTTTCTTCAAGATACAGTTATTGTGGGACACTATTGTTAAAAACTCAGACGTTTTAAGTCTTGCTCTATTTGGTTGTGCAGCTGTGTCTATTGACATATTTAAACAGTAAATCATTTAAGAATTATTACACACAATACCTATAACAACATGTAATATAACTCTGGTATCACGATGTATTTTATTTTACAACACTGGGAGAAATTACGGTTTGTGATCTTAAATGTTAAATGTATATGACAATAATCAGTCCAGACATGTTAAGTCTCCCGGATTCGCCGGAGACTCCCCAATCTCCTCTTCTTCTGGACGGGAGAACAAATCTCGCGGATTTCTAATGAAACCACAAAATTTATCCTGTATGATTGATTAATGTCCCTCATCAGTTTAGTGCACAAATCCCTGTATTGTTCTTCTGCGGCACTGGGCTTGCTTCCAATGTAAGCCATCCTTTTTATTAATTGGGAAAGAGTTGCTACGTTTGTACTTTAGAGTTACCAAGTATTTCGCTGGGACAATGTTTTGCAGCTGTGCAGTATTGTGCATTTTTTTCCTAAAATATATTTTGTCCCTTCACCGCAAACAGATAAAACATAAAATCAAAATGCATGAGTGCTGATATGCGATGGTGTGTCTGTTTCATAAGGTTCGGATGATGACGGCACAATCTTTGAGGGAATGTCATCAATTGACGGTAAGTCATATAAAAACAACATTTAACAGGTTGCATAGTTTGAATAGTAATAGACAAGGATAACAAATTGTGAATGCATGATATACAGGTCATAGAAACAGAACGTAGTTCGTTTTATTTGGTTGTGCAGCTTTGTCTATTTACATATTTAAACAGTAAATCATTTAAGAATATATATTTTACATAATGTATATAATGACATATTTGAACAGTAAATCATTTTAGAATAGATATTACACACAATGCGTATAACATGTAACGTAACTCTGGTATCACGAATGCATTTTATTTTACAATGCTAGGAAAAATTACGGTTTGTGATTCATGATCTTTTACAATATTATTGCAATAACTCCAAAACGAAAAAGGGGCGAACACTGGTAGCTAATTCTTTGTGCGACTGATTAATGTCCCTCTTTTGTTTCTTGAACAAATTCCCGTATTGTTCATCCACGGCACTGGGCTTGCTTCCAATATAAACCATCCTTTTTATTAATTGGGAAAGAGTAGTTACATTTGTGTTTCAAGAGAAGATCATGCATGTTAAGTTTCTTCAAGATACAGTTATTGTGGGACACTATTGTTAAAAACTTAAATGTATACAGGGTTGACTGAATTACTTTAATTTTGTACTTGAGTAAAAGTAAAAGTAATTCACCTAAAAACTACTTGAGTAAAAGTAAAATTACATTGTAAAAAAAGTACTTGAGTAAAAAATAAAACTACTTTTCAAAAGTACTTGAAGTAAAAGTAGAAGTAAAAGTACAACACTTAATAATAGCAACAAAATCATGAGTAATATTATATAAATTACACAACTTACATCTGACAACTGTTTTGCAACCACTCTGCCTACAACAATGTGCTCCCACACAGCCTAAGCTGGTCAATCGGTCTGCCACCATTGAACACGGTGCTCACTTGGATGCTTGGAAAATTACATCATCTTTAATGAGCACTCACAACATCAAATAATGTCAGTTAATTAATGATGAGGCACAATCTGTCTTTTTATCGACCTGTTCCACTGAGGTATGGGAGGAGCTAGATTGTACAACAGGATATGTATACGCAGGTGTGATTGTATCTGAGTAGGTAGAGGGTCAGTCCAGTACTAGTTGCACAGACCAGTGCAACAGAAGAATGCTGTTGCTAATTGCAATTAAAAGTGACCTGTCAGGGCCCCTGTCCCTGTCTTTAATATTATTTATGGGTCATCTTCAATAAGCCATTGCTGGGAAAAGATGCTGCCAAATGGCAGAGTATCAATTTAGTTTTGTAGAGTAATCATTATTATGAATTTATTAAACATCTCAATATGAATTTTATTCGTGAAAGTAAAATGGTGTTTAATGCTGATGTAAGCCGGTAAGGCCGTTGCGGACAATGCCAATGGCAATGGGCGAACCCGCACGAGGTTCTTCCGTAGTCCCTCGGGATTGCAGCAATCTAGGAGCTGGTTAGTGAGGTCGGAACCGGCGACTCGCGTAGCGTCTTTATATTCACGCCAGCGTTGCTCGAAATACAGCCAATCTTCCAGGGAGATCCCCTCATCGACAGTCGGGCGGCTAATTTTCTCCACCTTGGCCGTGGCGCCGGCTGGGCGCGGGCGTGTCGACATGCTGGCTCTGCGCGTGGATGGTGAGGAGTGTGGTTGCGAGCGCGGCGTCGGTGACATTCGGGCGGTATTCGCATCTGTCGAAACAGAACGTAGTTCATTTTATTTAGTTGTGCAGCTGTGTCTATTTACATATTTAAAAAGTAAATCATTTAAGAATAGATACTTTACACAATGTGTATAACAACATGTAACGTAACTCTGGTATCATGAATGCATTTTATTTTACAATGCTAGGAGAACTTATGGTTTGTGATTCATGATCTTTTACTATATTATTGCAATAACTAATAACTCCAAAACGAGAAAGGGGCAAATGCTGGTTGCTAATTCTTTGTATGACTGATTAATGTCCCTCTTTTGTTTCTTGAATAAGTTCCCGTATTGTCCATCTACGGCACTGGGCTTGCTTCCAATATAAACCATCCTTTTTATTAATTGGGAAAGAGTAGTTACATTTGTGTTTCAAGAGAAGATCATACATGTTAAGTTTCTTCAAGATACAGTTATTGTGGGACACTATTGTTAAAAACTCAGACGTTTTAAGTCTTGCTCTATTTGGTTGTGCAGCTGTGTCTATTGACATATTTAAACAGTAAATCATTTAAGAATTATTACACACAATACCTATAACAACATGTAATATAACTCTGGTATCACGATGTATTTTATTTTAAAACACTGGGAGAAATTACGGTTTGTGATCTTAAATGTTAAATGTATATGAAAATAATCAGCCCAGACATGTTAAGTCTCCCGGATTCGCCGGAGACTCCCCAATCTCCTCTTCTTCTGGACGGGAGAACAAATCTCGCGGATTTCTAATGAAACCACAAAATTTATCCTGTATGATTGATTAATGTCCCTCATCAGTTTAGTGCACAAATCCCTGTATTGTTCTTCTGCGGCACTGGGCTTGCTTCCAATGTAAGCCATCCTTTTTATTAATTGGGAAAGAGTTGCTACGTTTGTACTTTAGAGTTACCAAGTATTTCGCTGGGACAATGTTTTGTAGCTGTGCAGTATTGTGCATTTTTTTCCTAAAATATATTTTGTCCCTTCACCGCAAACAGATAAAACATAAAATCAAAATGCATGAGTGCTGATATGCGATGGTGTGTCTGTTTCATAAGGTTCGGATGATGACGGCACAATCTTTGAGGGAATGTCATCAATTGACGGTAAGTCATATAAAAACAACATTTAACAGGTTGCATAGTTTGAATAGTAATAGACAAGGATAACAAATTGTGAATGCATGATATACAGGTCATAGAAACAGAACGTAGTTCGTTTTATTTGGTTGTGCAGCTTTGTCTATTTACATATTTAAACAGTAAATCATTTAAGAATTGATATTTTACATAATGTATATAATGACATATTTGAACAGTAAATCATTTTAGAATAGATATTACACACAATGCGTATAACATGTAACGTAACTCTGGTATCACGAATGCATTTTATTTTACAATGCTAGGAAAAATTACGGTTTGTGATTCATGATCTTTTACAATATTATTGCAATAACTCCAAAACGAAAAAGGGGCGAACACTGGTAGCTAATTCTTTGTGCGACTGATTAATGTCCCTCTTTTGTTTCTTGAACAAATTCCCGTATTGTTCATCCACGGCACTGGGCTTGCTTCCAATATAAACCATCCTTTTTATTAATTGGGAAAGAGTAGTTACATTTGTGTTTCAAGAGAAGATCATGCATGTTAAGTTTCTTCAAGATACAGTTATTGTGGGACACTATTGTTAAAAACTTAAATGTATACAGGGTTGACTGAATTACTTTAATTTTGTACTTGAGTAAAAGTAAAAGTAATTCACCTAAAAACTACTTGAGTAAAAGTAAAATTACATTGTAAAAAAAGTACTTGAGTAAAAAATAAAACTACTTTTCAAAAGTACTTGAAGTAAAAGTAGAAGTAAAAGTACAACACTTAATAATAGCAACAAAATCATGAGTAATATTATATAAATTACACAACTTACATCTGACAACTGTTTTGCAACCACTCTGCCTACAACAATGTGCTCCCACACAGCCTAAGCTGGTCAATCGGTCTGCCACCATTGAACACGGTGCTCACTTGGATGCTTGGAAAATTACATCATCTTTAATGAGCACTCACAACATCAAATAATGTCAGTTAATTAATGATGAGGCACAATCTGTCTTTTTATCGACCTGTTCCACTGAGGTATGGGAGGAGCTAGATTGTACAACAGGATATGTATACGCAGGTGTGATTGTATCTGAGTAGGTAGAGGGTCAGTCCAGTACTAGTTGCACAGACCAGTGCAACAGAAGAATGCTGTTGCTAATTGCAATTAAAAGTGACCTGTCAGGGCCCCTGTCCCTGTCTTTAATATTATTTATGGGTCATCTTCAATAAGCCATTGCTGGGAAAAGATGCTGCCAAATGGCAGAGTATCAATTTAGTTCTGTAGAGTAATCATTATTATGAATTTATTAAACATCTCAATATGAATTTTATTCGTGAAAGTAAAATGGTGTTTAATGCTGATGTAAGCCGGTAAGGCCGTTGCGGACAATGCCAATGGCAATGGGCGAACCCGCACGAGGTTCTTCCGTAGTCCCTCGGGATTGCAGCAATCTAGGAGCTGGTTAGTGAGGTCGGAACCGGCGACTCGCGTAGCGTCTTTATATTCACGCCAGCGTTGCTCGAAATACAGCCAATCTTCCAGGGAGATCCCCTCATCGACAGTCGGGCGGCTAATTTTCTCCACCTTGGCCGTGGCGCCGGCTGGGCGCGGGCGTGTCGACATGCTGGCTCTGCGCGTGGATGGTGAGGAGTGTGGTTGCGAGCGCGGCGTCGGTGACATTCGGGCGGTATTCGCATCTGTCGAAACAGAACGTAGTTCATTTTATTTAGTTGTGCAGCTGTGTCTATTTACATATTTAAAAAGTAAATCATTTAAGAATAGATACTTTACACAATGTGTATAACAACATGTAACGTAACTCTGGTATCATGAATGCATTTTATTTTACAATGCTAGGAGAACTTATGGTTTGTGATTCATGATCTTTTACTATATTATTGCAATAACTAATAACTCCAAAACGAGAAAGGGGCAAATGCTGGTTGCTAATTCTTTGTATGACTGATTAATGTCCCTCTTTTGTTTCTTGAATAAGTTCCCGTATTGTCCATCTACGGCACTGGGCTTGCTTCCAATATAAACCATCCTTTTTATTAATTGGGAAAGAGTAGTTACATTTGTGTTTCAAGAGAAGATCATACATGTTAAGTTTCTTCAAGATACAGTTATTGTGGGACACTATTGTTAAAAACTCAGACGTTTTAAGTCTTGCTCTATTTGGTTGTGCAGCTGTGTCTATTGACATATTTAAACAGTAAATCATTTAAGAATTATTACACACAATACCTATAACAACATGTAATATAACTCTGGTATCACGATGTATTTTATTTTAAAACACTGGGAGAAATTACGGTTTGTGATCTTAAATGTTAAATGTATATGAAAATAATCAGCCCAGACATGTTAAGTCTCCCGGATTCGCCGGAGACTCCCCAATCTCCTCTTCTTCTGGACGGGAGAACAAATCTCGCGGATTTCTAATGAAACCACAAAATTTATCCTGTATGATTGATTAATGTCCCTCATCAGTTTAGTGCACAAATCCCTGTATTGTTCTTCTGCGGCACTGGGCTTGCTTCCAATGTAAGCCATCCTTTTTATTAATTGGGAAAGAGTTGCTACGTTTGTACTTTCGAGTTACCAAGTATTTCGCTGGGACAATGTTTTGTAGCTGTGCAGTATTGTGCATTTTTTTCCTAAAATATATTTTGTCCCTTCACCGCAAACAGATAAAACATAAAATCAAAATGCATGAGTGCTGATATGCGATGGTGTGTCTGTTTCATAAGGTTCGGATGATGACGGCACAATCTTTGAGGGAATGTCATCAATTGACGGTAAGTCATATAAAAACAACATTTAACAGGTTGCATAGTTTGAATAGTAATAGACAAGGATAACAAATTGTGAATGCATGATATACAGGTCATAGAAACAGAACGTAGTTCGTTTTATTTGGTTGTGCAGCTTTGTCTATTTACATATTTAAACAGTAAATCATTTAAGAATTGATATTTTACATAATGTATATAATGACATATTTGAACAGTAAATCATTTTAGAATAGATATTACACACAATGCGTATAACATGTAACGTAACTCTGGTATCACGAATGCATTTTATTTTACAATGCTAGGAAAAATTACGGTTTGTGATTCATGATCTTTTACAATATTATTGCAATAACTCCAAAACGAAAAAGGGGCGAACACTGGTAGCTAATTCTTTGTGCGACTGATTAATGTCCCTCTTTTGTTTCTTGAACAAATTCCCGTATTGTTCATCCACGGCACTGGGCTTGCTTCCAATATAAACCATCCTTTTTATTAATTGGGAAAGAGTAGTTACATTTGTGTTTCAAGAGAAGATCATACATGTTAAGTTTCTTCAAGATACAGTTATTGTGGGACACTATTGTTAAAAACTGTTAAATGTATACAGGGTTGACTGAATTACTTTAATTTTGTACTTGAGTAAAAGTAAAAGTAATTCACCTAAAAACTACTTGAGTAAAAGTAAAATTACATTGTAAAAAAACTACTTGAGTAAAAAATAAAACTACTTTTTAAAAGTACTTGAAGTAAAAGTAGAAGTAAAAGTACAACACTTAATAATAACAACAAAATCATGAGTAATATTATATAAATTACACAACTTACATCTGACAACTGTTTTGCAACCACTCTGCCTACAACAATGTGCTCCCACACAGACTAAGCTGGTCAATCGGTGTGCCACCATTGAACACGGTGCTCACTTGGATGCTTGGAAAATTACATCATCTTTAATGAGCACTCACAACATCAAATAATGTCAGTTAATTAATGATGAGGCACAATCTGTCTTTTTATCGACCTGTTCCACTGAGGTATGGGAGGAGCTAGATTGTACAACAGGATATGTATACGCAGGTGTGATTGTATCTGAGTAGGTAGAGGGTCAGTCCAGTACTAGTTGCACAGACCAGTGCAACAGAAGAATGCTGTTGCTAATTGCAATTAAAAGTGACCTGTCAGGGCCCCTGTCCCTGTCTTTAATATTATTTATGGGTCATCTTCAATAAGCCATTGCTGGGAAAAGATGCTGCCAAATGGCAGAGTATCAATTTAGTTCTGTAGAGTAATCATTATTATGAATTTATTAAACATCTCAATATGAATTTTATTCGTGAAAGTAAAATGGTGTTTAATGCTGATGTAAGCCGGTAAGGCCGTTGCGGACAATGCCAATGGCAATGGGCGAACACGCACGAGGTTCTTCCGTAGTCCCTCGGGATTGCAGCAATCTAGGAGCTGGTTAGTGAGGTCGGAACCGGCGACTCGCGTAGCGTCTTTATATTCACGCCAGCGTTGCTCGAAATACAGCCAATCTTCCAGGGAGATCCCCTCATCGACAGTCGGGCGGCTAATTTTCTCCACCTTGGCCGTGGCGCCGGCTGGGCGCGGGCGTGTCGACATGCTGGCTCTGCGCGTGGATGGTGAGGAGTGTGGTTGCGAGCGCGGCGTCGGTGACATTCGGGCGGTATTCGCATCTGTCGAAACAGAACGTAGTTCATTTTATTTAGTTGTGCAGCTGTGTCTATTTACATATTTAAAAAGTAAATCATTTAAGAATAGATACTTTACACAATGTGTATAACAACATGTAACGTAACTCTGGTATCATGAATGCATTTTATTTTACAATGCTAGGAGAACTTATGGTTTGTGATTCATGATCTTTTACTATATTATTGCAATAACTAATAACTCCAAAACGAGAAAGGGGCAAATGCTGGTTGCTAATTCTTTGTATGACTGATTAATGTCCCTCTTTTGTTTCTTGAATAAGTTCCCGTATTGTCCATCTACGGCACTGGGCTTGCTTCCAATATAAACCATCCTTTTTATTAATTGGGAAAGAGTAGTTACATTTGTGTTTCAAGAGAAGATCATACATGTTAAGTTTCTTCAAGATACAGTTATTGTGGGACACTATTGTTAAAAACTCAGACGTTTTAAGTCTTGCTATATTTGGTTGTGCAGCTGTGTCTATTGACATATTTAAACAGTAAATCATTTAAGAATTATTACACACAATACCTATAACAACATGTAATATAACTCTGGTATCACGATGTATTTTATTTTAAAACACTGGGAGAAATTACGGTTTGTGATCTTAAATGTTAAATGTATATGAAAATAATCAGCCCAGACATGTTAAGTCTCCCGGATTCGCCGGAGACTCCCCAATCTCCTCTTCTTCTGGACGGGAGAACAAATCTCGCGGATTTCTAATGAAACCACAAAATTTATCCTGTATGATTGATTAATGTCCCTCATCAGTTTAGTGCACAAATCCCTGTATTGTTCTTCTGCGGCACTGGGCTTGCTTCCAATGTAAGCCATCCTTTTTATTAATTGGGAAAGAGTTGCTACGTTTGTACTTTAGAGTTACCAAGTATTTCGCTGGGACAATATTTTGTAGCTGTGCAGTATTGTGCATTTTTTTCCTAAAATATATTTTGTCCCTTCACCGCAAACAGATAAAACATAAAATCAAAATGCATGAGTGCTGATATGCGATGGTGTGTCTGTTTCATAAGGTTCGGATGATGACGGCACAATCTTTGAGGGAATGTCATCAATTGACGGTAAGTCATATAAAAACAACATTTAACAGGTTGCATAGTTTGAATAGTAATAGACAAGGATAACAAATTGTGAATGCATGATATACAGGTCATAGAAACAGAACGTAGTTCGTTTTATTTGGTTGTGCAGCTTTGTCTATTTACATATTTAAACAGTAAATCATTTAAGAATAGATATTTTACATAATGTATATAATGACATATTTGAACAGTAAATCATTTTAGAATAGATATTACACACAATGCGTATAACATGTAACGTAACTCTGGTATCACGAATGCTTTTTATTTTACAATGCTAGGAAAAATTACGGTTTGTGATTCATGATCTTTTACAATATTATTGCAATAACTCAAAAACGAAAAAGGGGCGAACACTGGTAGCTAATTCTTTGTGCGACTGATTAATGTCCCTCTTTTGTTTCTTGAACAAATTCCCGTATTGTTCATCCACGGCACTGGGCTTGCTTCCAATATAAACCATCCTTTTTATTAATTGGGAAAGAGTAGTTACATTTGTGTTTCAAGAGAAGATCATGCATGTTAAGTTTCTTCAAGATACAGTTATTGTGGGACACTATTGTTAAAAACTGTTAAATGTATACAGGGTTGACTGAATTACTTTAATTTTGTACTTGAGTAAAAGTAAAAGTAATTCACCTAAAAACTACTTGAGTAAAAGTAAAATTACATTGTAAAAAAAGTACTTGAGTAAAAAATAAAACTACTTTTCAAAAGTACTTGAAGTAAAAGTAGAAGTAAAAGTACAACACTTAATAATAGCAACAAAATCATGAGTAATATTATATAAATTACACAACTTACATCTGACAACTGTTTTGCAACCACTCTGCCTACAACAATGTGCTCCCACACAGCCTAAGCTGGTCAATCGGTCTGCCACCATTGAACACGGTGCTCACTTGGATGCTTGGAAAATTACATCATCTTTAATGAGCACTCACAACATCAAATAATGTCAGTTAATTAATGATGAGGCACAATCTGTCTTTTTATCGACCTGTTCCACTGAGGTATGGGAGGAGCTAGATTGTACAACAGGATATGTATACGCAGGTGTGATTGTATCTGAGTAGGTAGAGGGTCAGTCCAGTACTAGTTGCACAGACCAGTGCAACAGAAGAATGCTGTTGCTAATTGCAATTAAAAGTGACCTGTCAGGGTCCCTGTCCCTGTCTTTAATATTATTTATGGGTCATCTTCAATAAGCCATTGCTGGGAAAAGATGCTGCCAAATGGCAGAGTATCAATTTAGTTCTGTAGAGTAATCATTATTATGAATTTATTAAACATCTCAATATGAATTTTATTCGTGAAAGTAAAATGGTGTTTAATGCTGATGTAAGCCGGTAAGGCCGTTGCGGACAATGCCAATGGCAATGGGCGAACCCGCACGAGGTTCTTCCGTAGTCCCTCGGGATTGCAGCAATCTAGGAGCTGGTTAGTGAGGTCGGAACCGGCGACTCGCGTAGCGTCTTTATATTCACGCCAGCGTTGCTCGAAATACAGCCAATCTTCCAGGGAGATCCCCTCATCGACAGTCGGGCGGCTAATTTTCTCCACCTTGGCCGTGGCGCCGGCTGGGCGCGGGCGTGTCGACATGCTGGCTCTGCGCGTGGATGGTGAGGAGTGTGGTTGCGAGCGCGGCGTCGGTGACATTCGGGCGGTATTCGCATCTGTCGAAACAGAACGTAGTTCATTTTATTTAGTTGTGCAGCTGTGTCTATTTACATATTTAAAAAGTAAATCATTTAAGAATAGATACTTTACACAATGTGTATAACAACATGTAACGTAACTCTGGTATCATGAATGCATTTTATTTTACAATGCTAGGAGAACTTATGGTTTGTAATTCATGATCTTTTACTATATTATTGCAATAACTAATAACTCCAAAACGAGAAAGGGGCAAATGCTGGTTGCTAATTCTTTATATGACTGATTAATGTCCCTCTTTTGTTTCTTGAATAAGTTCCCGTATTGTTCATCTACGGCACTGGGCTTGCTTCCAATATAAACCATCCTTTTTATTAATTGGGAAAGAGTAGTTACATTTGTGTTTCAAGAGAAGATCATACATGTTAAGTTTCTTCAAGATACAGTTATTGTGGGACACTATTGTTAAAAACTCAGACGTTTTAAGTCTTGCTATATTTGGTTGTGCAGCTGTGTCTATTGACATATTTAAACAGTAAATCATTTAAGAATTATTACACACAATACCTATAACAACATGTAATATAACTCTGGTATCACGATGTATTTTATTTTAAAACACTGGGAGAAATTACGGTTTGTGATCTTAAATGTTAAATGTATATGAAAATAATCAGCCCAGACATGTTAAGTCTCCCGGATTCGCCGGAGACTCCCCAATCTCCTCTTCTTCTGGACGGGAGAACAAATCTCGCGGATTTCTAATGAAACCACAAAATTTATCCTGTATGATTGATTAATGTCCCTCATCAGTTTAGTGCACAAATCCCTGTATTGTTCTTCTGCGGCACTGGGCTTGCTTCCAATGTAAGCCATCCTTTTTATTAATTGGGAAAGAGTTGCTACGTTTGTACTTTAGAGTTACCAAGTATTTCGCTGGGACAATGTTTTGTAGCTGTGCAGTATTGTGCATTTTTTTCCTAAAATATATTTTGTCCCTTCACCGCAAACAGATAAAACATAAAATCAAAATGCATGAGTGCTGATATGCGATGGTGTGTCTGTTTCATAAGGTTCGGATGATGACGGCACAATCTTTGAGGGAATGTCATCAATTGACGGTAAGTCATATAAAAACAACATTTAACAGGTTGCATAGTTTGAATAGTAATAGACAAGGATAACAAATTGTGAATGCATGATATACAGGTCATAGAAACAGAACGTAGTTCGTTTTATTTGGTTGTGCAGCTTTGTCTATTTACATATTTAAACAGTAAATCATTTAAGAATAGATATTTTACATAATGTATATAATGACATATTTGAACAGTAAATCATTTTAGAATAGATATTACACACAATGCGTATAACATGTAACGTAACTCTGGTATCACGAATGCTTTTTATTTTACAATGCTAGGAAAAATTACGGTTTGTGATTCATGATCTTTTACAATATTATTGCAATAACTCAAAAACGAAAAAGGGGCGAACACTGGTAGCTAATTCTTTGTGCGACTGATTAATGTCCCTCTTTTGTTTCTTGAACAAATTCCCGTATTGTTCATCCACGGCACTGGGCTTGCTTCCAATATAAACCATCCTTTTTATTAATTGGGAAAGAGTAGTTACATTTGTGTTTCAAGAGAAGATCATGCATGTTAAGTTTCTTCAAGATACAGTTATTGTGGGACACTATTGTTAAAAACTGTTAAATGTATACAGGGTTGACTGAATTACTTTAATTTTGTACTTGAGTAAAAGTAAAAGTAATTCACCTAAAAACTACTTGAGTAAAAGTAAAATTACATTGTAAAAAAAGTACTTGAGTAAAAAATAAAACTACTTTTCAAAAGTACTTGAAGTAAAAGTAGAAGTAAAAGTACAACACTTAATAATAGCAACAAAATCATGAGTAATATTATATAAATTACACAACTTACATCTGACAACTGTTTTGCAACCACTCTGCCTACAACAATGTGCTCCCACACAGCCTAAGCTGGTCAATCGGTCTGCCACCATTGAACACGGTGCTCACTTGGATGCTTGGAAAATTACATCATCTTTAATGAGCACTCACAACATCAAATAATGTCAGTTCATTAATGATGAGGCACAATCTGTCTTTTTATCGACCTGTTCCACTGAGGTATGGGAGGAGCTAGATTGTACAACAGGATATGTATACGCAGGTGTGATTGTATCTGAGTAGGTAGAGGGTCAGTCCAGTACTAGTTGCACAGACCAGTGCAACAGAAGAATGCTGTTGCTAATTGCAATTAAAAGTGACCTGTCAGGGTCCCTGTCCCTGTCTTTAATATTATTTATGGGTCATCTTCAATAAGCCATTGCTGGGAAAAGATGCTGCCAAATGGCAGAGTATCAATTTAGTTCTGTAGAGTAATCATTATTATGAATTTATTAAACATCTCAATATGAATTTTATTCGTGAAAGTAAAATGGTGTTTAATGCTGATGTAAGCCGGTAAGGCCGTTGCGGACAATGCCAATGGCAATGGGCGAACCCGCACGAGGTTCTTCCGTAGTCCCTCGGGATTGCAGCAATCTAGGAGCTGGTTAGTGAGGTCGGAACCGGCGACTCGCATAGCGTCTTTATATTCACGCCAGCGTTGCTCGAAATACAGCCAATCTTCCAGGGAGATCCCCTCATCGACAGTCGGGCGGCTAATTTTCTCCACCTTGGCCGTGGCGCCGGCTGGGCGCGGGCGTGTCGACATGCTGGCTCTGCGCGTGGATGGTGAGGAGTGTGGTTGCGAGCGCGGCGTCGGTGACATTCGGGCGGTATTCGCATCTGTCGAAACAGAACGTAGTTCATTTTATTTAGTTGTGCAGCTGTGTCTATTTACATATTTAAAAAGTAAATCATTTAAGAATAGATACTTTACACAATGTGTATAACAACATGTAACGTAACTCTGGTATCATGAATGCATTTTATTTTACAATGCTAGGAGAACTTATGGTTTGTAATTCATGATCTTTTACTATATTATTGCAATAACTAATAACTCCAAAACGAGAAAGGGGCAAATGCTGGTTGCTAATTCTTTATATGACTGATTAATGTCCCTCTTTTGTTTCTTGAATAAGTTCCCGTATTGTTCATCTACGGCACTGGGCTTGCTTCCAATATAAACCATCCTTTTTATTAATTGGGAAAGAGTAGTTACATTTGTGTTTCAAGAGAAGATCATACATGTTAAGTTTCTTCAAGATACAGTTATTGTGGGACACTATTGTTTAAAAAACTGTTAAATGTATATGACAATAATCAGTCCAGACATGTTAAGTCTCCCGGATTCGCTGGAGACTCCCGGAAATCTATCAAATCTCCTCTTCTTCTGGACGGGAGATCAAATCTCGTGGATTTCTAATGAAACCAAAAATTTATCCTGTATGATTGATTAATGTCTCTCATCAGTTTAGTGCACAAATCCCTGTATTGTTCTTCTGCGGCACTGGGCTTGCTTCCAATGTAAGCCATCCTTTTTATTAATTGGGAAAGAGTTGCTACATTTGTACTTTAAACAGTAAATAATTTAAGAATATATAATTTACACAATGTGTATAATGACATATTTGAACAGTAAATCATTTAAGAATTATTATACACAATACCTATAACAACATGTAATATAACTCTGGTATCACGATGTATTTTATTTTACAACACTGGGAGAAATTATGGTTTGTAATGTTTAGGAAGTTTAAAAATGACGGTGATAAACAACGTTTATAAAACAATCTAGACAAATTAGTTAAATAGTCTGAAAAATGGCAGATGTTATTCAATTTTGGGAAATGTAATTGCCTACACACATGACATGGGAACTTGGATGTAAACTATAAAATGGGAGATACTGTTCTACTGTTCTACAGTAGACAAAAAGGACTTAGGAATAACAATAAGTGCTGATATGAAAGTTTCAGAGTAGTGTGGTAGTGCTCTGTATAAAACAACATTTAGGCTTCATTTAGAATGCTGTATACAAGCTTGGAGACCATATAGTAAGAATGATATAGATACGCTTGAATGAATACAGAAGAGAGCAACTGAAATCATTCCAGAACTGAACCTTACTTATGATTTAACAACTTGTCAGGTGTATCAACTCTGCAATAATTTGCTTTATCAGTGACCATGGTATGTAGGAATGGGTGGACTTCAACATGTGTGCGTTCTCTCGAAAGAGTTATCTCAAGACAGACGATTACGTTTATTGATGTTCACGCTCACATCGAATATTGCCCAAGGCAATGCAGACGCAGGAATTAATGCCCCCACTGACTCGAGATACTTCTTACTTACTTAATCCTCATTGTGTGGGTTTGCACATAAGGTCGCCACCAGAGCTCGCCACCGTGGTCTGTCTGTCGCACATCTTTCCAGGTATCCCCAAGTCCATCCCTGTTCCCTCATCTCTCTCTCTCTACTGTTCTCCTCCAGGTCTCCTTTGCTTTGCCTCTCTTTCTGTGGCCATCAGATGTCCATCTGAGGGCAACTCTGGGTAGGGTTGTAGGTGACATTCGGAGCACATATCCGATCCATCTCCACCTGCGCATCTGTACTTCTTGGTTTATGAGTTTGGTAGTTGTCCTCCTATGTAGCTCAGTGTTCGAGATGTTGAGGATTCTACATAGGCATCTGTTCTGGAAAACTTCCAGTTTGTGACTGATGGCCTTGGTCATCTTCCAGGATTCTGCTCTGTACAGAAGGGTGCTCAAAACGTTGCTCTTAAACAGCCTGATCTTGGTTTTTGTGCTGACGTTCCTTGATCTCCATGTGCTTCTAAGTGTTGCAAATGCTTGGCTGGCCTTTGAAATCCTTGTTCTTATTTCTTTTTCTGTAATTCCACTTGTTGTCATTTTGGAGCCCAGGTACATGAAGTCTTCTATATCCTCGATTTCTTCTCCATGTAGCATTATGGCTGCTTCTGTTCTGCTATTCATCCTCAAGTGTTTTGTTTTATTGGTGCTGATCTTCAGTCTAATCTCTCCTGCTTTTTTGTCATGTCGTCGATCTTGGCTTGCATGTCCTGATGTCGGTGTGAGAGCAGTGCTATATCATCCGCAAAATCCATGTCTTCCAGAAGGCTAGTAAGGGTCCATCGTATCCCTCTCCTTTTTCCATTTATTACACTCTTCATGACCCATTCAATTCCAAGGAGGAAGAGAAAGGGGGAGAGTATACATCCATGTTTTACCCCGGTGGTGACGTCAAAGGTATCAGTCAATTCATTGTTGCAGATCACTTGTGATGAAAAGTT
The DNA here is from genome assembly GCA_963662155.1 of Lamellibrachia columna. Classification (NCBI taxonomy): domain Eukaryota; kingdom Metazoa; phylum Annelida; class Polychaeta; order Sabellida; family Siboglinidae; genus Lamellibrachia; species Lamellibrachia columna. Next base: position 35,385,227 of record OY759270.1, read on the forward strand.
GCTGTACATCATCTTCACTACATTCACAAGTTTCTGAGGAACTCCATTGTAGCACAGTATCCTCCACAGAGAATTGCGATGGATGCTGTCGAATGCCTTCTCCATGTCTACAAAATTGGTATATAATGGTGCATTCCACTCTTTGCTTTGCTCTAGGATCTGCCTCAATGTGAAGATGTGATCCGAACAAGATCGTCCTGGTCGAAAGCCTGCCTGTTCTTGCCGGATATGCTCATCCAGTGTCTCTGCCAGTCTCTTATAAATAATCTTGTTGAAGACCTTGCTGGTGAGAGACAGCAAGGTGATGCCTCTCCAATTGTTACAATCTGATAAGTCGCCTTTTTTGGGCAGCTAGACTATCAGCCCAGTCTTCCATGTTTCTGGTGTCTCTTCAGTTTCCCAAATATTTCTGAAAATCTTTGTTAGTAACCATGGTGTCTCTGTTTCTTCTGCCTTCAGCATTTCTGCTGTCACTCCATCCACTCCTGCTGCCTTACACTCTTCATTTTCTTGATCACTGCTTTCACCTCTTCCATGTTTGGTGCATCTATGTTGATGTCCAGGTCCTCTCGTGCTGCTGGTATATCTGCTATGACATAGGGTTCTGGTCTGGTCTGAAAATGTTCTTTCCACCGTGTGATCTTATCAGCTTCACTGATTATGATGTTGTCTTCCTTGTCTTTCACTGGTACATTATTGTTGATGTACCTTCCACTGAGAGTTTAGGTGATTCTGTATAATGTCTTGAGGTCTTGTCTTCTGGCTGCTTCCTCTGCCTCGTCTGCAAGTCTTTCCACATATGCTTATTTGTCTACCTTTGCCAACCTTTTTACTTCTCTATCTGTTTTGTGTAGCTTCTCTTAAGTTGGTCCTTAATCCTTTCTGATCTCGTTAAGTTTATTTTCTGTTTGATGATTTGATTCGAGATACTTCATCAGGTGTCATTGCCCCGGCAGTGCATGAACGGCATCCAAGGTGATGCTACATCACCATCGAACGAACGACCTCCCACGACCACCTAATTACTACAGGGTCCAAACCAATGCACCAATTAATACACCAGTGACATCACCATATGATGGATCCACCCAAGGCACCCAAGACAGCAAAAACCGCAAACACAGAAACCTAGATGAATGAGATGATGATCGCTAAAATTCCTATGTGATTCATTCAATGAACTGAAGCAATACAACAAATATTAGTGAGTTGATCAGTATTATCAAATCCAAAGTTGAACGGATTGCAAAGCTAGAAGCCCAGTTGAATAACATCGAGCAAAATGCAAAAAAAAAACATTATAGTCACGGGACTCAACATGCATAGTTATGCCACCACAGGCACCTCACCAACAGATAGAGCGAGAACACTTGATCAACAGCCGTCATTATCAGAGTTGGCAACTTTGCGGGCAAACTTTGTCGCGTTCACAAAGATGAAATTAGGCATGGCACTCGATCAATTCAACATTACGGCCATCCATGACCTGCAGCCTCGGTGCGACAGTAAGAGGTCGACTATTGTCCAGCTTTTCTCTGTGGACAAAAAAGCTGAAATTATGATGAAGTGGCAAGCGCTCCGAGGAACCGACGTATACATGAATGATCATCTTTCATACCTAAATACTGAACTGTTTAAGGAAGTGAGACAGATGAAATGTGGCAGGAAAATTATGAGTACATGGACTCAGAACAGCTGCGTTTTCATGAAAGTCCAAGAATGCAGAAACAAGGTCAGAATTAAGACCTGCGCTGACCTCGCAAGAATGTGAACTGTTTAGTAACCAAACACTCTGAGAGCATTACACCATTTTTCGTATATTATTTATAAATGGTTAACGGCGGAAAACATGTTTATTATAAAGAACTAAACTTTGCTCCATTTCAATATGATGAGTAATAGATGCCTCTTAAATAATGAAACAATTGATCCAGACAATATTTTTTATAATAGTCAGCAGCTGTCATGTAAATATGTAACAGAAAATGAGTTCAAGACTTTAACTACAGAAAAGCAGAGGAGCTTCTCTGTTATTCATTTAAATGCAAGGAGTCTCAAAGCAAATTACGATTATCACAAACTACTTGAAACTACTCGAGTTTGATTTTGACATCATAGTAGTGAGTGAAAGCTGGCTAGATATAAATGAACATGATCTACTTCCCATTAATTAATATTAGATTTTCTGTGTATCATGAGAAGGATGCAGTGGTGGGGGTGTATGTACTGTATTTATGCAAAGAAATGTTTAGAAGTACAACTGTTGATAGACCTGTCAAAAAGTGTGAATACTTATTTGTTGAGATTATTAATACAAATCTAAAAATACTATTGTAGGATGTGTGTATAAAATGTTCAATGAATATTTAAATACATTGCTAACAAAATTAAAAGAAAGCCCACATACATGGAGACATGAATATAAATTTGTTAAATCACGAAAAGCATGAACAAACTAACCAATTTATCAATATATTGTTATCAAATGGATATTACCCACTCATAACCCACCCCACTAGAATAACGAAGAATACAGCCACATGTATTGACAATATATTCACATTCAAACATCCTTGATAAAAATATCTCTAGTGGGCTGTTAATAACCGATTTATCTGATCACTTACCTGTGTATTAACTAACAAAAGAATGTTTTCACGCAGAAAGAAAAGGGAAAAACCATAAAAATGAGGACAATCACAGACAAAAGCATCTTAAATTTAAAGATGAACTATCAAAGGTATCATGGGAAATTGTTCTTGGAAGAACACTGAAAATGAACACAATTTAAAGCATTATACAACCGATCATTACCACTTGTTAAGAAGCAGTACAAAAGGGAATGTAAACCTTGGTTTACAAGTGGAATAAAGAATTGCTGTGCTAAAAAGAACCAGCTTTACATGGTATTTTTAAATACTAAAACAGACACATCAGAAAATATGTATAAGTATTATAAAAACAGGCTGACAAAGCTGTGAGAGCAGCCAAAAACAACGTATTATAGTAGCATGGACACATGGAAGCTGTTAAACACAGTTATAAGAAAAACTTCAGAAAAGTCAAACTACTCAATTTAAATATAAAAACGATACAATAACTTGCCCTCAACAAGTAACCAACAAATTCAATGAATACTTTGTTAATGTAGGGTCAAGCCTAGCTAGTAAAATATCAGATGAAAATACTAGTTACAGTGCATTTCTAAAAGGAAATAAATTCAGTTATGAGCACTCCATGTTTTTATCACCTACATCAAAAGATGAAGTACTAGCAGTCATCCTCAAAGAAAAAACAAATAAGGCACCAGGCCATGATGATATAAATATAAATGTCTTGAAAAAAATAGCTCCATATATTGTTCAGCTTTTGACGTATCTTATCAATAGCTGTTTTCAGTCTGGTATTGTTCCTAATGTGATAACAAAAGTAACTCTCATATTGAAAAGTGGAGACACTGAAGTTTTCTCTAACTACAGACCACTGTCTGTGTTACCTGTGTTTTCTAAGGTTCTTGAGAAACTATTTTATAAAAGTTTAATAGAATATATTAACATGAACACTATCCTTTTTGATGGCCAATATGGTTTTTGGGAAAAATTGCCTACATCTTTAGCACTTGTAGATCTTATAAAAAACATCACTAAATCATTGGATGAAGAAGAATATACAATTGTGGTTTTAATTGACCTACGTAAGGCTTTTGATACCTCAAATGATAGTGTATTACTAAAAAAGCTAAAGTTCTATGGTATACAGGGCTCAGTGTTAAGCTGGGTTGAAAGGTACCTGTTACGTCGATACCAGTATATACATTATGACGATAAAACTTCAACAAAATTACCTATAACATGTGGTGTTCCACAAGGATCGATTTTGGGACCTTTACTGTTTTTACTGTATGTTAATGATATATCCAATGTGTCTGAAAGACAACAGTTTATACTGTTTGCTGATGATACCAATGTGTTCTGTCATGACAAAGACTTATTGAATGCTAAACATTTTACAAAACAGAAGTTGTGAAAGCGACAAATGCAAAATTTCTAGGGGTAGTCATAGATGACACCATATCATGAGAACACCACATCCAGGCACTACAATGTAAGGTCTACATATCATAGGAACACCACATGCAGGCATTACAATGTAAGGTCTCCATATCATAGGAACACCACATCCAGGCAGTACAATGTAAGGTCTCCATATCGTAGGAACACCACATCCAGGCAGTACAATGTAAGGTCTCCATATCATGGGAACACCACATCCAGGCAGTACAATGTAAGGTCTCCATACCGTGGGAACACCACATCCAGGCACTACAATGTAAGGTCTCCATATTGTGGGAACACCACATCCATGCACTACAATGTAAGGTCTCCATATTGTGGAAACACCACATCCAGGCACTACAACGCAAGGTCTCAAAAAGTGTTGGTATACTATACAGAGCTGCATCTAAGCTAGATACCAGGGAGTATATACCATATAATGTACACTTGTATTGCCATACTATTGTGTTATTCTGTGGGGTATAACATACAAATATAAACTGAAAGCACTAACTATGCTACAAAAACGAGCAATGTGGATTGTGCTCAAGACCTCTAGACAATCCCATGCTAGACCTGTCTTCTACAAACTGAAAGCCCTTCACTTTGATGATAAAGTCTCAGACTTCGTTGTCTCAATCACACATCGGGTCCAGGCATCGCAAATGGCCAAAATCTTGACGTTTATTGTACCAGTTCATGCATCAGATTCCTTGCCACCCCACACCCCCTGTACCATATTATTATATACCGGTGTGATGTGGGAACACATCACACTGGTACTCAAGAAACTGTACTGGTTTTCTGTGAAGCAATGCATTCATTACGCAATTCTGCTACTGACATTTCGTGCTCAACACGGACTGGCACCAGCTTACATAACTGACCTGTTGTGTTGCATTCGGCTATAAACAACTTTCTCGGTTTCTGCTCCACGTATGTGGAATGCACTTCCAAGCGAGATGTAGACAATCTCTTGCCTTGTGACTTTTAAAAGACTCCTAAAAGCACATCTCTTCCAGGTTGCATACACATCATAAACACCACCTATTTATTTTATTGTTTTGCTTGTTTAATACTTAGTTATATTTAATATTCATTTTGTATTATTGTCTTTACATGTTTTTATATCAATTTTACACCATGATTTTACTTATTTATTATCATATATCAATAATTATCTTCGATATAACTTATTCTTTTAATTTCATATATTCTCTTCTATCTGAATTAATTTATCATAATTTACATAACTTATCAATCTTTTGCATATAATTGTATTTTAAGCACCTCCGAATGTATTTTAAGCACCTCCGAATGGATTTATCTAGATTTATGGCGCTATACAAATGTTCTTCTCATCTTATCTTATCTTATCTTATCTATATATATATATATATATATATATATATATATATATATATATATATATATATATATATATATACATATGTATAGCGTACACATTCATATAATGGATCATTTGTGCAGTGTACCAAGAGCTCTGTGTCATATTCTGTTTTTTATTATAAATTGCAGATACTAATGTTGAGACCTCTGTTTTAGAGTCAGAGCACGAGATGCGAAGGACGCTGCCTGGTGACTCTGTAAGAGTGTCAGATAGCATTGTCACAGCAGATTTCACATGCAAGAGCAACACCATGGTTGACCAGTCGGAACTGTGCAGTCACTCGAGTGACCTTGACGACGAGGGCATTGGAGAGAGCGATTCTGACTTAAGGACACAGTCTTGTCTCAGTAGCGACAGTGCCATGACCATGACATCAGATATGGGTAGCGGGCCATTGCATATGCGCTCAACGAATGATATACACAGCTACATCAGTGAGTCGATACACAGACAGAATCTGGCTGATGCCCGAGACTTGGCCGGGGCAGTACTTGTGTCAAAGTCAACCATTGTCGATGAAGTCACTGTGAGTGGCGAGCCAGGAGACACCGTTCAGACTGAACTAGAGGGCAGTGTCCACAACGGTGGCACGAGCAGCTCAGGGGGTAGCAGTAGCACCCTCGTCGACTGCGGCAAGGACACAGCTGGCGGGGCTAGCGACGAGGATGTCGCCAAGTTGCCCTGTGAAAACTGGGAACTGGAAGACAGTGGGAAGGTGTCGGCAGAGAACAGTGATGAGGAGTATCGTCGCTACTTCCAAGCCACACTCACAAAGAGTGTCGACCCATCAGAGAGAGGTATGGTGGAGTTGTCACTTCATTTCAGACATCATTCTGGCTCAATTCACTGCATTCTTAATAACAGTAGGTTTTTCTGCATCTTTACCATAAACTGTTTAGATACTAACATTTGACTATATCCTAAGATTTCAATTCAATTTCAGGCTAATAATAAGAATTCTACAACATAGTTTTTTAATAATATTAGTTTGAATAGAACATGTGAAGCCACTAGGCCTACATGGTAAATATAATTATATACATTAAACATGTGTAGGCCACTAGGCCTACATGGTAAATATAATTATATACATTAAAAGGGATAACAAATAAAAGGTAATGAATTAACAGAGCATTAAATTGCATATAAATAAACATAGTATAAATCAGTATTAAATTATGAACAGTAAATTGCATGTAAATAAATATAATATAAATTTGTATTAAATTAAGAGCATTAAATTGCATATAAATAATTGAAAAAAAAGTAAAACTTTGTAAATAGTAATGTTTCTGTGCATTTTGAAGATGAGTTAAAATTATGCTAGCTTGCTTGCTTTACTTGCTTATGTCAAGTAAGTTCCATGAATCACTGTGGCCCTCCAAATTTTCTATCTTTCATTGCCATCGTAATTTCCTCTTTTCCAAGCTTGTGTTATATTTCAGGATGTGAATGGATGTGAGTGCAGGCTTCCTTGGTTTCCTCACTTCATGTTTTGGTAACCACTGTACCAGTTGAGACACTGGCTCATTCTCTCTCCAGGAGCAGTGGCCTCGCACCCCTCTTTTTCTCTCATCTTATCTGAGAGTTTTGGTAATTTCCCATACAGTTCACTGTTTGTGATGTGCATGTTTCAAATTAAATTAAGATTATATTGCATAAGATTATGAGTCAACAAATGTTAAAAGTCATCATTACCTCGAGGTAAATCCAGAAATTGGTAGATACACATGAGAGTTTTTTATATGGCATTGGCTCACTTCATTCTTCATTTCTCTAGATGCATTGCCATTGCAATTTGCAAATGGGGAGCAATCTATCAGAAGCAGATTCTTTTAGGCAGACATTGAATGCAAATATTTTTGTTAATGAAGGTTATGGATGAACAGCTACGTATAGCATATCACTTCAGAAGTGCCTCATTCTTCATTTCTGTAGATGCAATGCCATTGCAATTTGCAAATGGGGAGCAATCTATCAGTAGCAGATTCTTTTAGGCAGGCATTGAATGCAAACTTTTTGTTAATGAAGGTTATGGATGAAGGACATAGCTACGTAATGCAGAATATCTCTGCATCATCATTTGTCATAAAGAGTTGCGGCAAAGTATTGACTGTAAGCACATTCATTTGTCATTTTTTACCTGCACCAATTTTTTGCTGTCTGTCTGGTGCAGAAACAGCTTGGAAAGAATAACAGATAAAGAAAATACCAGGGTGTTTTTCTATGCAAGTGAATTTCCCATTGAAAAACTAATGCCATTATGCCACTAAGAGTTATTGATTAGGATAGCTTGGACGTCTTGTGTTGTGCAGTTTATGTTGTCAGTCTACCATATACCTGGTGATCCTACTTGTCTTCACTTGCCTTGTAGTCACACAAGTCTGCCCCATCAGTGAAGCAGTCAGGACTTTCTCATCTCCTCACTGGATTTGTTTAGTGTCATCTTATAGATAAACTATGGTTCTTGTACTAAACAAGGGCCCTGGCAATTACCCACATGCCGCATTTAGTAAAAATAAACATTTACATATACAATGTTTGTATATAATTGTTGAAACCATAGCACTGATTTGCTATACAAATTGCATGTTTATGCAACTATTAGAGCAATTTCACACCATGATTTTATAAATTGGTAGGAGCTCTAGTGCATTGGTTAAACATTGGATTGTGATGGTGGAGACTGTAATGTTCTGGACTACATTATATTACTTGGGACAATGATACTACAGACTTGAGGAGTGAACAGACTGAGGGCGATGTGTGAAACTCGAATGTACGAAGCAGTATGCTTCAATAAAATTAACCACATTCGTTGCAAGATAACCATGACTTCGGTGTGTCTTCATATTATTACAGAGACCAATGTTCAACAGTCAATACCTGTCAGGTATCAACTTGGGTTTGGTTATATGTGGAAACCTTGTCTTAAGGCAATGGGCACTAGTAGTTATTATGGAACTCAACCTACTTATATATATAATCTTTAAAGAGAAACAAAACGCATGTTTTGGGGGCAGTGCACCTAAAAGAGTTAATAAAAACTAACCATTTCCAATTACTGGTTCAGTCTGGTACAATATCCAGTCTAGTACAATACATACACATTAAGTTTCAGAAATGCAAATGCAGGAGATTTATGCATAAATTGGAGAGATTGTGCATAAATCTCAGTGTATAACAGAATTGTGCGTAAATTTGAGTATTTCACATCCTTCTGCCATGCATAAAAACCTACACTAGTTCAGCTTTAGTTCCCAGTACATTGCTAATGTACTATTAAATGGTGCACTGACATGTTAATACAGACATTGTGGCAGTCGAACATTTCCTTGTGGACTAGTAATTAAAAACCAACATTTTTACTACTGAGAAGGTCTGCTAATAATTTGTTCTACTACTGAAATATATTACCTTACAACAAAAATCCCTTACCAGACTGCCAGTAGCCTTCATATTTTATTGCATATACAACTAACATAATATCTAGTGGCAGGGCTAGAACTGAAGCATCTTTGTTTCTTCAAAGTTTGTGATCCTAAGTGACGGAGGCATTTTTTTTATTTGTGACACCTTTTAAAAAATATGTTTTTTCTTTCATTATGTGCTCCGATTATGACAATTAGCAAACACATATGAATTAAATAGAACTCGTATAGAGTGGAGATGTATTGATTGGTATTATTTAAATGGATATTTAATGAATTGTACATCAATGAGCAATAGTCAGGGATCATTCGTTTAATGCATATTTTAGACTGGCTATTTGCAGAGCAGCTCTGCCAATAATGCCCAAATGTTTTCTTATATTCAGAGCAGCTCTGCCAATAATGCCCAAATGTTTTCTTATATTCAGAGCAGATATCAAGCAATCACCGTGCTCCATTTTTTTGCGCATGTGCAGAATGTAGTTTGAACATCGTGGTCTTTCATTCACATTGGGGTTTTCAGACGATGCTTGGCCTCAGGCTCTAGGCATGACATGTTTTATTGCTTTTTTGAACATATGTGTATAAATGCTATGATTTAACAATGGAGCCTCTTCTTTTGCAAGAAGGTGCTACCTTCGACACATGGAATTCTTTCCAAACTACACTAAATGAATATCCGAAGGCTCGCCACATTCAATTCTGTTGTGTCAATTCAAGGACTGTCATGGCTGCGAACAAATCCAACAGCACCAAGTACAACATTAAAATTATATACTATTCCGTATACCAAAATGTGGCAGGGGTGCCAACCTCCCTCTACATAGTGCTAAAAAAGTACGGTTCACATAACAGAAAGTAAAAAAATCATGTGCAGAAAGACTGCCATACTTTTAGACTAGTATAGGTTTAAAGTCTCCGTAATGAGTCCTCCCATAATAACTTGCCATAATTCGCAGAGCTGCTGTGCAAATAAAATTAAAATTTAACAAGATTTAACAAGATTGCCATCCCAAACAACAAGTTCCAGAAGGCAAGTGGACAAGGAAGCCATTGGCCGATCGAGAGTCCAACAATTTTCTCATCTATGTGTATTGTGTAGCCCGCCCTAATTAGCCCTAGAATTTGATTTCCTTTCAAAGCAGCAATCCCACATTGCTCTGAAACTTTCATGTCAGCCCTAAATGTTACCCCTAAGTCCTTATCTTGTGTGGTTCTACCTAGTACAGCATCCCCCATTTTATATTCTTCGTCCATGTTTCCATGTCCTATGTGTATACATTTACACTTCCCAAAATTGAATAACATTTATATACCTATACTGTTTTTAATATATATAAATGATTTGGAAGATGACATATCTAGCAAAGTACTCAAATTTGCAGATGACACAAAAGTATTAAGAAAGGTTACTAATGATACAGATAAACAAAGTTTACAGGATGATCTAGAAAAATTAGTTAAATGGTCAGAAAAATTGCAAATGTTATTAAATTTTAGGAAGTGAAGAACAATAAATCACCTGGAGTGGATGGAATTCCTCTAAAACTACTAATGGAAACAGTAGAACAAATTAGTATACTACTTGCAAGAGTGTTCAACTTGTCATTAAAAGAGAGAGTGGTTCCTTTTGAGTGGAAAGAAGCAAACATCATAACATTATTTAAAAATGGTTTGAGACATAAGTAAGAGAATTACAGACCAGTTAGTTTAACGTCAGTGATTTGTAAATTATTAGAAAGGTTAATTAAAGACCATATGGTCGACTTCCTTGCTAGGCATAAATTGTTAAATCCATCTCAACATGGATTCCTAAAAGCGAGGTCATGCTTAACAAATATGTTTTTTTTTTAGGAAATCACTAAGTGGATAGACGAGGGATCACCAGTAGATATTATATACTTAGATTTTAAGAAAGCTTTCGAAAAAGTGCCACATCAAAGATTACTACTTAAACTAAAAGCCCATGGTATCAGGGATGGCATAATTGACTGGATAGAACAATGGCTAACTGACAAAATACAGCGTGTTGTAGTAGATGGGAAAGTTTCAAACTGGAAATCAGTTTTGAGTGGGGTACCACAAAGATCAGTATTAGGACCTTTATTATTCTTAATATATATCAGTGACATGGACTTTAATATAACAAGCGACGTACTAAAATTTGCAGATGACACAAAAATATTTAGAAGGGTTAACAATGATGGTGATAAACAACATTTACAAAACGATCTAGACAAATTAGTTAAATGGTCTGAGAAATGGCAGATGTTATTTAATTTTGTGAAATGTAAATGCCTGCATACAGGACACGGGAACTTGGATGTAAACTATAAAAAGGGAGATACTGTTCTAGGTACTACTGTAAAAAAGACTTAGGAGTTACAATAAGTGCTGATATGAAAGTTTTTTCTCACTCGAAAGATAATAGAACTAGAAGACATGAGGTAACATTATTAAAGGATAAGTGTAGATTGGATATCAAAAAGTACTCGTTCTCACAGAGGTCAGTCAATGAATTTAACAAATTATCTACAGATTGTGTAACTGCTAACAGCGTGAATATGTTTAAAAGCAAGGTTGACACATATCTCAGGCTTACACATAGATTAAAACTCTATACGCCAATGGATTCCGTTTCCATTTGCCATCTGGGCCTTTGATTTGGATGACAATCTGTTAAAATCTTAAACACTCAATTCGCCCACTGTGTCCGTCTTTGTCCAACAGAACAGGTAGAAAATAACTCTAAATAACTACCTTTGTGGTAGTTTAATGAGTGAAATTTTTTCAAGTAATCTCACATTGATTTGATGGCAACGTTCCAACATTTCTAAATCATTCACCAGAACACATTTTGCAGGAATCCTATGAAACGAACGTTATAATGGCGGTCTATTTAAAAATCAAATGTGGATTCACCCCGTTGCTACATGGACTGGCTCATCTACCAATTGGCAATGATAAAAATTCACTGATAAAATTACTCATAATGCGCATTTGTCACTATCCTAAGGACTCTTAATGCGGGTAATGGCCACATAAATGTGGTCTGTGGCCAACAAAAGCCACAGAGTGGTTCAACACTCAAATCGCCCACTGTGTCTGTCTTTGTCTAAATGGTAGAAAATAACTCTAAATAACTACCTTCGTTGTTCTTTAATGCTGTTGAGTACTTTCACATCGAAGTCACCTTTGACCTTGTTGTGCAACCTCAATTTGTAAGGCCTGTAACTTTGTGCAGCTTTGTTTTTAAGTAAAATACACTGAACAAAGGTTGAACACATATCAAAAAGTTTTTTTAACCTACTAATATATATATATATATATAATTTTAACACAGATGTTTTCTCATCAAACCTCAACTTTTTAGTCTATATGCATGGTTGTTTGAAGAAATTTTTTTCCCATATATATATATATATAAAATATAATTATATATTAATATGCCTACCAGTGTTTCAGGAATGTCACCACCAAAATGCCTACGCTACTGACTACACCGTTTGTTTGTTTTTGTTTGTAGAAAGGCCATCAGCAAGATCAGGCAGGACAACAGTAACCTGTGATACCCGAGTCATGCCGAATATGGCTACCAGAAGCGAGACCTGCGATCACCTGTTGGTTGGATGGTATGTGCAATACACACTGGTAATTGTCTTGGCAATGTTGTAGCAATATTGTTTTCATAATAAGAATGTAATTTATTTCATGTCATGGTGTGTTTGAACTAGTATCATTTAATGTGGCCGAAGCTTGTTTGATACGGGAATAAGGAAACGATGGATACATATATATAAAGGTCGGTAATGGGCATATTTTGTTGCCAGTTGGTATGCATTTCGAGCATACCAGAAATATAAAATAAACATATAAAGCATTGCATACAGAAGCATTTGCTAAAACAGTGTAATGCAAAGTTATTGTTGTACACAATCAAAAACAGTAGATATATATATAATTTGATGTACAATGCGTAAACTGGTAATCTACATGATGCAGTATTTGATATCTGCAGACCAGCGTCACTCCCAGACCAGGCTGAGCAAGCCAGGCCAGAACACACGATAATGTACAAGCAGTACGGATATATGTATACAACTTTACAAGGCAAGCAGCAGCACAAGCGGAGTGACTATTTAGGCCACAGTTGTTTTATTTATAGGTTTACAGATTTTTTTACAGTCACGTCTAACATTGGAGGAGGGAATAAAAGTTTTACTGTCGTCAAACACCAGAGGGGTGAAAAAAAAGATAAGAGAGATGGAGAAAAAAGGTTTGATCAACACCTGTTGTTTTTTATAAGTCTGTATGGATTATTACAGTAGTGTTTAAGGTAGGACCCGGGTGGACATAATATCGATTACCATAAATTCTCTATTTGTAGCCGCGGCTTCAATTACAATAGTGTGTAGCTGAATTGATGATGATGACGGCAAAGTTGGGGTGCGGCTTTAAATACAGTAATTAGACGAAAAAAATGCAAAGGTTGACCTCATTGGGTTGTCAGTAGTAACGGCTATTAGTGCTATAAATAACGGTTTATAATCAATGAAAAAACGAAGTTGGATGCATCAATAAAATAAAATAAAACATTGTATTACAATTGCCACTGGTGCATAACAAATAATGACATAAAAACATGTGTCCATAGTGTTCAAAAACTATGATCAAACATGTCAAATCATGTCATAGTTAAAATACTTCAAAATCACTTTTTCGAGTCGTCGGCATCGCTGACCGTGGTCGCATGCACCGGCAAACATCTTCGAACATTATGTCATCCGTTCCATTGTTGGAGATGCCGCACTTCTTGTAGCTGTATTCAATCATGGCAGATGGAATCGCACCCCACGCCTTCACGAGCCATTGTACAAGAATCTCCTTGGCAGGCACACGACGGCGGCCACCGAGAGCTCCGTGAATCATCCAGTGCGCACCACAAGTGTCGCATCTGCTGCTTGAATGGGCGATTGCTGCTAACGTCAAGCTGCTGTACTGGCGGCGTCAGACCGCCAGGGATTCAGCAACATTGATGTCGCGCAGGTTTTGGTTTTGATGTTTTAAGCTGCGTTACTTTCATGAGGAGTTCCAAGCTTGCTGGCTTCGTCCGATTGTCAAAGCAACACCACTACCAGTGCCTCGTTGGAGTTAATTACATTTACTCTGGTACAAGATACAGTGTTATAATCCCATGCACCTGGTATTCTATGCAAGTGGTCCCGTTAACGCGCGCCAGTAAACTGTCTGCGAACTAGACCAATCTGTCAATCAGTAGTTCTGAGAATAATGGTCACGCCTTACTGATTATGTAATCAACATGCATTGCAGTTCCATCGTTGGAGACAATTGCATTTACAACCAACTGTTTTATAATCCCCTGAAAAGTTGTGTGAAGTCAGCAATGCACAACCCCAGAAACAACACGAGAGTAAATAAACAATGTCCAGGCTTGTTGAATTGAATGCACTAACATTTGATAAAATACTTGTGAGTACCAGGGCAGTAGGCCAACGATGACACAACAACAACAGGAACTTTCCAAGAAATAGGTAAAACCGCAATATCCGTTCTCACGAGCTGCAGCCGGCTGATTGAGACGTCCAGTTATTAGATAGTTACCGGCTGTCACTCAAACCTTTGAAGTTGAAACAGCTGGCACAACAACAGACAGACCCCGGGTAGTCTTTTTAATCTGCTGCATTACATGCAACGTTATACATGGTTCTACATAAAACGTCATACAAACAAAACTTCTCAACATATTTGAATAATTTTAGCTTTATTGTATAGTCAACATGTATGGCTACATTTCTCCCACTGGGTGTATGGACATTCAGCCACCCAGTTATTATCTGGTAGCACGGTGATATTTGTTCAATTTTGTTTTCCATTTTGACTAAATTCACATAGTAATATACCCATGATTATATAATGTGGTGTATTTATTATCATTGCATTTCATTAGACTCTTTTAACAGTAAAGTTATACCTAATTCATTCGATTATGATAATTATTAGCAGTTATAACTTTTTTGTAGAACCCATTTAAATTGTTCCTAATTGTGTGCGCTACGAAGCGTTTAAAATGGTCTTGGCTCAAAGTCCGGCTGCGGCTTTAAATGGGGTTTTTGCCTGCAACAAATGGTGCGGAGGAAAGTCGGGGTTTAGGTCAAAAGTCGGGGTGCGGCTTTAATTAGGGGTGCGGCTACAAATAGAGAATTTACGGTAATAAAAAATTTTTGAGAAAAAATAATTTTCGACATATTGATATTTCCCCGTATAAATATTATTGTACTTGCCGCTGATGCATGTTTTATTCTCGAAATAAAATTCTTTCTAGAACAAAATGTCATTTTAGCAGCATGCCCCTAATTGCTAAGTCTTTGTTCGGAGCGTACATAATCGTAAAATATTGGCTTGTTTGGACATCGAATACATGCTATCATCGTAAACAAATTCCAACATGGCGCACACCATTGGAAACGCCGGTTTTCGCTGTGCATCATGGTAGAAACCATTTTATAACAGCTCTGAAGATTTCTGACTATAATTGAGGCTCCTTTAGGCGAGAAATAAATTACTATTCCAACGCAAATTGGCCAGATCCTATCACGTGGTGGCCTGGTTGTATCACATGGTGCTTACTCATTGAGTCAAGTTCAAGTTTTATTCTCTAATACAATACAATGGTGTATGATATAAATATACAATACCAAGAGTACTTGAAAGTACTCAAAACATTTAAAAATAATAAGAACAGTCAATATTAGTTAAACTTACCAATTATGATTTTGATTAACTTACAAATTCTTATTAATTTATTTATAGCTTCCTGCATCTTGTTTACGTCTAAATTGATTGAACATTCTCTACATGCTTTTTTGTAATTTATCAATGAAAACGCGAATATGCCGTATCGAAAACGGAAATCAAAGGAAGCATACTGCGTTGGAAAACAAGAGGCTCAAACAGCTTCAACTGGTGCGTGGATCAAAGAGAAATCAACCGCAAATTACGAAAGATTTTGACAGCGATGACGATGTCCGAGAAAAAGGAAACTTCTGATGTTGATGATGTTGAACAGATCCAGCGCACATCCAGCGATACAACATCCGATTCTGATAAAGAGGTATTTATTAATGTTGTCTTTAGATACAATTATCTTATTTGCATGAGATCCACTTGTAGGCATATCGGGATGGTGACATAATATCATGTTTCAAACAATTCAGCTTTTGCATTTCATGGTGGGGTGGTCTGGGTTTTTCAATACTTTGATGACAATCACACACTTCAGTGTAATTGGCAATTGATAATTTATTAATCACAGGACATGTTGAATAATTATACTCTAAAACATGGACATGTAGTAAAATGTTTGTTTACACTTTGATGATGAGCAAACGCACGCACGCACGCACGCACGCACGCACGCACGCACGCACGCACGCACGCACGCACGCACGCACGCACGCACGCACGCATGCATGCACACACAATATTTGTATTGGCAAGTGAACATTTATTAATCAAAGCAATTATATAGTACTCTCTAAAAGATTTTGTTTTATTACAGTTACCAGTTCGTGATGACAATCAGCAGCCATCAACATCACAAGTGATGCCATCAACATCACAAGTGATGCCGTCAACATCACAAGCGACACATGACATGCCGACTTCAGCAATAAAGAAGACGTTTGGGTACAAACGCTTGCTGAAGGAGTTGGGCTTTGAACATTTTCATGATGAAAATGTCCAAAAACTGGCTTTGCTGGACTGCTGAGGGTTGTTGCTGCCATCTGTGCTGCAGTTGTGGAGTTCAATGAGGGCATTGAAGCAACAGTAGAACGCACGTTCGCACTGCTGGACATCACCTCTTGTGCCCAGCGGAGATCATCAGCCTTGAAAGCTGACAAGCTGCACCTCAAGAAGTCCCTTCATCAGGCCAAGCAGAGCATGAAACAAGCACGATGCACAAGAAAGACAAGGAGGGCAACAACACTTGATGCAGTGACATCGTACGCCGCTGGAAGCTTCTAGTCATGGCGTTAGAGCTTGAACACTTTCACTAGAAGGGACATTACATGATGGACAATTTCAGTGTTTACTTTTTCTAAAATACAGACAATTTTGGATGTGAAATGATTGAATGATCGAACAGATATGCATGGACTTTACAGTACATTTTTCAGAAATATTTACACATTTTTTTTTCAAATTCATAGTCGTTTAGTAGTAAGAATATTCAGGTTGATATGCATTATTATGACTGTTGTTATAGGCTGTTTGACAGAGTGTTTGGTGTTCAACTTCAGTGCAAAGTTTTGCTGACTTAGAAGCATTATTGAGCAGTGAAATGTTTTTACAAATATGCACCAACTCTGAATACGTTTTTCTGTGATTTGTGTTTCTAAAATAAATCATAATTTAGTTTTGCAATATCTTGGTTGTTTTTCGATGTAATGACATGAAATTTGGCACAGTACATCTTGAGAGTAAGCTGCAGGTGAGGCATGGGTTTTCTTTGGGAAAATGATCATAGTGTTTATATAATGGCACATGAGTGTATGTAGTCACTGATGTTTTCCGGGTATAAAATACTAACATCATATCCCCTATATCCTGTTCCCAAGAAGAGCACACAAAATCCATAGCAACCCCTTGATGAAGGTGTAACATACACACTACACTACATAACATCTCCGTTTTTCACAAACAAAAACAATCAGGGTATGGACATAACCCCTCACGGATAAAAACCCTCATAACTTAGCTCCTGTGGACAAAACCCCTCAGGGACATAACCCCTCATGGACAAAACCCCTGAACGACACAACTCCTCATGGATAAAACCCCTCACAAACAAACCCCTCACAGACAAAACATCATTATTTTGACTTTAATAGCAGTGCAACATCATGTGACTTTTCCAGGTACACCATATGAATTAATAATACACTTTATGGTAAGAAAATCTGCTTCCCATATATATGCTAAGAGTATCCATGAAATGCAATCAGTGAAGTTCAAATAGCCATTTAAAATCCTAATTGGTTTGCAACCTGTCTCACACATTAACTCACCACTCTACTCACAAAATGTGCTGACGTTGTGTCTCACAAACAACTCATGCCAGGTCATTAGTAATGTTCAAACATAAAGAGCCTGATCCAAATGCACCTATCCAGGTGAGGGGTTTTGTCCATGAGGGGTTTGTCTGTGAGGGGTTATGTCCATGGGGGATTATATCGGTAAGGGGATTTGTCCACAGGGGTTAAGTTATGAGGGGATATGTCCGTAAGGGTTTTTTCCATGAGGGGTTATGTCCTACACTCATTCTACTTGCCTTAATTGGGCAGTAAGCGAACTGGGTAACCTGTCAGAATTAGCCATACAACCACAGTACGTAAAATTGGAGTAGGCAAAATGGGAATGGATCAGACTGCAACAATGTTTCAAGTGTATGTGGCAGCCCATTCTTGGATATCTGTCAATTTGTTTTTTAACTTGATTCGTGCTGCCTGCTTTTACACAATCAGTAGATAAATCCATTTATTGATTATCTTCTGTGAGTATTATATCCACCCTACACTGTCCTTTACTGGATGTGCCAAGTTGATACTGTTTTGTGTGTTTCTGATCACCAAAGTTAATATGCTTAATTATTATTAGATTTTATTAACTGTGCCATTTCTGTAATTGTGAAGAAAGGAAACTTAATTCGTCTAAATTTAGTATATAAAAAAAATAGTCTGTCATGGGTGTGAATAAAATTTTTACTCCAAATCAACATGTTATGTTGCATTAGCTAGGAGTTGATTTTTTGCCACGTGTTGCAAATGTACCTCCGGGCAATCATAAACCACGCAATGGTCTGTGGGAAATAATTCTCTTGTGTATAACATATGACAACTAGCCAACACAATATTTACCCCCGGGGATGGGGAAGATATTACCGATTGTGATCTAAGCCACCCCACTCTACATTGATTATTATTACAGTGTGACAGTAACACAACGAGATGATTTGGTGGAGAATTTGTTAGACAGTAGATTAGCTGGATTTGATCATCCTTGCATTGTAAATGATGCCTCATCTGGAATGTCTTTATTACATCTTTAACTGACAGGACTGCGGGCATTGGTTCTCATTATGTGTGACATTTTAGCAAGGGCATTGGTTTTATTGTATGACATTCCCTGTATATTAAGTTGTAATTATTAGGTCATTTGTGAATGTGGAGTTCATATTCTAAATATTAGGAATGAATATTGTGTTTTATTGGCATGCATTTATTTTGCATAAATGCCAAAATGTTTGAAAATGTAGATGCAATATTTTGTTTATAGTAGGCCAGTTTAGCTAAGTATAGCTAATTATGTTAAGTTGCAATGCAACCTGGAATGTGTGAACATTCAAACTGTGATCGGTTATTCTTGCTTGTGAAGTGCTTCTAAACGGTTTGATTAAACTTGTGCTTATACAGTGTATATACAACTTGTGTATATCATTTCAGTGCCCCATCAAAGTCAAGTGCCCCAACAATGTCAAGTGCCCCAATAATGTCAAGTGCACCAACAATGTCAAGTGCCCGAACAAACCCACACAGGCCATTGGAATTAAAACGGTCAGCAGCCATCAGAAGGTAATACAACATCAACAGTTGCAAGATGAAGTTAATGTATTCATTAACTTTCACATTTGGTCGACTAATTTAGAGTTGTAGCGAATTGAAGCAGGCATGGTGATAAACTGTAGAAGTCCACTGAGGCAGGACAGTGTCCGAGCTCGGGTTGTGTCCTAGTGCTGTGAGTTGAACCTGGGACGTTGTGAATACCATGTATGTAAGGTCATTGATATGTAGCAACTCAGAGGAAGACAAACAATCACAAGCTGGGTGTTTTCAAACGCTATAGATAATTTTTTGGCACTGGATATCTTTGTCAGACAATCTGATACCTACAAAAACTGTTAACATAGAAGATGTAGCTCAACATATTTCTTGGCCATGCTTGTCTGTTGAGTCTTGATTACACTTTTAAGCTATTGAATTGAAAAATTGAAATGTAAATGTCTACAGTGTGTATACAAATGCTGAACAAGTTCACTACTGCATTTGAATGTGCATGCCATCCAAAATGTGCATTCAAATGGATTTGCATTTATTAACAAGTCTACTATCAGATAACGTAATAGTATAATATTTCTCGTTATCATTTTACTAAATTTTTTTATGTGATCGTTTTCAATATAGACTCTTGGAGTAATGGATGATATTGATTCTATTGAATTCATTATTACTGATAAACAGGTGGCTATAAACTACTACAAATAGGATATGATGCAAAATATCTGATCCAAGCATAATTTACAGTACTTAACAACACATGAAATTTAAATTTATTAATCAGGTATTCAGTGTAAGTGTAAACTTTGTTCAGCACACTTTGATTTTTAAATTTGTCAATATGTGTGCTCTATAAATGTATGCCTGACATGAGATTCAGATTTAGGTCAGTCTCCCATGACATAACACTGGTGGCACATATGCAGTGAACCCATACTCCCTGTGCCCCAGTGGTCTCGTTAAGGGCTTGTAATAAAGAGGGTTATTTGAGGGTAACCAGATAGCTTCTACTTCACAATTTATGTCAAAAAAAATAGTCTGTCATGAGTGTGAATAAAACTGTTACCCCAAATCAACATGTTATGTTGCATTAGCTAGGAGTTGATTGTTTTGTCACGTGTTGCAAATGTACCTCCGGGCAATCATAAACCACGCAATGGTCTGTGGGAAATAATTCTCTTGTGTATAACATATGACAACTAGCCAACACAATATTTACCCCCGGGGATGGGGAAGATATTACCGATTGTGATCTAAGCCACCCCACTCTACATTGATTATTATTACAGTGTGACAGTAACACAACGAGATGATTTGGTGGAGAATTTGTTAGACAGTAGATTAGCTGGATTTGATCATCCTTGCATTGTAAATGATGCCTCATCTGGAATGTCTTTATTACATCTTTAACTGACAGGACTGCGGGCATTGGTTCTCATTATGTGTGACATTTTAGCAAGGGCATTGGTTTTATTGTATGACATTCCCTGTATATTAAGTTGTAATTATTAGGTCATTTGTGAATGTGGAATTCATATCAGAATGTTCTGATTTGGGCTGAATTTGTGAAATGTTAGGAATGAATATTGTGTTTTATTGATATTTATTTTGCATGCAATATTTTGTTTATTGTAGGCTAGTTTAGCCAAGCCAGTATTATGTTAAGGTTTGTATTTCTTTGTACAGCCAATAAGAAAACTGATTGTTGGCAACATGAAAACATTTGTAATGTTTTAGGATCTTAGATAGGTACTAGGTAGTGTGTACTTCAGTGTGGAAACTAAATGGTTCCCCACATTGCTGAAGTTCAAAACGAGTGTATAAATTCCCAGTGGTTTATATAACTAAATGACAAAATTCTGACAAAGAAACACTATTAAAAATCAGATGATGGGGCTGAAAACTGCTTATAGAGAGCCGAAGTGATGATGTCACATGTCGTGGTAGCTGGTTCTAAATGCACAGCTGCTCATCATTAGAAGCCGCTATCATCAGCCGTTTATTTAGTTAAATGCAATAGTTAAACTTATTGAATCTGCTCATCATGAATAAATCCATAGACTCAAACAGTTAAAAGAAATGTTGGGGAAAACCATCACCAAAAAGCAATAAAAAGAATTTAGAAAGATCAGCTACCTTCCGCGAAAAAGCGCTATATAGAAATAACAGTTATTACAGTTATTATTATTAATTTGTTATTGTTCAGGGAGTCCAATCCTTTTCATAATTTAAAAATAATTATCAATCACCCTTGACAAGTACTTGATAGTGATGTGCAAACAAAAGTGTTATGTATACAGTGCAAACATTGCGATCAAACTGCGTGCTTTAGAACATTTATTTCTCGTCCAAAAATTCTGAGAATATCTAATACTTTGGGAAATGATAAAAGTTACAAGTGTGATTTTCAACATGGTATTTGCAGTTTAAGACAATACACGTAATTGAAAAAGCCTATCTAAAAATGCTTGTTGAGATCCAGTGAGTCGGTTCTCATGCCAACATGATGCTACACTTCGACGCTCAGGCACATTTATTATTTATTATGTTGTAACTGTATGATACGAGAAGATGTTGATGCACCTAGGAGTGATTTTATCTAAACATGGAACACAGGAGGACATCAAGAGAAGGTTATCTTTGGCAATAGGTGCATTCGTAACAATTATGGAGATCCACCAAGTATATATAGAGCAATGTTGTAGCAATGTTGTAGCAGTGCCAGTGTGTGGAGCTGAAATGTGAAGAATGACAGAAGCAGACGAGACGAAACTGGACATTTTTCAAAGAACATGACTATGAAGAATATTAAAGATACAATGATAATATCTAATAAAGACCTGTACCACTGCACTTGCATGTCAGCAATCTCAGAAGAAATCAAGATGAGACGGTGGAGGTGGAAATAACAACACAAATAGCACCCACCTGGGCCCTGAAGGGAACAGGAAGAAAGGAAGAGCAAAATCAACAGGGAGAAGATCTGTGGAAGCAGAGAGAAAATAACTGGGAGGGAGTTCTTGGAAGATGGCAGAGAATGCAACTAGAGATCACACAAAATATCAGGAAGTTACTGGGTGGCCTCATGCACCAATTAGGGTACAAAGAGGATAAGTAAATAAGTAAGTATAGTACTCACTGACAACACTGTCTATTTGTTTGTAGAAAGGCCATCAACAAGAGCACACAGGACAGCAGTAACCTGTTACACCCGAGTCATGCCGAGTATGGCTACCAGAAGCGAGATCTACGATCATCTATTGATTGGACGGTACGTGCAGTGCACATTGGTAATTGTCTAGGCAATTGTTTTTAGTAATATTTAGCTCAAAAAAGTTTTAATGTTTACTAGAGTAACTGCGTGTTAATTCTATTGTAGGCAGAGGTTAGTTTTCTTTTTGCCCTACATGTTAAGTTTTATTTTATTTGTTGTCATTGAACAAGAATCATACCAAAAGTTCACATTGTTTGAAAAAGTTTACCATCTCTATTCACAGTTGTCAATAACTATGCACCATCTTTCACTTGTGATTTTTTTTTCACAGTGCCCTCCTCTGTGGTAGATTTGTTCATTACCCATGCACACACACGTATATGGTGGCAACCGAGGACACTGGACAGACCAACAGACCTACATAATTAACAGACCGACATAGTTATTGGGTTATCATATGTAAGCATTCGTGTTAGTTTTTTGAAAAACATTGTTTTATTTTATTACTGAAGCAAGAAGTTTACCTCTGGGTCTGGTCAGGTCCAATGATGATAAATGTGTACTGAAACCCTGGACGCAGCTCTCGCTCCAAATCTGATCAATGGTGAGAGGTACTTGTCGAGTACCACGGGCGGATCCAGGGATGTCCATCCATCTTTATCCAGAATTTTTGTATTCAAGTCAGAATTAATTGTCAAGACACCACACTGTCTCCAGCACTTGTTCCTTAGATGACGACATTTGTAACATACAAACGTGGGGCACCTGTGCTGATGCAAGGGAGGTGTTCACACTACTCTATTCCGGTGGTGAGGACCAAAGTGTTTGACACACGATCATAAAAAACTTTTGTATATTGCCGTAAATCTAGATAAATCCATATGGAGGCACTTAAAATCCGAAGAACATTGATAAGTTATGTAAATGATGATAAATTAATTCAGGTAGAAGAGAATATATTAAATTAAAAGAATAAGTTCTAAGAAGATAGTTACTAAAGATATATGATAATAAATAAGTAAAAACATGGTGTAAAATTGATATAAAAATTATAATAATAAAAAATATTATTAATATTAAATATAATTAAGTATTGGATCATCAAGTATTCATGCTATTTGAATATTTTATGCACAATCAACTGTAGTTTTGAAATATATACAGTGGTCCTTCCTTATAAGGTCCGTATCACAAAAGGCCACCCCCCAACCAGAAACCAGTTTGCTTTTCAGCAAATAAGCATCGATATGAATTCAATGAGATTTCAAAATGCTATATATAGGGGGGTTTGGGTATAAACTTAGAATTTCTTTGAATACTTCTTTGACGTTTTTAACTGTTTACGATGAATGTAATCATCAAATTAAAAATCATTTTAATCATGTGCCGCTATGATATTGTTCACTTTCAGTGCGACAATCTTAATTTCTATCACACGTGATCAGTTTCACCCCTACAGCACTAGACTGTTGCCCAGTCCACCGGGTGGTGCCACTTTTGTCGTTTTTCCAGTATCATATGTTTCATTTATTGTGATTGACTGAAATTTATCACATACAAATTAGCGAATCACAGCAAATGAAACATAACTGTTTGGTGAACGACTAGCACATGCGTTGCTGGCGATGAATGCAACGAAATGGCATCCATAAAGATGAAAATTATTTTATCCTGGAAATGGATGTTTCAGGCATTGGATAATTAAATATGCATTTAGTAAATGATTCATGGTAAAAAAAAATTCTCACTAGAAAAAGTAAGAAATATGTTGATTCTTCCAAAATGCAAATAGGCACCACTATTTTCAAAAAGTCCCCGCCTTGGACTCCCCGTCATTGAAAATTTTTTTTCCTGTGCCTCACTTTCACCCCTGAAATAAGGCTTTCCCATGATTATTCCCCCTCACTAGAGGCCACCACTGTTATAAAGTTATTGCACCTTTGTAGAAGGGATGGCCTTATAAAAGGGGCAAACTACTGTGTGTGCATGTATATATCCTGTGGAAATTTGGATAACTAGAAGGCCTGCCACATAGTACCTTTTTGTGGAAATGGGGCACACCCCCTTTTTCAAGCTGGATCCACTCATCAGTACCAAGTGGATTTGTTCACCACGACTGGAACACACCTTCACCAAACGATCCCTGGCCATGACTACACATGTTGACTTGCTGTGCTGCAGCACGGTGTCATGTACGAGTATGCTGTCATGAATCACTGTTTTTATCCATCGTGTCATTCCATTAAATGAATGCCCCTTTTCTAACCCTTTGGGGGTTGCTAGCAAGGGGAAGGCCCCACCTAAAATTGTTGGCATTGGTCATTCCATACACAGGGAACCCCAAGGGAACATTTGGCACTGTATTTAGCCCTTCGATGGGTGATTTCTGGGGCAACCTCCCATCCCAGACCCGGCAGCAACGCATTTTTGATATGTTGGGGGGGTCAAACTTGGTGTCGTTTGGATAAATAAAAGCTCTGGGCTGTCACTCTATTTCTTCAACCCCATGTCCTGCCAACTAGTAAAGTCATGAATATCTTTACTCTACTAAAAGAGATTTTTCTTCAACTGTTCTGAACCTGTTCTGATATTTATTCTGCCACAGCAGAATCTTCCTTGACCTGGATTGAATAACTCTACTCACAACCATGTTTGAAAAAAACAAGTTATTCCATGTCATCCACCTGGAGTATACATATGAGTGTTGTTTGGTTGCTGTTTGTTGCAGGAGGCGGCTGTCAATGGAGACCACATGTGGACAGACACAAGTGCTTCTGGAGACTTTTGCTACGTTGGTGAAGGCGCCTGCTCGGTAAGATCTCTTCTGACAAAGGATCGCCTTGTCATAATTATGCACAATGTTGAAACTCCAATAGATGTGTATCATTTCATGTTGTCACCTATCCATGTAAATGTTATGGTTTGGGATGGTGTGGGTGGTATTTATTGTGCTGTAGTGTACATCTTGTTGGATACATGTGTTTTACACCATGTCCCACCTCGGCATTCCCTGTTTTATACCTCATCCACCTCCACATTCCTTGTTTTACACCTCATCCACCTCCACATTCCTTGTTTTACACCTCATCCACCTCCACATTCCTTGTTTTACACCTCATCCACCTCCACATTCCTTGTTTTACACCTCATCCACCTCCACATTCGCTGTTTTACACGTCATCCCACCTCCACATTCCCTGTTGCACACCTCATCCCACCTCATGATATGTGATTGGAGCTTGTGTATGTGGTCCTGCATGGGAAGAATGATCCTTTCTTGGGTTATTCTCGAAATAGCATACCCTTTTGATGTAGAAATTTTGGCAGAGGCGTCGCAGTCGGAAAATATCCTGCTATGTCTAAGATGAATGCTCACAAGTCTGTCAGACAAAAACATACTGAGTAGACGGAGCTGAATATGGCAGATTTGTATAATTTCAGGATTCAATCATGAACTCATCTCAATGTTGTCACTGGTGTTATGGACAAACTATACCAGCTTTTATGTATCCACATGGTATGTAGATATATATATATATATATATATACATATACATATGCATATACATATACATATACGTACACATATACATATATATATATATATATATATATATATATATATATACAATGGTCTATTCTATGGGCAGTGTGTCATATTGCTATTTTATGTAAAAAAATCCGCTAAAATTAATTTTCACAGCTAAAGCTAGAAAGCACATGTAATAACTAGTACCAATAGCATGCAACTTCTGTTAGAGGGCTAAGACTAGATGTTTACCCCTGATCAGTGCATTCACGTCTGCATATGAATAAATGATACTAAGAAGCTATGTACAGGGACTTTCATTGGATCCGGCAATCAAAATGAAGCGTATAACATGTGACAGGTGGAATAACACCAGTGACAACTTGCGATGAATCACCATACTTTATTGCAACTATTCAAAACGGCTCACAACATATTTCCAGAGGTGCCAACTATTACAATTTGAGTGTAATAATTAAGATATTTAGCCACACAGTACACCATTAAGTCTAACCCTCCATTTATTATGCTTGTAGCTGGTTACGGTCGGTATTTTTTTAATTAAATAATTAAGATACAATGGCCCCCCTCTTGCCAATCATAACCTGCCGTCGGTCGGTATTGTTTTAACCCAGCAGACCTTTTGCGCCATCCAATTAGCGCAGGCGCCGTTGCTCATTGCCAGGGTGGCGGACTAAATATAGCACAAGTTTTACATGCGCTTTCAACCTATGGACTAAATCAAGCGTATGTAGTAGGTGGTGTAAGTATTAAATGTGCTGCAAGTAGCGGAAGAGCTGATGCTGTGGCATAACGTGGGCATAACCGATGTGTCCATGCTTGCACCCCTTGACAATTTCATTAGATAAGTCTATCTTTTCGACTTGGCACACACGAAATGTTCTCATTGTTGCTGGATTATTGGGTTCGAATTGTATTTTTAATGTAGCTTTACTGTTATTGTCATAGCTGAAGTATGACGGAATGCCCGAACACGCCACCGTGAAAGAAATTAAAGGGAATCCCAACAAAACGGAAATAAAAAGTGGAATATTCACATAAATGGCCAATTCTTCAAAAGTCTAAGATAAGTGGCAATCATGTTTATTGTCAAACATGTCGAGCCGATATTAACATTGGACACAGTGGGTTGTATGACTGTCAAAAACACGTTGAATCAGCGCAGCACATACAGGCTGCTGAAACAGCAACCCAGTTGTTGTTGATGACATTTTAATTGATGTCTTTTATTACTTGGACAAGAGTTCAAACAGACACCAAGACTTAAAATGATTCCAGTCACTGTGCGCTGTAGAAACCCATAAGATATTGAAATATGTAAGCACCTGTTGGCTGTCACTTGGAAAGTGCAGTACCTGACTCCTAGAGCAGTGGGAACCTCTTCATGAATATTTCAAAGCTGAAATTACCCACAAAAGACCAAAGCAAAAACAGGTGTCAAATCTCAACAAACACAATGTAGAGGTTCTGGAAAACAGAAAGAGAAACATAGGAAAGGGAATGCTTCTCAGTCATCACCAAAACAGACAAGCAATGAAAGCACTTCAAAAGAAGGCGAAGTTGAGCATCAACACTGCAAGCAAGCCTAGCAAGATGTCTGACCATAGCCAAGCTAGCACCAAACATTATCACCAAGACAAACAAAGAGGACACTGCAAGCAAAATGAGCAGTGATTCTGTTAACAAGACTAGTAAGGACAGTAAAACTGGAATGTTAAAGTCAAGTGAAACAGAAAAACATGTGCAGAATATTCCAGTGTCCTTTGATCTCGCTGGTTACATGTTCAAGAAAAGTCAACTAAGGAAAAAACATGCAAAGGAAGAGGAAGAAAAAGAAAAGGCCAAAAAGCTGTGTGCTGAAAAAAAATCTAATCCGACACTGGCCAGGGTTGTGAGGATCGCAAAGTTCTTTCTTTTCAAAATCAGAAATCAGAACAATGAGCTCTACTGTATGTTCCTGAAAGCAGTAATTCCCATTTTTGATCGTGCAAATATACTATTGCAACGGGATGAGCCATGATTTCACATACTTTGGAGCATCGGCATCAGTATTATTCTTTTCCAATTGATACTTGATACTTGAATCATAACTTTACACTTCTGCAAGTCACCGATGACTGGTTGCATCCAGCTTTGCAGAAGTAAGTATGTAGGCCAAGGGGTTAATATCTGTCAAGACCAGAAACTTGTGTCCATATAGGTAGTCCTTGTAGTTTCGCACACTAGATGACTGCAACTTCACCTCCACTTCCACATAACCAAGGTAGGGTACTGATTGTCTTCCAGCCCCTTCAATGTCCACTAATCTTGTTAGGGGTTGCAGGGTTAGATGAGACAGCTCGCGGTTGTAGAATGGCTTTCCGATAGTAGTCACCACAGAACCACAATCAAGTTGAACTGTACAGTTCTTTCCTCTGATAATGGCCCCTATTTGACAAAAGCAAATTATATGCAGGGCTGTGGTTACTGGTTTTGTTTCTGATATCTTTTTGTCCTGTAAAATACATCAATTTGTATTTAAATGCACTTTGCTGCACTTAGACAGGTGTTCCTTCTGTTTACGATGCATCCAAATGAGAGATGTCCAGGTATGCCACACTCATCGCAGGTAAATGGCTACTTCCTGTGTATCATCTGCATCCTGTTCTGTCTTTTCTTAATCATTCCTTCCAACTCTTCCACTTTCTTGACTAGATTTATGTAATTTCCTCCTCCAGGGTGTGAGTCTCTATTACCATTTCCTCAAAGTTTGGGGCATCTTTCCTGTGGCACAATGTGTTCTTGATTTGCGAGTTCGTAAGACCAGCCCAGAATCTGTCCCCCAACGTAGGTGGCACAGAGTTGCTTGACACTATCCCTTTTTCTGCTGCCATATAACATAGGTCCTCAAGTCTTGTGGACCACTTAACACAAGGTTCATGTAAGGTGTTGCCAGAGATGACAGTACCATACGAGGATAGTATTTTATGAAGAACCTCAGCTAATGTAGCTCGTTCTCCTAAATGAATCATAGCATTGGCTGTTGAATTTTAGTGATTTTATTACACTGATAAGAATGTCATGGTTTGAGTAATTCCCATCCTCTACAAAGCACTTAACTTCATAGCACCACCTGGCATAGCCAGTGTCCTTGTCCATCCCATGGAATAATGGAAGCTTAGGCATATCTCTCACCACATATTGCATATTCTCTGGTGCCAAACCATAATACACCTCACAGTCCGTTCAGCTAGGAGACTCCCTATCAGTTTCTCCCCTGTGCTTGTGATAGGGTGTTAATCAACTGAATCAACTCACTAGCCTCATCACCCTCACCCCCTAATAAGGTCTGAAATTCAGCCTTCATGTCATCACTGATACGCTGCACATCAATGCCACCCTTACTTTGGTGTAGTAGCAAGGGCCGCTGCCTCATCATCAAACATCACATAAGCAGTACCTGTCCACTTTTTATCTGGACCAATCACTAATGCTGACTTCACCACTTTCCCTACACTCCTATACATGTGCGCAATAACTGCCCGAGTAACTCCCTCCTCGAGGCCAGACATGCATACCGAGCGCTTTAGATCAGACATCATCAAAGCAAAATCATATAATTAAAAAATCTATTTTCAGTGAACAAATAAACAGTTTAACAATTATTAATTCAGTGCTTCATTAATATTTGTCAGAACTGCTGTTCTACCGTTATTGTCACGTCACATATTAAAATGTAATCAAGCACATTGCACATTAATCAAACACACAGCACATTAATATTCAATCAACAACACGTCATTCAATGCACAGCTAAGCGCTGACTACTTGTGCTGGACCTTTTCAAGAAGGCCCATTGTGCGCTGCTGATTCAGACTGAATTCATGTCACCCGGTGTGACGGTCTAGGTGAGAGTGGCAGACAGGGAATGGTGTGCTGCAGTGTTGTTAGTGTTCCCCACATTGGGCGCCACTCTCGCGGTCCAGCTCAGTTGGAAAGAAAACTCTGTGATCTGTGGAAATGTAGTATAGTATTTAACTGTCTTGCACAATTCAATTACATTTGGCACCGTCTCTTGCACATGTGGCTTGGTCAGCCCCCCAACAGTCAGGTGCTCTTTCTGGCCACTTTGCCTGGTCGGTTTATACAGTCTTCGCCATCTGGTGGCCAAATGTCAAGTATACTTTTTCACCATACAGCTGTTACTGCCTGTTGGCTACACCTGTTTCAACTAATATATGTTACATGTTGTTAAAATGTGTTAATTTTGATGAACTGGATCTAATGTGAGACATTGCACTCAAAAACCCGCATATAGATACATGATCTAATGAAAAAACAGCAGACATAAAAAGTATGCTATTTGGAGAATGACCCACATGGTTTCTGAGGACCTAAATACAGAAAACAAGATCCTAACAGTTGTACTTGTGGTTTGCAGCGTACAGGACACAGGAAGAAATGTGCAGCCTGCAAGATACTCATCCACACTGGCTGTCTGGCAGAATTAGAACGGGTAAGTTATATGGGCCAAGCTAATTGAATGCAAGGAGCATTATTCGTTAGCAGCATTGTGTGATACTGTGTGGTGGTGTGTGTGTGGTGTGTGTCTAGATGCAGCATAGGGAGACCAGTGCTTACAGGACCGTGTACAGGGGATCGGTTATATATTTTTATTTAGTTGATTTTCCAGCTAAGTCAAATTTGAACATTGTTTGTAACACCAGTTTAGACCACATACTAAATGCAGTCTCCTTAAATTTGTTTTGCTTACTTAGGGGACTAGTGTGAAGTTATATATATTTAATTATACATGTTTGTGGCAGTTGTTTGCAATGGCATGTCCCAGTTCCAAATATATAGTAATAATAATACCAACAATTGTGCAGATGCAGACATCACAGGAATGATACGTTTATGAGTGTGTTGAATAATTCATGTAAACATATGTCACTAACATTGTCGTGCACTACTTCTGGACTGGTGCAGTGGTGGTGCCGTTGCCCAGGCCATGAATTAGAATTTATGTTAATATCGACATGGATGACTGCACTTAATCTAATATATATATATATACACCTTCTTTTTCTAAGAAGTCATTCTAAGTAGTATATTTGTGCATGCATAAGATGACGACACAGATTAAATATAAGGTTATTTTTTTTTACTGGATAGGCCATGTAGCTTATATACTATAGCCTAGTGCATATAGTGTTTGTCTTATATACTATAGCCTAGTGCATATAGTGTTTGTCTTATATGCTATAGCCTAGTGCATATAGTGTTTGTCTGTCTATCATAAGGGTTCCTGCATCAAGTCCCGTCTTAGCTAATTTTATTCGATTTATATTTTGTTCATTATTTTAGTTGGTTAGTGTTTTGTTTTTTGATGTATAATGCAACTAAAAAAAGTGATTTATCTGTCTTATATAAATTATTAAGTTAATTTATATAATAATGGTTATGCACAAACTCACAACAAAATAATGGATTTCTAATGACATCTGTAAAGTATTTATGCCAAATAACATTCTTTCAAGGAAACCACAACATTTAAGATGTATTATTAGTTGCATAATGGATTAGAACATCAAAAAGCATATATAGGGACACGAACATTAAAAAAACTGGAGTTTAACAAATTGGAGTTGAAGTTTCTAAAATTTAAATAATGTATTTTTTATTTAAATTTTTTTTAATCGGGGAACAAGACCATATTGTTCTCTGAAAGACAAACCGACATCCATCGTGATGGTGTTGCCATCATCCTTGATAAAGACACAAACAGTGTGCTCCCAGTGGATGAACAATTAATTACGGCAAGATTTGTAACAGCGCATGCCAAGGTCACAATCACCCAGTGCTATGCACCACCCAACAACCATGATGACTATGAGAAAGACAGCTTCTATGAGCAACAACTGATAGACAAGATTCCACACCATAACATAACAATTGTTATGGGCGACACGAACGCCCAGATCGATGGAGATAGGTCTGGTTTTAAACAAGTCCTAGAATCACATGCATTTGTGAAACGTACAGAAAATGGCAACCGCTTTGTGCAGTTTTGTGCAATGAACAACTTGATGATCGGATCCACACTCTTTGAGCACAAAGACATACACAAGATAACATAGATTTCAAATGACTACAAGACATTCACACAGGTCGGACATTTTGTAATTGGACCAGGCTGGAGGACTCCATGTCTGCAGGACATTCGAGTGGACCGTGGAGCAGACATCTGTAGTGACCACCACTTGGTTATTGCGAAGATAGAGATCAAGTTGAGAAGACTTGTAGATCCTACCCCAAGTTCAATGGAATGGTGGGAGAGGATGAAAGCTGCAATGATGGCAGCGGGCAAAGATGTTTTTGGATACCAGAAATCTCTGAAGGAGTCTTGGAACAGCAATCACATGTGGGGACTGACTGTGCAAATGAAACTCCTGCAACAGAAATGACAAAATGAATCCAACAGCACTTCTTTCTACTGGGACTATATCAAGAAGGACAGTGAATTGAAGTGCAAAGGCAAGATCCGGGCTGTTCAATCTCTAATATTGAAAGGAGAAGACAAACTAGAGAGATAGGCAGAACACTTTAAAAAAGTTCTCAATAGACCTGCACCTAACACATCGGCCCAGCCTGTCAACTCTCAGAACGTGCTCCCAGTAGACACAGAGGAGTTCACGGAAGATGAAGTGAGGAAGGCCATTGCAACACTTAAGACAAATACATCACCTGGCATGGATGGAATCACAGCTGAAATGATGAAAGCAGGGTGGTGAATTAATTCTACAGTGGATGTGTGGACTATGCAACCAGATCTGAAAATCTGGCATCGTGCATGTGGAATGGAAAGACAGTGTTGTGGTCTGTATCCCAAAGAAATATCTAACACCATTGGACGCTGCTTATTTAATATTATTATTATTGTTCTGGTCACTGACAAGTGCAGTGTGTATTACTTTGTATAGTTAACGTGCACTGCAGTATTAACCAAACACTTATAATCTACCATTTAAATGGCTAATAGTTTGATAAAACTAAACTCTTTTTTATATCGCTGTTCTTCCTTCTTCTTGTGAAGTTTCCTATTTCCTCAAAATATGTGATGATGAATGTATATTTGAAAATTCTCCAATTCAAGAAAATTATGACATTTACCAACTACACGCTGTAATTGATAAATATTCAAACTTTAATTTCAATTCCTTCAAATATTCAGAATGTCATACTTTAGACTTTGAAAATGATATTGATCCAGTTAACAATTTGTATAATAAAAAAATCACAAAAATGTGAGTATTATAGTGATTTACAATTTCATGAAAAAAAACGGTAAAGTAAATGGATTATCATTTATACACTTTAATGCAAGGAGTCTGAAAGCAAACTTCCACAAAGTAAAGATTATCTTCTAGAGCTTAATCTGCAATTTGATATAATTGCCATATCTGAAACATGGGCCGAACTAGACCAAATAAACAACTTTAATATAGACAACTACAATGCTTACCATTTAACCAGAGAAATAACTTTAATATAGACAACTACAATGCTTACCATTTAACCAGAGGGAACCGAAACAGTGGTGGTGTTGCCATATACACAAATAAAGAATTAACATACAAATTGGTCAAAACCAAATCAATTGCAGTAGATAATACATTTGAATGTGATACTGTGGAATTATCCATAAAGAATTACAAAAATGTTATTGTCAACTGTATGTATAGAACACCAGGTTCATGTTTAGATAGTGGATACCTTCTGTGAAAACGTTGAAACTATTCTATGTGATGCGAAATCAGTCAAAACAATGTTTATGTGTGGTGATCTAAACATAGATTTGTTAAAACATGAGGAACATAGTGGCACCAAACATTTCCTAGACATAATGTACAGTTTGGGTCTTTACCCATTAATTGATAAGCCTGCTAGAGTCACAGGTAGCTCAGCTACACTAATTGACAATATTTATTTTTACTAATGAAATTTGACACAACTTAACTTGTGGTACATGTATTCTTTTCAATGACATTAGTGATCATTTATCAGTGTTTGCACTATGAGTATAATATCAGTAGAAATGTAAAAAAAGAAGTTCAGCATAACACAGTGATAAATGAAGACACCTTAGCTTACCCTGGGGTAATGTTCTAAACACCAAACATATTAATCATGCTTACTATCAATTCTTACACATATTTATAAATATGTTTAACAAACATTGCCCGTTAAAAACAGTTTCGAGAAACCCTAGCATGAACAAGAAACCTTGGTTCACCAAAGGTTTAAAATGTGCTTGTGCCAAGAAAAAGATGCTGTATAAAGCATTTATTACATATATATATATATATTTATATATATATATATATATATATATATATATATATATATATATATATATATATACATACATATATATATATATATATGTATACATATGTATACATATGTATATATATGTATATATATATATATATATATATATATATATATATATATATATATATATATATATATATATATATATATATATATATGTTGAAGCTGAGCATAAATACAGAACTTATATAAAAAAAATAATAGCTATATTAAGACTAAAAAAAAAAAACACTACAGCACATTGTTAGAGAAACAAAGAACTAATGTTAAGGGTACTTGAAAAAATATTAAACTGTGTAATCAATAAACAATTAAGCACACCAACATATCCTGATTTTTTATGAAGAATAGCAAACCAATTTCAGACAAGAAAGAGATAGCAAATGGATTTAATATTTTTTTTTACAAATGTTGACCCAAATCTAGCAAAACATATTTCATTACCTGATAAGGATGTATCTATTTATGACTGCTTGGGATAAGGACTGGAAAGTTGTATGTTTCTAATTCCTGTTGATGACCAAGAAATTATTAGAACTGTTCAACATTTAAAAAATAAAATGTCAACAGATTGTAGTGACATTAATATGAATATGATAAAAAAATTATTTCCAAAATTGTAAAACCATTAAGTCATATTTGCAATGTATCTTTTCAAATGGGAGTATTTCCTAACAAAATGAAAATTTCCAAAGTTGTTCCACTATTTAAGTCTGGCAAAAAGGGTGTGTTTACAAATTACAGACCCATCTCATTGTTACCTCAATTCTAAAAAATACTAGAGAAATTATACAATGATAGGTTGGACAAATTCTTAAATAAGTATGATGTACTCAGTCCAAGCCAGTACGGCTTTAGATCTAATATGTCAAATTTTCATGCTCTGTTGGAATTGGTTGAAGAAATTACAAATGTACTAGATTACAAAAAGTATGCTATTGGAGTACAGTTGACTTAAAGAAAGCTTTTCCCACTGTTGATCATGATATATTGGCAAAACAATTGTATTTCTATGTTGTGCACATAAATGGATAGTGAATTATTTGGAAATTTAAAACAATATTACTGTTAATAGAAACTTCACAGGTTTCACCGGGTGATTAACCCCTGGCTGACTGTCATAGAATGAGAACATTAGCTAATATTACATAGACCCAGGAGTCCACTTATTTCTTTTGTAACTTGCATAGTGCCTATCTCATAATGTTGTCTTGTGTGTTGCCTCCAAACCATCTGTTTTTGCTATTTTTACCTAGGGTTGTAAGGTTAACCAATAATAACTGTGGATTGCCTAATTTCATCGCCACTTTTCTTTCTTTCTCGACCATGTAAAACACATTTGATAGCTTTAAATTGATCAGCAGGAGACGTTTGTCAACATTGTCTCCCTTTCTCCAGTACTGGAAAGCGGGACTGAAAAGACATTTTATTGTTCTATCTGGAATAAATTAAGTGCAAGGAATACTATAATTTTTCTATAGAGAAGCAACAAAAAAATTATGTAATTCATAGTTCTTAATGTAGTTATTTAGAGATTTTTGAATTGTGATGGTTCAGGGATGAGTAGGCCATTGGTCGAGTGCTCCCTCAATCAGATCCAGTGGCCCACTCCTCCCTGGTGGGTGTTTTGGATAATAAACGATGACCTTCTTTTCTAGATGAAATCGAACAACTGCTTCTAACATGAAGATTTGTTATCATGCTTTACATATGTAGGCCATTTACTTAGCCAAGATCTTTGATCATTAAACAACAATAACATAAGAAAATTAAGATAAAAGTTGGTTTCCAAGTTGGTGGGGGTGGGTGGGTGGGTGGGTGGGTGGGTGTGGTGTGGTGTGGTGTGGTGTGGTGGGTGTGGTGTGGTGTGGGTGTGGGGTGTGTGGGTGTGGTGTGGTGTGGGTGTGGTATGGGTGTGGTGTGGTCTGTGTGTGGTCTGTGTGTGGTCTGTGTGTGGTCTGTGTGTGGTCTGTGTGTGGGTGTGTTGGTGTGTTTGTTCTGGAGCTGATCCATTGAGCACATATATGTGTGCTCAATGGGTCAGCACCAGAACACATGAGTGACATTGTTAGCCAACTAGCTTTTTTCAATCAACGGAGTCACTTCTCATTGTACCGCTGCTACGGACTGCAACTTATGGTGAACGTTGTTTTGGCTGACATGCAGCCATATTATGGAATGATTTGCTGAGAACATTAAACAATGCAAGAGCTCATATAAGAAACATTTATAAACACATCTTTTTTAATTAGCCGAGGGGTAATAACTTCAATGTATTAAATTTTTTTATGTTTTATGTATATATATACATGTATATATATATATATATATATATATATATATATATATATATATATATATATATATATATATGTGTGTGTGTGTAATAGATGTATTATAATTACAATGTTTTATTTGTTTTTAGTATACATTTATGATGTTTTAATCAACTTGTCTGCATATACTTGTTTAACATTTAACTTTTTATTTTATGTAGAGCGCCCAACAGCATTATATTTTAAGTGGATTCAGGCACTATATAAATTCCTATTATTATTATCATTAACTGAGTTTTCATCGTGTTCTATTCTGGGTCATTATACACATCTCATTGGGAATTATATCTAGTGTCATTGATCACGTTGGCCATGTTCTAATGATACTACGTTTCTTGATGTCCACTCGCGTGGGTGTCGTGTTCTAGTTGATATGGTGCATGTATGTTGATTGGTTTATCGTCTGCTCTTCCTGGTACAAGACCTGGCCAACTGGGCTCACTTTGCTGTGTTATCTCTCATATTGTGTCTTCTCGCTTGTCATCTCGCAGATTTGTCACTGTTTCTGATGTTTAGGCGATGAATTCATAGGATGGTTCTAGATAAGTTTGGGGCAGAGTTGTCATTGTATGTGATGGTTATTTCATCAGTAGCTATGGGGCAGTGAAACGTCAGTACATATTCTAACAATTTGATTAATGTATAAAATGTCATGATGTTGTACCACATAGAATATATTTGCAGTATGTCAGAATAGAACCAAGCATATTAAAACAATATTGCACTCCTTTTTTTTAGATAAAGGTTAATTACAAATGCAAGTCCACATTTCGAGAAGCGGGACCAAGAAACTACCGAGAGGTAAAACAATGTCAACTAATCTCTAGTATTTGCCAAGATGACTAATTTAATTCAAAACTTTTGTGGCATGAACCGAATGATAAAATGTTGACAGTTCTGCATGGTCTGTTTTAATGCATTACTTTAATTGGATTGCAGCACTAGAACAGTTGGCATCAATGGTACTATAACACTACACATAATTGGATTGCAGCACTACAACAATACTCATGAATGAATTGCCATATTGCACCTGTATTGATTAAGTGATTGCAATATTACTGCATAAAATAACACTACAGTAGTGGTCAGATTGCAGCACTGCCATGTAGTAATTGACGTGGTCATTTTGGTTGTAGAACACATCTATGCGCCACCATTGGGTCCACCGGCGCAGACAAGAGGGCAAATGTAAACAGTGTAGCAAGGTAAGACATTGCGCCGCTCACAGCACCACATCAAGGCACAAAATAAATCTAAAAAATTGCATAGCAATTGTTGCTATGCAAAATGAGTTTTGTATAGCAAACATGAATTTTGCATAGCATTTTTTGTATAGCAGATTACTTGTGATTTGGGGAATTATGAAAACAACACCATTTCATGATTTTGCACTTTTATGCTTTCATGCGTGTGGTCGACGATGCCTTGGCATTGATGTGGTTACAATGTTGACAACGACCTCAATGCAAATAGTTTGGGAATTGAGACAGTGTGCTGTTCCAGGCAGTAATAACTAGAGCAATACACTCGGTTGTTGGTGGCATAAAACTACTTCGCGATGCTTTTTTAATTAATGGGATTTTATATGTGGAAAAGGTGTTGTTATCGGGAGGTTTTGATGCCATAAAATGGCATATCGGGAATTGAACGTGAAACCCTCCCGGCGAAATTGGGAGGGTTGGCATCTTTGTTACAAATAAAATAATAATTTATACTTTTTTCTTCAGAAAACACATCCAGCGGCAACATATGTTAAAATGTTGCGTGGAATATTCAAAATGCGCACTGGAAAACACAATTTTTTCCTAAGACCAAGTTGTCTCACGCTCTGCCACTATAGTATAGCTAGTCTATACGTCATGAACGATTGCAGCCATTTGTTTATTGCGATGTCAACCCAACAAGTGCTGGGGTTATCCCCTATGTTTTCCCGCCTTTCATGCCACCACCCCTACTGGCTAGATGATAATTACCATATAAACAAGTTGGGCTGTGATTGGATTCAATCGTTTGTCTTGCAGCTGACAAAGGGAGCCAGGGTTCAATTTCTATGATACACAGTTGTAGTGAGCACCCGTAGATTTTGCAACAGATTAATTACACAGACACTGACGGCAGTTACTGTAATGCTTAATCAGGAGCACTGATCATCGTCAAATTTATTGTTGCGACTGCAAACGCCTGTGATTTTGACTGGTGTTATTGCAGGTGTTTTGTGTGCATTAGTAGCGTCGTTCTGTTTTCGGAAAGACTGGGTACTGGTAGACGTTTGCCTCGTACCGGAAACAAATCCATTGCCTCTACTGGGTCCCTGAATATTTCATTGAATCTCTGAGCCTGCACTTCGAAACAACTCCGTATGCTACCACACACGTGCAAACGAATTGATGTAACCCCTCTAGCAAGTATTGCGCTAGAGGACTGTGCATTGGTAAAATCGCATTTCCGTTCCGAAAAATGGCGGTGCCCATGCTTACGATGGTACAACAGTTACCGCTTGATCAAAACAAAACAAAATTATTCACGAATATTGCATCGCAAAGTTTGTGATACAAAAATGCAGTTGACTAGCAAACCGCAATATATGCATCGCAAAATGCGATGCGATACCGCTTATTTCGTGCCCTGCACATACAAGCACCACTCACAGAACCACAAATAGCAATACACACAAGCATCACTTTCAGCACCACTGATAGCACCATATATATATATATATATATATATATATATATATATATATATATATATATATATATATATACACTGCCATTGGTAGCTTATAACACCAAATGATTAGAATATGGCAAAATATCACATGAAGTTAATCATCTAGTTTGCAGTGTTTAAGACAAACAACTGTGCTGTCAGCCACCAATGGCAATGCCAAAGTCACAGGCAAAGTTGTCCCTGTTGTCTTTTACATGTTGAATGTCTACTATCCAAGCCTTGCATTTTGCCCTGCCTGTGGGAAGTTCATGCCCACCATTCTTTGACTTCAGTTACGTAACAGCAAGCAGGCAGATGGAGTTTAGCCTTTTCAAGTGTCTTTATACATGTATTAGACAACTGTGACTATGTAAACAGCCTGCTGGCTCAGTACTTGAAGTCCACCAGAGGACTGGTAGGGGGCGCCCCCCCCCCCTACTGTCAGTTACTTGAATAATCCGCCATCTTTGAAAGTCTTCTATTGGGGCAGCTTAATTAAGTGTTTTACCAATAAAGGGGTGCAGGATGGAGAGGAGAGCAGGTTATTTTTGTTAAACACACCTAGCTAATCAGCTACCCAATTCATCTTTCAAATATCCCTAGGCAGCTCATATTATCAATTTAATAACAACCTATTGTGCCTAAAATGAAAATTAACGTGGGCAAATGTGCTTTCTCTGTCGTTGCACCTAGGGTCTGGAATGAACTCCCCATCACTTTGAAAACATCTTATACTATACCTATCTTCCGAAAAAAACTAAACTATTTATTTCAAATTGCATTTCCACCATAAATCTTCGGTTGTCTCTCATTCTGATAATGACTTTTGTGGGTCCATGTTCTGGATTATGCTTAATGATTCTGTTTTGTTGCACCTCTGAGCTCAGGTTCCTGAGGATATAGGCGCAGTAGAAGTTAATTATTATTATATGACCCCAGTCTGAAACAGATAATGCAGCACCAAATGCCTCTATTCTTGGCACTCGCGTATCATGCATGTATTTAAAACACTTTTTTGGCCGATCAATATCTATATAATTGCATAATGCAAAAACTGGTAGATGATCACTGATATCTGTGACTAACTGTCCGCTGCTGATACAATAACTATTTCATTTGTAAAAGTGTTGTGAATTAAGGTATCACTAACATCAGAAATTTGACTTGGTTTGACAATTAATGGATAGAGTCCGAAGCTGTACATGATATCCAGAAAATTCTTTGTTCCGGTATGAGTATCATGCTTCATCAGGTCTTTTTTTTGCATTTTTTACCTTATGTAGTAACAATTCTAAGGTGTCATTAAATATGTCCACATTTGATCCCAGAGTTCTATATATACATCCTATGATTACATGTTTTCTTTTATTTAATTTCAGCTCTATTGCAACGCATTCCATAATGTTGTCCACTACTGATGACATGCTTTTTATTTCCATAAAACCAATGGATTTTGAGATATAAATTGCCACTCCTCTGCCTCTTTTATGGTCTCGGTTAACAGGCGCAGCTTCGTACCCTTGTAATGGAAAACAATTGATATTTAGGTGATGGATCCATGTTTCACTAATGACAACGACATCAAATGGATGTCTCAGTACATATAAATAATCTTTGATATTTTCAAAGTTTGCGTTTAAGCTTCTTGCATTGAAGTGAATCATAGATAATGATGACTTAATGTTTTTTGTCTTGAAACCAAATTGCGATTCTGCATAGTAAGAACAGTCTACATTAATTGTATTGTAAAAGTTTTTTTTATCAGGATTGATGTAATTATCATAATCACTGTGTGAATATTCTGAAAGGGCAAACCTGTTGCAGTTAGATTCAGTTGTTTGTTCATTCAATTCAAGTAGTGACTTATTCTTTCCAAGTTTACTAGTAGTCAATAAAAATTCATTATCATTTATATCATGAAAGGGAAAAGCATAAATAAAAGGTAGTTCCATTATCTTAGTTTTGTGTAGTCCTTAATATGCATGTTGAATGTTTTATTGCTTGTTCTTAATGATCACCTTGATCGCCTGTTTGGGGCATTTCATATCAGGTTTGCCGATCCGATGGGCCCTCTCAATTTTGATTTTCGCTTCATCGAGAGTCATCTTCTTTTTTCGGGATGTCTCGCACTTTTGCCTGTGTTGTTTTCCAGTCCTCGTTCGGAGATTTTTAGATGCCATCAATTTGGATGCAATTTCAGCGAGAGTTGTCTAGGTAGTTGACTTGGTGAGTGATCGCAGGTCTTCTTCTGTCTTTTACTTTTCACGTCATCACCGGCTGGACATCTTCAGCTGATGGTTTTCGCGCCAATTCTGTCATCGACGACTTGAGATCAGCAATGTCATCGCTTGTGAATTGCAGGCTTGTTATTAATTCCGTTACATCCTGTGTCATTTTGGTCAGGAACCTGTCAACTCCGCTGTTTGTTGCCGACATATGCACTTCTAGACACGACATGAAAGTCTTTTCTTGCTGTGCAATGATTTACCTGAAAAGAGTCTCTTGGGTTTTTAATGCTGCATGCATTTTGTCAGCATAGTTACTGTCAGTGCCAACGTTCATAATTTGGTCATCTGTTTTCGTTGGCTTAGACCTTCATCCCGCCATACTCAGTAAGTGTTTACATTTGACACGAGTGCAGTCCACTGAAACAAAGTCAATTCCATCAAACATTGCGAGGAAGTTGCGCAAGGTGTAACCACAGTAAGCACATATCGGGTCAACATAATTCATTACTGAAATTAATATTTCTCTACACCATAGCATAAAGCCATTATATTATACATAATGATTATGTTGTGCCTCTGAGCTCAGATTCCTGAGGATGTAGGGTAATAATAATAATTATTATACTACAGACAGTTTATTTGTAGTGCCAAATGGATTCTGTATAAGTGCTTGAGGTTCCGTGAAATGTATGGTGAAAAAATAAATGTTGCCAGTTCCTATGAGGCCTATGCATTGGTATATAATAGTTAATTTGTATAAGCAAAACAACAAAATCTAGAAATAAAACTGACTAATGGCAATCATATATATATATATATATATAATAATAATAATAATAATTAGAGCACTTTTAGAGCGCCATGGATCCAGGTGACCCTGTTCAAAGGCGCTGACACAAACATAGTTAAAGACAGTCACGATTAAAAAATAAATAAATAGATAAATAAATAAAAACATAAAAAACAGCAAATCCAAGTTCATAGGACATAGCACTAAAAGTCGAATAAATTAGACAGTTAAGAATAATAAGCGCGTTTAAACAAGATAGTTTTTAAGAGTCTTTTAAAGGTGTATAGAGAGTCAATTTTCGCATCTCATGGGGAAGACTGTTCCACAGGCGAGGAGCAGCGATGCAGAAGGCACGATCACCATAATGGCGGAGATGTGCACTGCGTACAGTCAGAATAGAGTGATGAGAATCGCAATGTTCTGCAGGGTTGGTAAAACTGGAGCAGGTCTGCAATGTAGCTTGGCGCAAGCAGATGAAGAGCTTTGAACGTCATCAGTAAG
This sequence comes from Lamellibrachia columna, assembly GCA_963662155.1. Classification (NCBI taxonomy): domain Eukaryota; kingdom Metazoa; phylum Annelida; class Polychaeta; order Sabellida; family Siboglinidae; genus Lamellibrachia; species Lamellibrachia columna. The sequence continues at coordinate 35,428,465 of OY759270.1, forward strand.
ACCTTGTATTCAATACGGTACCGGACAGGAAGCCAATGGAGAGTCTCTAAGATGGATGTGATGTGGTCATAGCGACTGGCTCTGACCACAATGCGAGCTGCCACATTCTGGACTCTCTGCAGCTTGTCCAGTAACTGGTCAGGTACACTATAAAGGAGGCCATTTCCATAGTCCAGTCGCGATATGACAAGGGAGTGAACCAGGAGTCAGTGGCATGTTGTGTCAAGCAATCTCTGATGGAGCGAATCCAATGTAGGTGAAAGTATGCTACCTGGCACAGTTTCGACACTTGAGATTTCATGCTGAGCTCACTGTCAAACATCACTCCAATGTTGCGAGCGACAACAGTAGCTGGAGGATGCTGTCACCGATGACGACATCAGTCAGACTGTGCTTGCTAGCCGAGCTCGGTGTAGTGATCACAAGCACTTCAGTCTTATCGTCATTCAGCTGAAGATGATGATGAGTCATCCATGCTTTTAGTTCTCCCACACATGCTTGGATGCGTGCCAGTGCAGCCATCTCATCATTGGTGTCCTTGATCTTAAATGAGACATACAGTTGAGAATCATCAGCAAAGAGGTGGAAGTCAAGTCGATACCGCCTAACTATCTGCCCAATGGGTCCCGTGTAGAGTGTAAACAAAACTGGGCCAAGAACAGACCCCTGTGGCACTCCCTGGAGCAGCTCCGACGGGTCAGACTGGGTCTGGCCTAGGCAGACAGTCTGAGTCCTCGAAGTCAGGTATGACTCAAACCACTTGTGTGCGACGCCGATGACACCCGCGCTTCTCATGCAAGCCGACAGTAGTGTATGATCTACAGTGTCAAACGCCGCTGTCAGACCAAGTAGGAACAGCAAGACACCCCCCTTGTTGTCCAGGGTCATCAAGATATCATTCTGGATTTGCATCAATGCAGTTTCAGTACTGTGATTCGGTTTATAGGCAGATTGGAATTTTTCCTGCAGATTGTTGCGCGAGACGTGGTCAACAAGCGTGTTCAGCACTACCCTCTGTGTCAACTTAGAGATAAAGGACAGATTAGAGACAGGTCGAAAGTTTTTCATGACATCTTTGTCCAATGAAGGCTTCTTGAGCAAAGGCGTCACAAGCGCAGCTTTCATTTTTGTCGGCACAATTCCTGTTGACATGGACAAGTTGACAATGTTTGTACTGCTTGGTAGAAGACAGTCTAAATGTTCCTTCAGAAACCAGGTCGGCACAGGATCAAGTGCACATGACTTTGAGGGACCCTTGTTGATCAGTCGTCTCACCTCGTCTTCCGTTGCAGGTAAGAAAATGCTGAGTTTATTATCCACAGTGCCTGGACTCTCATCTGGAGGCACGTAGTAGGGGTCTGCCTTGAGTGTCAAGTTCTCCTGAATCAGCATGACTTTGTCCTGGAAGAATGCACTGAATCTGTTAGCCACTTGTTCCAGTGAACCCCCATCAGGTAGGCTAGCTTCTGGCTTGATCAACATTATACAACTGTTTGTGGTCAGATGCAGCTTCGGTGATCTTTGCAGTGTAGTAAGTAGACTTGGCGGAGGAGATGAGCTGATTTACGTCTTTGAAAAGATCGCGGTAAATTGTGAGCCGTGATTGTCTCCATTTCCTCTCCAGTTGCCGTCTCTTCTGCTTAGCCATCTTGATGTCACCACTGAACCAAGGAACTTTGGGTCGGACTGTGATTGTTCGTGTCTGAACTGGGGCATGCTTGCCTAATAGAGCTGACAGGGTAGTGTCGTACTGCTCAAGAAGACATGCTGCTGAGGTGGCAGGGTCAAGGCACAGGGTTGATGCCTCAATGTCGACTCGGAGCATCTCTTTATCTAAGGCAGCAAAATTCCTGTATTGCACTGATTGTCGAAGTGGCTGGGGTTTTGGCAGATGTAGATCACAATGGACAGCGCCATGATCTGTCAAGAAGTCAGATACAGTAGTCTTTGATACCAGATTGTCCGTTAATTTGGTGATAATCAAGTCTAACGTATGCCCATCCATGTGAGTGGGTCCCGACACGTGCACAGGGCGCAGTGTCTCAGGAACAATATGTATATATATATATATATATAATAATAATAATAATTAGAGCACTTTTAGAGCGCCATGGATCCAGGTGACCCTGTTCAAAGGCGCTGACACAAACATAGTTAAAGACAGTCACGATTAAAAAATAAATAAATAGATAAATAAATAAAAAAAAAAAAAACAGCAAATCCAAGTTCATAGGACATAGCGCTAAAAGTCGAATAAATTAGACAGTTAAGAATAATAAGCGCGTTTAAACAAGATAGTTTTTAAGAGTCTTTTAAAGGTGTATATAGAGTCACATTTTCGCATCTCATGGGGAAGACTGTTCCACAGGCGAGGAGCAGCGATGCAGAAGGCACGATCACCATAATGGCTCTGAAGTCGTCTGTATATGTTATAAAATGAGATATAACCCAAAACATTGTGTGTCAACGTTTCATGGGATATCAGCTCAGTTCAAATTACTAAATTTGAAGGGGATAAATCAGATCATTTAGGGCAGTTATTTGTAAGAATATTATGAAAATTAAAGAAAATAAATAACCCAGAGTTGATGGGATACCACCAACACTGTTTAAGGAAATTGTAGAGCAAATTAGTACACCACTTGTAAAAAGTGTTCAACTTGTCACTAGAAGAAGGAATAGTTCCTTCAGGATGGAAAGAGGTAAACATTACGCCGTTATTTAAGAAGGGATCGAGAACAAGTCAGGAAATTACAGACCAGTGAGTTTAACATCAGATGTATGCAAATTAGTAGAAACATTAATTGGACACCACATGGTGGAATTCCTTGTAAAACATATAAATAAATCTCAACACGGGTTCCTAAAGGCAAGGTCATGTCTAACCAATCTGTTATGTTTTTTAAGAAATTACAAAGAAGGTAGATGATGGGTCACCAGTGGATGTTGTCTACTTAGATTTTCAGAAAGTTCTTGATATAGATGGTGAGACACATGTTTTTGGGCTATAAATTTAGAATTCATTATATCATATTTTCCTTTAGGTCACATAAAAACAACATGTTAATGTATCGTGAGATACATTTGGTTAGAGTAATTCCAAAAAGTCACTTTGTGAGGACACTTTGAACTTGTGAGTCCGTATTGCATGATACCGATCGTATATGTGCATATCATATATCTAATGTACACAGTATACAGTTTAGAATGTCTGCTATATAGTTTGGCTTTATGTTGTCGAACAGATAATATGTTTATGGTTGGGAATCAGTAACAATAGAATGTTTAGTGGTTTTTTGTACTATTTTTAAGTATTGGTTACATCTTCTCTTCCCAAGACAGCATGTTGTAGTAGATAGGGAGGTTTCAAACTGTAAAACATTTCTGAGTTGGGTACCATGAGGAACAGTATCAGGAACTTTATTATTCTTAATATACATCAATGACTTGGACGATAATATAACAAGCAACGACAAAAAGGTCTTTAGAAAGGTTAAACATGATAGTGATAGACAACATTTACAAAGTGATCTAGCCAAATCAGTTAAATGGTCTGAAAAATGTAAATGCCTACACACTGGACACGGGAACTTGGATATAAACTATAAAATGGGAGATACTGTTCTAGGTACTACTGTAAAAGAAAAGGACTTAGGAGTAACAATAAGTGTTGATATGAAAGTTACAGAGCAGTGTGGTATTGCAGCTTCAAAGGGTAATCAAATTCTTTGGTTGATTATGAGAAATATAACATACAAGGAAAAAGAGCTAATTATACCTCTGTATAAAGCAATAGTTAGGCTTCATTTAGAATTCCGTATACAAGCTTGGAGACCATATCATAAGAAGGATATAGATACACTTAAACAAATACAGAGGAGAGAAACTAAAATTATTCAAGAACTGAGACACCTCAGACAAGAAGATTAAGAGGAGATCAAATTGAAGTTTTTATGATATTGAATGGATATGAAAACATTGTTAGATTATGTTTCATCTCTTTCTTCAGCTGCTGATGGAAAACTAGTTTCTCAATTACAGTTTCATCACTTATCAAATTTAATTCTGATGGGGACTTTGGCAGTACCTTGCAGGCCGTCACCTTGAGGGACATATTGGTGTAATACTGGCATAGCCACACTGCCTCTGGGTGAAACTGATGATTTTCGACCTTGGCCTGCAGAATGCTGCATTTGAGAGACTTCCCCTGACCTAGTCCTTCTAGCCATGCAACGTCCCTCTTGAAGGTGTATGTTACCAACATCCTCGATGTGACTAACTATTGTCTTCAAATGGGAGGGGGGGGGACATGCTCATATGTGGCAGATCCTTTTAGGTTTGTTTGTGGCAACAGAGAAATTGCAACACTGGGATTTCAATCCATCAACAAGCGACATGGGAATCCCAATTTCCACTGTGGCAGACGAGGATCTACAATGGTGGATGTCGGGATACAATGTTCTGATGGGAGCTCGGGTAATCCCCAAGGATCCAGATGCATATTTTTTCATGGATGCATTGAACATAGGTTGGGTGTGCATTGGAACTCCTTGACAGTCTCAAGTGTCTGGTCGACGACCGAGAAAGCACTTCACATCAATGTGCTAGAGTTAGAGGCTGTACACCTAACAGTGCTTCACTGGCTGAAGCAGCTCACGGGCCTAACAGTTCTTGTTGCGTATCCTACATCAACAAGCAGGGCGGGACATCTTCAATATCGCTATGCAGACAGATCAAGAGGTTACTCCTCATGTGCCAGAACAGCAAGATAGTGCTACGAACACGTCACATTCCCGGAAGAATGAATGTTCTCGCAGCTGTCCTATCTCGGCCAACTCAGATGTCAGGTACAGAGTGGTCCCTACACCCTTCTGTCTTCCAAGCAGTCATACGGGAGTGGGGAATCCCTTTGCTGGATTTATTTGCAACGAGGTGGAACCACAAACTTTCAGTATTCGTGTTCCCTGTCCCTGATAGTGTATGCACAATCAATGAGCTGGAAGGCAATGTGAATGTGGGCATAGAGGTTACACTACGAGTGGGTCTGTCTTTTATGTGAAAGACACAAGTGTTGGCTAAAGGCCCCAAATGTGTTCTTTCATGCACTGTCCCAGCAATGGACAGTCATTTTAGCGATGGCATGGCCGAAGACAGACTCCTGTGCCCTGTCCATGCTTTGCAATTCTACCTGGAAAGACCTATGTCATGGAGGGAGAACAAATGCCTCCTCTTTGTCTCTTTCAAACCAGGACATACATCAGATATTGTTCCGTCAACAATCTCCAGTTGGATCTGCAAAACCATTGTGGAATGTCATGCACAATCACCTTCTACACTCCTCGAGTTCCATCGGGTTAAGGTCCCTAGCATTCCACAGACAGGCCTCAATGGAACAGATCCTGAGAGCCGGTAGCTGGCAGTGTCATAACACTTTCACAGATTTTTATCTGAAAGACCTATCCCTCTACTCCTCAGATCCCATTCACCTGGGACCAATAGTAGGTGCTGAAACAACTTTGCCACCAACAAGCCATTAGAGGTAGATTTGTTTATACCCCACCATCCACTCATCTATATTCCGCACTTTGTGAAGCGACGGAGCCAGGATAAGTCCACGTTAGGCAGTAAATTCTATATTTTTAGAGTTAAAATATGTATTTACGAATAACATACTTAACTGGCTCCATCACTTCATATTATCCTCCCTCCTGTCCCGCTATAAAGTGACAACCTATAACAGGAAAATCCTCATAGCCAAGTGCAAAGGCAAAGAGGGTGCATCTCTTATAACCAGCAAGGAGATCAGTAGGGGTGATGGGCTGGTGTAGGGATAGGTCAACGTTTTTTTTTTTTTGGCGAGCAACTTTGGCATAACCCAAGTGTATTGCGACGGAGCCAGGTATGTTATTCATAAATACATATCTTAATTCTAAAAATATAGAGTTTCTAGCTTTTTCTTGTTAAATGTGTTATCCATCGACAGGGACACTTTTTTGTTGGAGTATGGCCCTATCTGTCCTCAGCTTTACCAACTCCAGTGCTTCCTTTGCAGTTGAAGACATGTCAGGAAAGTTTGGTTGACTGGAAGGATCTGACAATATGGTGCATGTACTTGGTTGGTGTATCTGTTGGTGAAGATGGAATCAGGAGAGCTGAATTGTGTTGGCGTACAAGTTCTTGTGAAGTTCATGAAGTAGTCTTTAGATGTTTTATTTCATCCTATGTTTCATTTATCTCTTTGTTCAACTGCCTAGCCTTTAAGCTGACGTGAGAAAGGCAGCTGCACAACCATTCTACAATATAAAATTGATTCACAGAAATTTACAAAAAACATATTTTGTTCCTTGGTATATAGGTGATGAATATATTTCTCCTAAATACATGTACATTTGTTAAAATAAAAAAATCTGTTTCAAATAAGCAACTTTATAAAAGTAAATTTCTTTGAATAACACAGATATAAAGTATATAATAAAACATTAATCAACCTTAATAATTACAATACTAATATTAACAACAAACATTAACAAAACAAAATACAACATTTAAAGGGCCTCACCCATGTCCTGAGTCAACATATAAAACACACAAATATCATAACTAATTAAACAGGATGTTCTGTACCTCGAGGGTGGGCACTGTAATTTATAGGATCATCTGTAAACTTGATATATTTTATTTTTAATCTGGTCCGGTGCTTCTTATTAGTTATTGCTTTACGCAGGAGATATGCCTCTGTATTCTCTTAAGTCATTGGTAACTTTGGTCTGTGCCTGTACTTCTACAAAAAATCTAACATAGTTCTACGGTCATGACACATAATATGCACAATGATTTATAAAATGAATTATTGAATAAAATTACATAAATGATTAATTGCATCATATTCACAATGTCATGCTTATTTTGTGGTGTACCTGTGTTGCCCTGTTGTTAGGGTTTTCCTGTGTCTCCTCTCTGTTCGATATGCCCATGACCATTGTTCATGTGTTGCCCTATGTGCTACAGCCAGCACACGGTTCCCTACCATACCTAAAGTATGAAATATATAAACGTATGTGTACCTTTCCGAGCATATACATTTGGATACTGAGCGTATACACTACATTAAACCAATTCAATCTAAGTTCATGAATAGAAACACCATGGAAATAACTTGGATCATGTAATCGTTTTAAGTGCACCTATGTCGTAGCAATCTAAAATTAATTATATTTATGTTTATATGTACTTGGACATTTATGATAGCATGAACTGGTACTGTACAATTACAATGTTGACACTCCCCATTGACATACATGTATAAGCAGGATTTATGTCTATTCTGAATTAAAGATACAACTTTTCGTCATAAATAAATTAACGATTTCAGTACAGTGGCTCACTGAAAATGAGTAAACCCCAATTTTTATAAAAAATTTATCATTAGCTAGGTCATTGTATCAACAGGTTTCATAAAAAAATTAGATTGGGACCTTTATGAAATCTTGAGATGAAGTAGTTTTAAGTGATTTGTTGGCTATTTTCACAGAATTTCACTTTACAACATAACATGTATGCAATGTAAACATAACTGGTCCTAATGGTCATACAGTGCTGATTTTGCCCTATCCATATATATGCATTTTATGGCAATGAAAAAATATTTTGTTGCAAAGGTCATTGACCTTGATATAACCAAAATGAGTAAACCTCAATTTTGAGCAAGCAAAATATTAAAATGTTCCAAATATAAGTTCACAAGATACAGTAATTTAAGGTTAATGAACATTTGACAGAGCGTAATCTATATATTTCAAGTGATCTAAAGTGCCGAAAGCTTTACTTTGATCAATGAATACAGCAAGTGCATAATGTTTGTAATTTAATGCATTTACAAAGACGTCAGTAAGTTCCAGAGTTGCATGTTCAATTGAACATTGTTTACGAAAACTGTATTGGTATGCAAATATTATTTTATTTTTTTGCAATTTTGCGTAAATCAGTCTCAAAAACTTTGGAAAAAGCTGATAATAAAGAGATGGGCCTGTAATTTGTGAACACAGTGGTATCACTTGATTTGTAGTAATGGAATACCAGATCGTATCACAGACCTGAACATTTCAGTCATAGGCAAGGCAATACTTTCCACACGTTGTTTCATCAATTTTGTTGTTATGTTATCGTAAACAACACTTGTTTTTGATTTTATATTTTTAGTGATATAAATTTACTCCATGCAAGTGGTTTTTTCCATGACAATACTATTTGGTAATTGTTTATGCAATTAATCTTGAATAACTATTTGAGGAGTTTATTTTATGTGCTAATTTGGGGCCAATATTTACAGTGTTTGTTAAATGAGTTGGCTATTTCTGTTTTTAGATTAGATTGTATTGGTCCAATATTGGGATTCAGTACATTTCTGTATTGTCTATATTGTTGGTCAATATTATGAATATTTGGAGATGTTTTTGAGTGTATGCGGTTTTACTTAGATTATCAAGAGTATGTATTGTTATCCAAGGATGTTTTTTATGTTTATATTTATTTAGTTTTACTGACTGTTCAGGAATGTGTTCATCAAGTAAACTGCTAAATTTGTCAGCACACATACATATTCTTTTAATTTTGCAAGCTGTGTCAGATTTTCATTTAGCCATGATTCTTGTATAGTTATTATGGCAAACGTTATATTGTTTATTATGTTACTTCTTGTATGACATGGTTGCTGCATCCCCTAAGTCTAAGAAGTTTATAATCAAGCACTCAGCTTGTGTACAAGAGGAAGTTGCAAGAATCACAAGTAAATTTTTTTTACAGTCATTCCAACAGAAACAGAGACTCTCCTTCCAGAACAAGGTAAGTGTTTTATTTGTCATATAAATAGGGGACACCGGGACTAGTTGTAACAAAAGCAGCATATTTCAGGATTGCGGTTCGAATTGCCAATGAAACTGCAAGTATTTCCTGCAGATAATAAATGCATAAATAAAATGCAGTGCAATGCATGTAATGCAATACACATTTGCGCAATGATATGTTTTATGAGCTCTCCTAAAGTGTTACAATTCACCATTTAACAAGATTTAACAAGATTGCCATCTCGAACAACAAGTTCCAGATGGCAAGTGGACAAGGAAGCCATTGGCTTATCGAGAGTCCAACAATTTTCTCATCTATGTGTAGCCCGCCCTTATCAGATATCTGTCAATTCTATTTTTAAACATATTCACACTACTAGCATTAACACAATCATTTGGCAGTTTGTTCCATTCATTTATCATGATGCAGTGCAAGTTGTAACATATATGTTTTGCCATTCCTGAAAAATGTAACATACAGTATTCGTCCTAGTAAGCGTACAGTACGCTTAAAAAAATTTGAGATGCAGAAAAAGTCAAAACAAATGATGAAAAAAATTCCGCCAATAAGCACCACTATTTTTAATTAATTCACCAAATGGCACCACAACAAAATTGCAAATGGCATCCATTGAGACCTGCGTATTGCTCTGAGTTAGAAACTTACACATTTTGGGCAATTATCTGTGGTTACCATATATTTAAAAGTAAGTATGAGTGGAGAAAAGTTATCAGTGGTAGACGTTCAGCATGGCAGATGTGCAGAATCTATTCTAAAACTTAGTAAAAGACTGGCTGTCATACAGACACTGAGCCAGTTATAATCAACCATGTGCTTTGTGTGGGACCGCAAACATTTGGGTAGGATACATCAAGACTCAACAGAAGTGACTGTCAAGATATTCAATGAAGGGACTGGGTTGGTGTTACAGCCTTTTATACATTCACATGTGGTTAAAAATATACCAGCTGATGTAAAACCTTAAATTTTCTCACACTTCTGTCATCACTGAACCTTGAAAAAAATGGGGGTGTAGGCTTATTGGAGCATGTGTACACAAGTACCTGTATAATGAATTAATTGCTTTGAATTATTTTAATACATATGTAGGATTCATAACTAGCTTATAAAACTTAACTGGCCCTACATAAGATAATTATATGAAAAGTATTGCAACACCGTGGAAAGACTGTAATGAACATAATCATGTTAATTACAAAATGTTTATTAACTTCCATCCAATTCACAATGGATGTCATTTTACCAACACTTTCTTTCCCTCTGGTGACATTTTTTGCTTGATACCGCAATGTTAACATTTTTCCAAGGAAATGTTACAATTTGCCATAGCACCATATCAATCACAGCACCTGTGATTACATAAAGCATACTTAAAACACTGCTTAATGGCCTATGTGACAGCTAGAGCATATATTCAAAAGTAGAACTACCAAAAACAAAGCATAGGATAAGTCATGTGCACACAAACCCACCAGGTAGAGTAGCCAAAGTTTAAAAAATTGCCGTTTTTCCTTTAAAATGGTGCCGGTTTTTACCTTTTGAATGGATGCATGTGATATCACATGTTAAATGCTTAACACTATTGGTGTACATACTGTAACCTTGCGAAATAATTTGCATTAGTAGTTTTGTCTGTAGTAAGTCTGTTACAACTTACCCGTGTTACAACTAGCCACGGTCTCTCCTATTCATAGCATCATAAATTGGACACTACTTGCAAAATGATTAACACATCCAATTTAATATAGGGGCCTATATGTATCAGAATGCCCAGACATTTGCAAAGTGTTTTTTTTTTAATATTATTTTATTTTCATTATTATTGCTAGTATATCTCCGACATGATTACACTATATGGGCCAGATTGCCTGCTTTGCTCTGCCGGTAGCCATCTTCTGAATGTCCTTGATTTTGTTCAATGTACACACAAGAACAGATACCAACGTGTACATGATTCGCATATATTCATAGAGGTTTGTAAATCTGAATTGTTGAAATTTATTTATGTTGTAAACAATATTATGACATTGTAGATTGTGTCTAGATGAAAATGATCAACATAGCATTAGCTTGATTAGGAACAGTGATATTGGTGCTGACTGACTGCATGATGTAGGGTGTAGGTAGGTAAATTTTTCTTAAATGTGCCTACTGAAGTCTTTGGGTATGCCTGACTTGTCTTGGCTGCAGCTAGTGTCTGGCCACATATGTGTGCCAAGGAAGCCATTCTGTAGATGATTTATCACCTGAAGACAATGTCTTGGCTGCTTTCAGGAAATCATAGCAATCAATTGTTCATGGTGCAAGGTTGCCTACCATAACAAGGTCAGCTGTTTCATGATGCAGCAGATTGAAGAGCAGTGCACCCTGGGAGTGCATGCTGGTATCATCATTCCCCCGTCATGGATAATCAAACTCCCTCGCAAGGTAAGCAGTCGTACCTGGATGATTTGTTGGCACTTTGGAAGCAGTGGTGTTTGTTAATTTAATGGTACATTAATAGCACTCTCATGTGATTGCATGTGCAATCTCAAGGAATTTCTTTTGTATGGCTATTATGTGTTTTGTGTAATTGCATAGCATTTTAATTTATGAATTCAATATTTTTTTGGTGAAATTTGAAATGCAACTCATTGAATTACATAATAATTACATATTTGGGAATTATACCTTCAGATTTCAAAAGTATGAAATCTGAAATATGTTCCCAATAAAGTGAAGTGAAGTTTATTTGTTTAGATCATACATGTGCATAGTCAAATAACAGTGTGTGCATACCTATGGTTTATATGATTCAGGGAGGCCTGCACTAAGACCTGAAAGATCATTATCATACAGGCCTCCCTATGGCTATGTATAGTGCAGTAATTGTAGCAAATTTTGCTAACAACAATAAAAAAACTAACAAAAACAAAAAGTGGTAATAGTACTTACAATACTGATGATAATAATAATAATAATAACACAGACAGTTCAAACAATGCAAAAAACAGCAATAATAATACAAAGGTTCTAAAAATATTTAATTCACAAATTGTACATAGTATATCAGTTTCAGTGGAAATTTTCATTGAGTGGTTAAATGAGTTATGAGTTAATCCAGCAAGTTTTGGTGTTTGTTTAGTATTCTTTCATGAGTTAAGACAGTCATATAGAGAAAATAAAATAACAAATATTTTGATAATAGACAATAGTAGTAATATTATTTGAAAACCTAGTATAACATTACATACATTTCTAGATTTCAGCTGGTATATTATTTTTGCAAACATAGCAGTTGTTAGTATTACATTCTGTGTTGTATTTAATTATAATATATTTTTTGGAGTAATTTACAAAGCCCTGGTAGGAATGGGTGTTCATTTTTTCCATGACATTTTTTGGAGGATAGTTTTCTTGAAGTAATTGTGGTATTATATGTATGATGCAAAGGTGGCAATATATTGTATTAGTTTGTTTAATTTGTATGTCACAGTTTCTAGGGAATTATTTATTGTATCGACAAAGCATTGGGGGGCCCTTCGTTGTTTTTTTGGACTAGATGATATAGTTTCATCAGCACTGAACATGTCTTTAAAATATTCTGGAACAGTTCCATTTTTATATTTGTAGAAAAACTTCATGAATGACAGTTTAAAGAGGTCATTTGTTTTTAATTGTTAAAGTTCTTTAAGTAAAGATGTACTATGTGATTTATATTTACTGTTTGAGATAAACCTAATTGCTTATTTTTTTAATTTATTTTTCCTTCTGTCAATTTTGCAGCCCCACGTTAGTATACCATAACTTAGGTGTGACATAAATAGTGAACAGTATATTATTTTTAGGATGTACACTGGTACAGTATTTGAATCTAGAGAGAATTCCACATATCCTTGATCATTTGTTGGCTGTAAAATTTTGATGAGGAGACCATGTTAAGTTAGAGTCCACTCCAAGATATGTTAATTGTGTCACCCATTCAAATGGCATATTATTGATTTTAATGTTGGGTACTTTGCTGTTATTTAATTGTCTCTGTTTATAGTGAAAAATCATCAGTTTGGTTTCTCTGCATTCAAGGACAATTTATTGCACAACAATATTGCCATGCTGGTGCAGTTTGTGTATCTGGTTTATGTATAAAAAGGTCATTGTTATTAATGAAAGAACAAGTTTAACATAAATTTGCAATTAACTGTAAATGCACAGTAATTGCTTTAACCCATTAGGACCCAGGATTTTATTAAAACATGCCACCATGTTCCCAGGATTTCTTGCAAATTTCGAGCAATTTTACCTCCTTGTGTTAAAAAATTTGTAGAAAAAACTATTCAATATTGACAATTACAAGTTGTGTTTATTTTGAAGAGTAGTAATTTCTCAACATGCATGTATGCATAGAAATAGGATATATTAATAAAATGTTGACATTTGATCACAATTTGCAAAGGCAAAATAGTTCATTTGTTAAAACTTTAATAGTTGCGACTGACATTTGACAATGATCTCATGCTATGCCCCTATGCAACTCACAGAAGAAAATGTAGCTATATGTGTTAGCTTTGCACCGCTGAAAACATTATCAAATTCTGACGGTTATTTTTCAGGTTACACCATATTTTATCATGAAAAATATAGAAATACAAATTTTTTAGATAGCATGAACAAAACTGATGAAAATAAAGATTTCCGAAACGGCAACACATGCACATAACAAGCAGTTGTTGTTGCAAAATGTATCCGTTAGGGTGTGGCAAAATTTGGTAGCATTTAGTTCAGTAGTTATTCGCCAGGATTTTTATGAATAGAGGGTCCTGTATGCGGCCGGTGGCGGCCGTTCCAGGACTACACAGAGTGGCCGGCCGCGGCCGTTGTGGGGTCTAATGGGTTAACAAAACTTCTAGACATTATATGTTAAAGCTCTGGTTCAAAATGTTGACACACATAACTTAACATACTTCTTAGATTCGTTTCACTTTCTATATAATTGAATCACGTGACAGAAATACATTTTAAGATGTCGTGAATTTAGAGATACCACACACTTTGTGTGGGTTGGTATGATTGTTAGCAGATTGTCATCAGAAAACTTGTGGTACCTGTCATCCATTTGTTCAGCATTGTTACAAAGAGGGTGGAGAAAATCATGCTTCTTGGCAAGGGAGATAATTTTGTCAGGAATGTTACCAGTAAATGGTGGAAGGGGTCACGGGTATTGGAATTGCATGAGGATGATGATCAATGTGCTAAACTTGCAGATAAAATCACTAACAGATGAGATAAGCTGACACAACCTCAGACACATACCACAGTCACCCACCCATGGCCAAGTGTAGCTCTCCAAAACACAGATACTCAAGGTCTGGCCACAACAGTTAAAGAAGAAATAGCAGAAAGATAGCAAATTATGGCAAGAAACTTAATCATCCATGGATTGGAAAAAACTGACCATGACCTACAGATGCTGTCATCTTGCCTTCAACTGGACATCACACCTGAGAAAGTAACAAGTACTGGACAGACAGGCAAAAACCCAGAATGATCGTCATAGTTATGATGAACATCAATAGCATGAAGTCAGTCTTTGATAAAGCCAAGGAACTTAGACAAACTACAGAAGTTAAGTATGTGTCATAAGACCAGACCTAACCCAATGACAATGAGCTGAGTAAAAAACTTGCATCTTCAACTGATGAGGAAAAGAGATGAAAATCCCAGAAAGACATACATCTTCCGGAGCAAGGTGCAGTAGATAAAATCAGTTCTTTGAAGTGATCAGGTACTACCACTAACATGTTCAGAGGCCAACATATTACAGACAAGGACAACAACCAACATTGGATGATCTCATCTTCACATCCGAAGAAAACACAATCAGCAACCTTACCCATAGCCCACACCTATAAACAGTGATCACATTAGCCTCAGCATGGACTTAAATGTGTTTGTGAAAAAACAACCACAGAAGCGGGCAGTTTACAGCTACGACCATGCATTCTATGATAAAATAAAAACACTTTTCAGCCTAGACTGGGAAACAGAACAAGCTGAACTGACTACACGAGAAGCAATGGACAAGTTAGAATGCATCCTCGTGGAAGCAGTAGAAAAGTGTACCACACTGTACCATCACTAACAACTCTTGCTTCAAAGTTCAAACCAGTATGGACGACACAAGTAGCTCTAAAAAAAGTGAGGAAGAAGCAGTGCTCTTGGCTCTAGATTAGATATCTGAACACTAGGAAGGAGGGGATTATCAGGCCTATATCTACTACAGAAACACTGCTCAGCATGCCATCAGAAGAGCCCCACAGTATGAACAGAAACTGTGCCAGAAGAACAACAAGGAATTTGGAAATACATCAGGAACAGGACAAATGCCAGAGTTGTCATGGGACAACTTCTGAAGCAGGATGGTTCACTTACATAAAGTGACCATGAAGCCGCAGAGGTCCTAAACATTCACAAAAAAAGACATTATCAACATCCCACAAATCACACCCAAGAAGCATTTACAAGAAGAATTCACAACGTTCAATGTACAACTAGTTAAGAAGTGCCTACTGCGACTATAGATAGATAAATCACCAAAGAATTATGAAGGAGATGGTGGAACAACTCTGTGTACCTTTCAGCATAATCTTCAACTCAAGCATCAACACATCTATGCTACCAAAACAATGGAAAGATGCTGTAATTTGTCCAATCTACAAGAAATCCGACAAGAGAAACCCTGCAAGCTACAGATTGGTATCCATGACATCAAGTATCTGCAAGACCCTAGAGAGATTGACTGTTGACCCACTCTTAGAACACATTAAGGTAGATCACTGGGAATGTTAGCAACAGCATGGCTTTTCTGCTGAAAAGCAGAAGCACAAGCACAAACCTGTTGTAAGCACTGAATGTCTGCACTGAGGCCTTAAAGCATGGAATACTAGTTGATGTTATCTACCTCGACTATGCCAAGGCATTTGACACTGTCAGACACGAGAACTCGAGTCTTCTCAAAAAGGTGGAGAGTCCTTGGATCAAAGATTTAACAAGATTGCCATCCCAAACTACAAGTTCCAGATGACAGGTTGACAAGGAAGCCATTGGTTTATCGAGAGTCCAACAATTTTATCATCTGTGTATAGCCCGCCCTTATCAGATATCTGTCAATTCTATTTTAAAACATATTCACACTACTAGCATTAACACAATCATTTGACAGTTTGTTCCATTCATTTATCACCCTCTGTGAGAATGAGTACTTTCTCACTCCTAAACTAATGCTGCTTAGTGTCCTCTGGTTCTACTGCTTTCTTTAAGTTTGAAGAACATATTCCTATCAATATCCTCATAACCATTCACTATGTTAAGCATTTCTATTTGGTCTCCTCTTAGTCTCCTGGTCTCTGGTGTTGTCAAACCACATTCTAATAAACAGCTTTCATTCCAGTTCCATGTCCTATGTGTATGCATTTACACTTCCCAAAATTGAATAACATTTGCTATTTTTTTGCCCATTTAACCAATTTACCTAGATAATCCTGAACATTTCATTTATCTGTATCATTTGTAACCTTTCTGAATACTTATGTCATCTGCAAATTTCACTATTGTACTTCGCTAGATATGTCATCTTCCAAATCAGTATTTACCAAGATTTGCCATCCAAGCCAAATGCCCAGATTGCAAGTGGACAAGGATGCCATTGGCTTATCGAGAGTCCAACATGTTCTTCTACGTGTAAACTGCCCTCCTGAGATATGTGTCAACCTTGTTTTTAAACATATTCACGCTGCTAGCAGTTACACAATCTGTAGACAATTTGTTCCATTCATTTATTGTCCTCTGTGAGAACGAGTGCTTCCTGATGTCCAATCTACATTGATCCTTTACTAATTTTACCTTATGTCCTCTAGTTCTGCTATCCTTCTTGAGTGAGAAAAACATATTTCTATCAATATTTTCATACCCATTCAATATCTTAAAAACTTCAATCTGATCTCCTCTTAACCTCCTTGTCTCTAGAGTTGTTAAACCACATTCTTTCAGGCGTTCTTCATAACTAAGGTCTCTAAGTTCTGGAATCATTTTAGTTGCTCTCCTTTGTATGCGTTCAAGCGTATCTGTATCCTTCTTACGATATGGTCTCCATGCTTGTATACAGTATTCTAAATGAGGTCTAACTATTGCTTTATAAAGAGGTATAATTAACTTTTTTCCCTTGTATGTTATGTTTCTTCTAATCAATCCAAGAATTTGATTACCCTTTGAAGCTGCAATACCACACTGCTCTGAAACTTTCATATCAGCGCTTATTGTAACTCCTAAGTCCTTTTCTTTTACAGTAGTATCCAGAGGAGTATCTCCCATTTTATAGTTAACATTCAAGTTCCCATGTCCTGTATGTAGGCATTTACATTTCCCAAAATTGAACAGCATCTGCCATTTCTCAGACCATTTCACTAATCTGTCTAGATCGTTTTGTAAATGTTGTTTATCACCATCAGTATTAACCTTTCTAAACAGTTTTGTGTCATCCGCAAATTTCAGTACGTTACTTGTTATACTGTCGTCCAAGTCATTGATATAAATTAAGAATAATATAGGTCCTAATACTGATCCTTGAGGGACCCCACTCAAAACCGATTTCCAATTTGAAACTTCTCCATCTACTACAACTCGTTGTCTTCTGTCAGTCAGCCATTGTTCTATCCAGTCAGTTATGCTATCCCCGATACCATGGGCTTTTAATTTAAGTAGTAATCTTTGATGTGGCACTTTGTCAAAAGCTTTCTGAAAATCTAAGTAGATAATATCTACTGGCGATCCCACGTCTATCCACTTAGTGATTTCTTCCAAAAAACATAACATATTTGTTAAGCATGACCTCGCTTTAAGGAATCCATGTTGAGATGAATTTAATAATTTATGCTTAACGAGGAAGTCCACCATATGGTCTTTAATTAACCTTTCTAATAATTTACAAATCACTGACGTTAAACTCACTGGTCTATAATTCTCTGACTTATTTCTCGAACCCTTTTTAAATAATGGTATGATGTTTGCTTCTTTCCATTCAAACGAAAAACTCCCTCTTTTAATGACAAGTTGAATACTCTTGCAAGTGGTATACTGATTTGTTCTTCTGTTTCCATTAGTAATTTTGGAGGAATCCCATCCACTCCCGGTGATTTGTTATCCTTCATTGCCTTTATTTTCTTAGCTACCAATTCTGGAGTTACAATTAACGGACCTAAATAGTCAGATTTAGCCCCCTGAAATTTAGCATCAGCAACTGGTAATGAACTAATATCTTCTTTGGTAAACACTGAACTGAAGTAACCATTTAGGTCTTCTGCCATTAAAAACCCCTGTGATATTATATTTCCAGCACTGTCTTCTAGAGGTCCAACCTTGTCTTGTACGTTTTGTTTACTCCTGACATATACATAAAAACTCTTGCTGTCATTTTTTATGTTACATGCTAGTTTTTGCTCATAGCTTCTTTTAGATTGTCTGATTTCAGTTGTAGCTGCATTAAGTGCCTCTTTGTATTTTGCATAGTCTTCTTCCTTTCTGGTACGCCTATAAACCCTCCACATAGTTTGTTTTAGCATTATTTTTCTAATAGCCTCTTTTGACAAGTGTTTCTTTCTACACCGTTTTCCTTGTTTTTGGAAGGGAACAAATTTATCGATGATACTCTCAATTTCATATTTTAGAATATTCCAACATTCAATTGCGGTCTTATTCATCAGCATGTTATTCCAATCTAGCTTTGCTAAGTATTTTCTCATATCTTTGTAGTTACCTTTGTGGAAGTTTCTCTTGTACGTTTTCTTATTTTTACTTTCTGATTTTACATTGATGTCAAAATATATTTGATTATGGTCACGATTACCCAATGGTTCAAATATTTTTACATTGTCCACTAATTCTTTTTGTGATGACAAAACTATATCTAATACATTTTCTCCCCTGGTTGGTTCTAGTACGTGCTGAGAAAGAAAGCTATCCTGGATTAAAAATAGAAATTGTTGGTCCTCAATCCCTGTGCTCTCTAGAGAATTCCATTGTATGTGTCCATGGTTAAAATCTCCCATTATGATACATTCCCCTTTACTAACTTCCTTTATAGTGGTTTTTATTTTTGTGTTGTCCTCTTCGTTTATGTTTGGACTTCGGTAAACTAATCCAATAGTTAATTTTGAATTTCCTGAAACAATTTTGCACCAAACAGCTTCATCGCAATCTGCTTCCCTTTCTAGTTTTATTTCATAAGCCTGAATGGATTCTTTAACATATAAAATAACTCCCCCGCCCCTTCTTCCTATTCGATCTTTCCTAAACATTACATATCCTGTCAGTCCTAATTCAGCATCTGTTATATCTATGTTGGCCCATGATTCAGTTATACCAATTATGTGAGGGTCAATATCTTCTACCATAATGTTTAATTCGTTTTTCTTATTTACTATGCTCCTTGCATTTAAACATATAACCTTTTTCAGAGATGTTTTTCGGATGATTTGGTATTGGTTTATCTGTGCTAGTGGCCTCTTGTTCTGCTTGAGACACCTCTAGGTAACCCCCCTGCACTTCTAGTTTAAAGAATGTTTACTTCCAAAAATATTTGTCATTGTACCCAAGTCACTATCTACTGCTGCTGAAAGTTTGACCGCGAATACTGCCGCCCCCTTTCCACTTAAATGAAGCCCATCCTTCATGTACATATCAGCCCTCCCAACAAAACTTCCCCATAAATCCACAAATCCAACTTCCTCTTCCCTACATAGCTTCTGGACTAACATGTTAATTGCCATCCCCCGACAATTTCGATATTTGTGACCCCTCCTGCCCATTACAGGTAAAATCCCTGAAAGTATTACCTGCTCAACCCACGTCTGTTTTAGTGTTCTGACCAACTGCCTATATTTCCTAATTATGGCAGTTGTACCCTCCCTCTCTACGTTATTTGTCCCTACGTGTACTAAAACAGATCCACCCTTACCCGAGCCTACGATGTTTTTTACCCTCTCAGTTATCGCCTCTATTTTGGCTCCAGGCAAACAGACCACCACATCATCTCCCTTGTTTAAGACTCTGTCGGTCTTCCTAACTATCGAATCCCCCACAAACACCCTTGCTCTCTTCCTCACCCCCTCTATCACTGCTGCAGAATAACTCTTCCGTTCGATCCCCTCCATCACATTCTGTCCTGACCCCTTCCCTCCTGTCTCCTTCCCTCCTGTCTCCTTCCTTCCTGTCTCCCCCACTTCCCACTCCTTTGCTCTTGTCTCTCCCACTCCCCTCTCCTTCACTCCGGTTGTTTTCCCTCCCGTCTCCTTCCCTCCTGTCTCCCCTACTCCCCTCTCTTTCACTCCGGTTGTCTTCCCTCCCGTTTCTTTCCTTCCCGTCTCCTTACGTCCTGTCTCCCTACGACCTGTCACCTTCCCTCCTCTCAGCTTCCTCCCAGGGTGCGGTGAGCTCTCCCTAGCATCTCTTGTGTCTTTTCCCACTTTATCATCTACTGTTCCCCCACGGGAACTACTGGCACAACCCCCCTGTTCCCTTCCCACCATTGCCACAACGAGCAGCCTCAGCTCTTTCAACTCCACCTCTAGTTCCTTCATCTTCGTACATCCCCTACACTCAAAACTAAAACTATCTGCCTGGACCTCAGCCCAGGACTTCTCGCACCCAGACTTGACGAACTCCACCCAGTTACTGCAACTGCCACAAATTAAGTGCCTTGTGGCCTTTAACTGCCGTTTGCACGGCGCCATCATACAATTTAGTTTTAATTAGTTTGCTACGTTAGCCTTGAATAAGGCTGTTTTTGTGATCAAAAGAACACTTTAGGCTAATATACTTGCTAACTGTGTCTTCTATTAACCTCGCATGAGAGAAAAAAAAACCTGCCACCTAGCGAATACGGAGAACACTGTGTAACAAAACAACGAAGTCAGTGTGTACTAATTTACGCTAAAATCCTGCTGTTAATTCCTTTTTACCGAAAACGTTTACTACCACTATGTCAGATATTATGCAATCCGTAGACAATTTGTTCCATTCATTTATTGTCCTCTGTGAGAACGAGTGCTTCCTGATGTCCAATCTACATTGATTCTTTACTAATTTTACCTCATGTCCTCTAGTTCTGCTATCCTTCTTGAGTGAGAAAAACATATTTCTATCAATATTTTCATTCAATATCTTTAAAACTTCAATCTGATCTCCTCTTAACCTCCTTGTCTCTAGGGTTGTTAAACCACATTCTTTCAGGCGTTCTTCACAACTAAGGTGTCTCAGTTCTGGAATAATTTTAGTTGCTCTCTTCTGTATGCGTATCTATATCTATTCAAGCATATCTATATCCTTATGATAAGGTCTCCATGTTTTATGCAGAGGTATAATTAGCTTTTTTTCCTTGTATGTTATGTTTCTCCTAATCAACCGAAGAATTTTATTTCCCTTTGAAGCTGCAATACCACATTGCTATGAAGCTTTCAAATCAGCACTTATTGCAACTCTTAAGTCCTTTTCTTTTACAGTAGTACCCAGAACAGTATCTCCCATTTTATACTTTACATCCAAGTTCCTATGTCCTGTATGTAGGCATTTACATTTCCCAAAATTGAACAACATCTGCCATTTCTCAGACCATTTCACTAATCTGTCTAGATCGTTTTGTAAATGTTGTTTATCACCATCAGTGTTAACCTTCTAAACACTGTCATCTGCAAATTTCAGTACATTACTTGTTATATTGTCGTCCAAGTCATTGATATATATTAAGAATAATAAAGGTCCTAATACTGATCCTTGTGGTACCCAACTCAAAACTGATTTCCAGTTTGAAACTTCTACACTACAACATGCTGTCTTCTGTCAGTCAGCCATTGTTCTATCCAGTTAATTATGCCATCCTCGATACCATGGGCTTTTAATTTAAGTAGTAACCTTTGATGTGGCACTTTGTCAAAAGCTTTCTGAAAATCTAAGTAGATAATATCTACTGGCAATCCCTCGTCTATCCACTTTGTGATTTCTTCCAAAAAACAACATATTTGTTAAGCATGACCTCGCTTTAAGGAATCCATGTTGAGATGAATTTAATAATTTATGGTTAACAAGGAAGTCCACCATATGGTCTTTAATTAACCTTTCTAAAATTTTACAAATCACTGACGTTAAACTCACTGGTCTGTAATTCTCTGACTTATTTCTTGAACCCCTTATAAATAATAGTATGATGTTTGCTTCTTTCCATTCAAAAGGAAAAACTCCCTCTTCTAATGCGAAGTTGAGCACTCTTGCAAGTGGTAAACTGATTTGTTCTACTGTTCCCTTAGTAGTTTTGGAGAAATTCCATCCACTTTCAGTGATTTATT
This sequence comes from Lamellibrachia columna, assembly GCA_963662155.1. Classification (NCBI taxonomy): domain Eukaryota; kingdom Metazoa; phylum Annelida; class Polychaeta; order Sabellida; family Siboglinidae; genus Lamellibrachia; species Lamellibrachia columna. Next base: position 35,450,700 of record OY759270.1, read on the forward strand.
ATCCTTCATTGCCTTTATTTTCTTAGCTACCATTTCTGGAGTTACAATTAACGGTCCTAAATAGCCTCCTGAAATTTAGCATCTGGAACTGGTTATGAACTAATATCCTCTCTGGTAAACACTGAACTGAAGTAACCATTTAGGTCTTCCACCATTAAAAACCCCTGTGATATTGTATTTCCAGCAATGTCTTCTAGAGGTCCGACCTTGGCTTTTACATTTTGTTTACTCCTGACATATGCATAAAAACTCTTGCTGTCATTTTTTTAGGTTACATGCTAGTTTTTGCTCATAGTTTCTTTTAGATTGTCTAATTTCAGTCATTTCAAATCATTTGTATATATTAAAAATTGCATAGGTCCTAATACTGATCCCTGTGGTACCCAACTCAAAACAGATTTCCAGTTTGAAATCTCACCATCTACTATTACTCTCTGTCTTCTGTGTGTAAGCCACTTTTCTATCCAGTTATTACATCATTACCTATACCATGGGCTTTCAGTTCAGTCCACTGGTGACCCATCATCTACCCACTTTGTAATTTCTTTCCAAAAAATAAGAGATTAGTTAGACATGACCTTGCTTTTAGGAACCCATGTTGATATGTATTTATTAATTAATGTTTTACGAGGAATTCCACCATGTGGTTTCTAATTAATGTTTCTAGTAATTTACATACAACTGATATATGATTGCCTTGACCTCTGTAGTCATGAAGACGCTCGAGTGCTTGGTCCTGCAGTTTCTGAAATCAGTTATCGACCCAATGCTTGACCGATTTCAGTTTGCGTATCGTGGAAATAGATCTGATGACGACGCTGTCTCTCTAGGATTGTTTTATGTTCTCAAGCACCTAGAAGGTCCAGATACTTATGCCAGGATCCTTTTTGTTGATTATAGCTCTGCTTTTAATACCATTATCCCCTCAAAACTGTTCGAGAAAATACAGAAGGTCAGGGTTCCACAATCCATGTGCCTGTGGATCCTCGTTTTTCTGTTGAACAGACCGCAAGTTGTGAAAATAGGTGACAACTTCTCGTCATCACTCATTTTGTCTTCTGGCGCACCTCAAAGTTGAGTCCTGTCACCAATGCTATACTCTCTTTTTACATATGATTGTGCATCCTGTCATAAAAGTACCCAAATATTGAAATTTGCAGACGACACTACAGTGCAAGGGCTTATTACGAACTCAGATGAGTCTGAGTATCGTGATCAGGTAAACAAACTTATCAACTGGTGCGGCGAAAACAACCTGGAGCTCAACGTAAACAAAACAAAAGAAATGATCGTGGATTTTAGAAGAAAGAAATCTCCCGTCTCCCCTCTTTTGATCGACGGCAAAACAATTGAAATTGTCCAACACGTTAAGTTTCTTGGCTCTACGATCTCAAGCGACCTTAAATGGGAGCTAAATGTTGATGCCATTGTTAAAAAGGCCCAGCAGCGCCTGTACTTCCTAAGAAGGTTGAGATCATTTGGTTTGACCACTCAGATCACGCTAAACTTTTACAAAGCTGTGATCGAGAATGTTCTCACCTTTTCGCTCACAGTGTGGTTTGGTTCTATCACGGTCAAGGAAAAGCTCAGGTTGAATAGAGTTGTAAATATTGCTTCCAAAATAATCGGCAGATCTCTTCCCAGTCTCAAATCACTGTATCAGCAGCGCCTGTTAAGAGGAGCCGGCCTCATCTCTCAGGACCCATCCCATCCTGCCCATGATTTATTCAAGCCCCTTCCATCTAGTAGCCGGTTCAGGTCCATCAAGGACCAGCAGGTTCAGCAACAGTATTTATCCCGTAGCCATCCAAGCCCTATCAAAACAAACATGAAAATTTTTTCCCATCTGCAGTACACACAAATACCACATTCCGACTTGTCCTTTACTGAGTATACCTAATTTGTTTATTTTATATATTTTATACCCAAGCCAAGTGCTAAATCATATCTTTCCTTGACAGGGATAATTATGTCTTTCGCTTTATATTGGACTTATTTATGTGATATAATAGGAATGACGAAGTGAGATCGTTAAGTGCCAAAAGAGTCAAGGTCAAGATTTTATTCTTAAGAATGCATTTACTGTGCATGATGTTAGGTAGTTTGTTTCATACCGTTTGCTGCATGTGAGTGTATTGTCATGTATACCTTATAGTACGTCCCAACATCGTTATACGTTCCAATGTTTCTATTGTATTACTGCAATGATTACACATGGCAATAAATTACTGCAATGATTACACATGGCAATAAACTTTCATTCTACCCTCTTTCAAGGTCCGTTCCAAAAGATGGTGAAATACAAATTTTCACTTTAGAGTTATAAAAGCCAAGTTTGGATAACACCTTACAGAATAAATTACATGATAAAACAATAGTCCAATTTGAAGAAAAGCTTAAGATATTGATTGTTTATAATTTGTATTCATAACATCTATCATATAAGACATATATCAAGCAAAACTTATTAAAATATATCCTTTTCTTTGAGTACAACACCTTGTTTTTTAAGAGGGTCTTATTAGTAAACTGTGGTAAAAAGTAAAAGTTGAAGGAAAAAAGTTACAAAAATACACTAGAGATGCCCCTACGAAAAAACACATGTGGTTTTGGTTTCTTCACTATGACCCCTGTGGCCACTATAGCACCTGCAAATTGACAGTTTCCCCAGAATGGCTGGTATACAAGCTTTGAGGCCATATCATAAGAAGGGCATTGATATAAAGAATACAGAGGAGAACAATTAAGCCGATTCAAGAACTGAGAGACTTTAGTTATTAAAAACGCCTAAAACAGTGTGATTTAATAATACTGGATACAAGGAGATTAAAGTGAAACAAAAGTCATGGTTTTGGGGCAATGAAGAGTGACTAAAATCTAATCATTTCCAACTACAATCAAGAATATCATGCTAGTGTTTTTCTCAGAATTTGTTCAAAAAGCTGGAGATTCTGGTTACATCTCGATTTAACTGGGGGCTGACATGTTAACCAGTTCAATCGATAAATGCCTGCACAGTTCTTAGAAATTGGTTGACTTAGACTACAGCTGTGATGCATTAAGGGCCAGTGGGTGTGTACACAAGCAATGCAATTGTTGTCATCTGTTTTTTTTTGCTTTGTATAGCAATCCAAAGCCATTCATTCATAATATTTGTCTTTAAACTTGGTTTTCTAAATATTATTTATTTAATACTTCTGTCTTTTTCACCATTCCCCAGTTTATTTAAATTTTCAGATTTCCCAAGGTTAAAATTGCCTGGTTGGTTGTTAAGATATGTGACATTTGACAGGGGTCATTCAAGTCATCTCTAAGGAAGAAGAAGCGGTCAACCGTGAAGAAGAGGAAGAGCACAGACCACAAGCCATTTATCATCAAGCCCATCCCGTCACCTCATATGAAACCCCTTCTTGTCTTTATCAACCCCAAAAGTGGGGGTAACCAAGGTGCAAAACTGCTGCACAAGTTCCAGTGGCTGCTCAACCCCCGTCAGGTGTTTGACCTCTCTCAGGGGGGACCTGTGATGGCGTAAGTACTGACCACTGACCAGCAAAGTAAAAACTGTCTCAATGATAGTGTATGATCTATATGTTTCCTCACTCAATCACTTACGCTCTCCACCTCGCTCACTCACTCACTTTCTTTGAAATGACGTATGACCATTTCTTAAAGAATCATTGCTCAGAACAAAAGGGGTAATCGATAGCCTTGTGTCTGGGCAATGTGTTCCACATTGTGCTCCTGTCAGTAGTTTTTTTTATCAGAAATGAGTGAGCTGGGTTCGGATACCCAGCTAGTTGAGTAATATACCTAATGGCTGTTGCATACATACGAATGGTAGATGCTGCCATGCACTGACTGTGTATGTAAGTTATTAAAAATGTCAGCATGTCTATGTCTGTAGGCAAGTGGTTTTCTGTGTGAAGGTGCAGCGTACAAACTAATTCAACAAATGAAATGCACGTGCATAGGTTCATTTTGTCTGGGGAGCTATTGCTGTGTGTGTTCGATGTCTTTCATCAGATTTTCTACCTGTAGGTTGGTATAGGTGTGGGTTGCTTTGCCATATGAGGTGCTAGCTACTGGATTATGATGGCCACCGGCTGTACCAGGCTGATTTTATCAGTAACCTGTGCTGTATTGCCTCGAGCTGATTGATTAGTTTAAGTAGAAGTTTTAAAGATAAATTAACCATTTCTTCACAGATTGTAGATGAAATACTATATAATATACCAGATTAAAAAAATTTGGAGTTTTTTTATTTATTTGGTTAAGTTACAAGGTTTTTAAAACGTGAAAAAATTTGAAAAAATAGCCACTAAAACAAAGTTTAATCGTTTTGAAACAATCCCCAAAGAAATAAATAACATACATATAAGCATGGCAGTGTAACTGATAAAAATGGCAGATTTTGGTTACCATAAACCAATTATGTCTACTACACCACAGTGAATGAATTAAGTAAAAGTTGAGTGACAGCCTAAAGTGGCAGTGTATTTTTGACACAAACCCTTCACCAATCATAATTTACTGCTGTATTACATTGTGTGCACGTAAGCTGCATTCATACGCAAAATTGAGTGTAGTTTTTCTCAAACAATATTTTAAATATGGTTATTAATGAAAACACAATCTCAACAAATGCTTGTTTTTATGTTGAAGTTTACGGTTTTTCACTGGTGTTTTATGCATTGTTGACAAAACATAATGGCCATTTGTAATATTGACCTGTCCCCTTAATTTTCCGCCACAATAGCCCTTGAATCTGTACTTGTAACGTGTTGTCGTCTATGATGTCAGGTTACGCCAGCCATTTTGATTGGCCCGTTATCCCACGGGGTCACCAGGCCACATACACGTCACTGAAATACATGTACATGATTTAGTTAGATAGATATAATACTGATGTGTACTAGCGTTACAGTAACCATACGATGTGGTCTGCTTTCACGGCGAACGAATATAGCTGGTTCGAACATCGTAGTGCACGTGACCGTTACTACAGAAACATTGTCGCTTTTCCGGGAATTCAAGGGGATTTCTAAAAGGACTGCATTTTTAAAGGATGGATTGGTGAAATATGACGTTAGTGCCGAAAAATGAAAAAATCAACAGACGCTAGCTGCCCCAGCCACCTTAAGCCACCCCATGAAGCTATGTCCTGCGAGAATGATGTCTGACATGCACAGTGACACTGGTAATACTAAATCTTATCAAAGAATGTTATCATGTCTAGAAGAAATACTTTGAAACCACTAAACACTGTTGCACTGATAACACTGACCTGATTCATTTGTCTTCAAGAAAAAGATGGCGTCTAGCTAAGCGCTGCTGAAATTACTCATAGCTTTTAGAGTAATGCGGCATGCAGACTTTCTTGCCAATGCCTGCATAAATGACTTTAAAAAGTTTTAATGTATATTTATACTTCCGTTAGTCAAATTACATTTCCATCAGTCCATTTAGACTTCCATCAATCCATGTATACTTTGTCCATATCTTCTCACTTGATTTTTATTTCGATGAGGCCATGTAATACTGTAGTTTATTTTTTACCTTGTTTTTATTCCCATAGGTTGGAATTATTCCAGAATGTGCCAAATCTGCAGATACTAGCATGTGGCAGGGATGTGACGGCAGGGTGGATAATGTCAAAAATAGATGCCATCCTTCAACAGCTCACTCCATGTATACATACATCCATTTTTACTTCCATCAGTCCACTTACTACTTGCATCAGTCCACTTACTACTTGCATCAGTCCAATTCTGCCTATCTATGTGTATGTCTCTGTCAAGCTTTTCCCAGTTTTATTTGAATGAGGCCATGTGACACTGTGCTTTGTTTTGACTTTGTCTTTCTTCCCATAGGTTGGAACTGTTCAAAAAAGTGCCAAATCTGCGGATACTAGTATGTGGCGGGGATGGGACGGCAGGGTGGATATTATCAACCATAGATGCCCTCGAAATCACGCCTACGCCCCCAATGGCTGTATTGCCACTTGGCACAGGAAATGACCTCGCTCGAACGCTCAACTGGGGTGGGGTAAATAGAATGCATTTACTATTGGGAGACGTTAAGAAATGCATTAACTTGAAATCATGAAACAGAAATGTAAGTTATAATTATTGAATTATGACGATTGCATTATAATGTGTTGTTCTTGGTTTTGCATTTGGTTAAATACCAGTATTATATTAAAAAAGTTGAACAAGCTAGAATGTGAACATTTAACACATGAAAATATGTAAACAATTAAAATAGTAAGTATTTTATCATTTATTCAAGTTATTGTAATGAATATATTTCATTTGGCTTTTTGTTTGACATTTGGAATTGAATTGGCTTCAGAGAAGTTATTCCAGTCTTATAATGCAGTAGTTGGACATTTTGTGACAGAACAAAAGTTTTAGCATCTTTGTTTTGGCATTACAAAGCAATTTATATCATCTGTTTCAGGACTATACTGATGAACCCATATCAAAGATTCTATGCAGTGTCGAAGAAGGGCCTGTGGTCGAACTGGATCGGTACGCAGTCTGTTAGCATTGTCTAGCTTATTGAAGTGACCCAGTTAGTTTCTCATAAAGTTAGTTATTTTGTATGACAGTGTTTGTCTCTAATGTAATGAATGATATTAGTGTCTGCAATATCAGTAATAAAATTGGGTGAAGAAGATTTTCTGTTTTCATCAGTCATCTCCAAGTTAAATACACGTGGTAACCACAAATGGTTGACTGAAACACTCGCTCAATGTACACCATTGACAGGCACTGTTTTGTTAACAAGACAGTGTGGCGCCATCTGCTGTGGAAGGGTTGAAAAGTGTTGCCATCTGGTGTATGCTGATTACAGCAGATTTTGTGACTTTTTTATGTCTAAAATGTTTATATATATATATATATATACACATACATACATATATGTGTATGAGTTGACTCATAGCATGAATTATTACGAGTTGTGTAATTGCAGGTGGACCATGAAGTGTGAGCCCAACACAGACTGTGAGCAGGAGTGTGCAGAGCAGGAGTCTTGGGAGAAGAAATTGCCCCTTGAGATCATGAACAATTGCTTCAGTCTGGGCGTTGACGCCAATGTCACTCTCAAGTTCCATGAGAGTCGAGGTGAGAATACGCCCTTTACTATTCACCCCATTTCTTCTTTCTCAGGTTATGATCAGCTGAGTTGTGTACATGTTTTGTTATGTTTGATGTGTTAGTTCAAATAGTATCTAGGAAAACACATTGCCTTACATTATATAAGTATTCTGTTTAAAAACTAAATAGACATGTTACAAAATAGTATTATATGATCTTGTTGTTTATTTATGAGTAACTATTAATCTGTATTTCTGTAAAATTAATGGTGTCCCATTTACACATCATGAAAGTTGAAAATGTAGGAAACAATACTAATCTTTCCCCAATGTCAACCTGCTGAAGAAGGAATTTGGTTAAATGTGCCAGACACTGCAGTGTACTCTGTGAGCCTGACAGAGTGGATGTGTTCTAACATGGCCACTTCTTGTATACCTGCTATCTGTGGTCTGTGGCAACAGAATTAGTGTAAACTTGCACCGTGCACAATAGTAGGAATGTGTTGGTGACCATACCTACCCAGGGTAAACGTGTTGGTGACTAGACCTAAATGTAAGCAGAAATGGCTGTCATGTTCTCATTGACTAACAGAAATGGCTGTCATGTTCTCACTGACTAACAGAATTGTTTTATGTTTTTAGAAGCAAACCCAGAGAAGTTCAACAGCAGATTCAAGAACAAGATGTTCTATGCTGGTGTGAGTGTTTTGAGTAGTGGTAATCATGCTGCCACCTAATATGCAGCATTGTTAGGACAGGGTGATAAACAACTTGTTAGTATTTGAACGTATCTGGGTTGGTTTTAATATGCAACATATCTGAGCAGAAACTATGTTGTGGTAGAGATTCAACAAATCAAGTGATGATGACGCCAAGGATCCTTGTGGTGCAGATGTCTGTATGTTTAGTTGAATGATGTGGTAAACAACTTGTTGGCACTCACACAATAAATGACAGTTGCTGCTGTACTTAATTACCCACTATTTAATTCAGACGTGGATCATAGCTCTGACTCGGGTAGAAGAAGGTCATTGAGAAGATAGAGCAACAGAACAACTTGCTCTCATGATTAATAAAAAAAACCTAGTAGCATTTTACCCATTAAGATACCAATGGTAAAAAACAAATGATATACTACATTTTAAAATTACTATTGTTTTTAGAAAAACACCTTAAAACCTTTATGAGATGTATATTATGTGTTGCTTCAGGCTGGTGGCAAAGACTTGCTGAAACGTAGTTGGAAAAACCTGGCTGATCATATCACCATTGAAGTAGGTGTTCGTGTCACTAGTAGTGTCAACTTAATGTGTCAATAACTGTCCTACTACATAGTATGTGGTAATTACTGGTTGAATGTATTGCTTGGTTACCCAGACTTGTCAAAATATTATAATTTCACTGTGTATGTGTGATAACATTGTGTAACAATGTGACAACAATGTGACAAGATCAAGGTGTGGTGGATGTTTATTTGTTGTTTATGTTGCAGTGTGATGGCAAGGATTTGACAGCAAAGATCAAAGAACTGAAGGTTCACTGTCTGGTGTTTCTAAACATACCCCGGTGAGCAGATGGGAATATCATTACTGTGGCAAAGTATATCACAAAGTCTAATAATTGAATATATCGTTGTCACTACTTGTCCAGTTGATAGTCAGTGGTTGATCTAGTTTAATGATTATATCAGTCACAACTCACCATCACTGGTGTGATCCACCAGGCATATAACCACACTTTAAAACCAATATTAAAATGGATTGTCATTACTAAATGTAATATTTAATAATAGTTAAAAAACATTAGTTTATGGATTTATTACATATAAAAGTAGCCCATGTTACTGAATGAATTATTATCATTCTTCTATATGGAAATTGTTTTTGGCTTAGTGCACCTTAAAATGTTGAAAATGTTTTTTAAATGATTTTTATATTCTCTGACAAATGAATGTTGCTACATTGTCAAGATGTGTTCCGTGATGTCATTCATCTAATCTAAGTGTTTGTGTGTCAACACACCCTCTAGTGTCAGTCAGTGCTCACCTGTATTCTCACCTGTATTCTCACCTGTATCTCATGTTGTGTCTAACATTGCTTACCCACTGCAGGTATGCGGCAGGCACGCAACCCTGGGGTACCCCAAGTGTCAACAACACAAGTTTTGAACCCCAGAGACATGATGACGGTTTACTAGAAGTCATTGGCTTCACAATGACTGCTTTAGTACGTTGTCTTTGGCTAAACTTTACATCTTCCTTAAAGGAAATATTGCTTGGAAATGGCAGGTTTTTAGGTAAAAAAATAACTGCTGTTTGAGAAAAAGTTTTAACACTATAGTTCAGTGGTTTTCATTTCAGCTTGTTAACACCAATATTTAGAAAGCTAGCATCATCTTGTGTTGTCACTAATTTTCCACATAAAAATTAGTTATCTTTCATTGTTGTTATTAAAGTAAATTGTTCATATATCTATGTTTCACAAATGTATGATTTGAAGTTACTGTGCTTGTTGGCTTTTATTCAATCAATGCTACATTATTACTGTTTTATATTTTATGTATAATAATATTATTTTAATTACTTTTAACTATATAGTTTACTTTTTTCACAGCATGTTTTGCTACATCAAATTATGTGAAAACATGAATGTTCAATGTGAGTCTCTTATTAATTGTTCTATTTATAGGCCACACTACAGGTCGGAGGTCATGGGCTGCGGTTGGCACAGTGCCAAACAGTTCGACTAACAACAACTAAGACCATTCCTGTTCAAGTCGACGGCGAGCCATGTAAACTAGCACCATCTGTTGTCTCGATCTCACTGCGGAATCGGGCTAGTGTCATCAAGAAGCCAAAACACAGAGGTTTGATCTCCATTGGAATCGAGTAAGTATCACTACAAATTTATTTAGCTCAAGCCTGGTATGTTTATGTAACTTGTGTAGTTTTTAATTTGCCTTGGTTGTTTTCACGCATGATCAAAATCTTGAAATAATCTGGAACTTGATATTGCCAATAGCTATAACTGCTGACCAGCAGAAATTTATGATGGCTGGCAAATACTACCAGTTGACATATGCCATTTGTCAAGTTTTATTTTGAAGTGACAATAATTGTTTCCATTGGTTCCCTTGTTTATTGTGATCACTGCCTTGGTTTCTTGTCATGTCCTGTCATCATGTGTCTTTTGTAAGGATTGTGCAGTATGCTGAAAGTGTTAGTGGAAATCATAGCTTTGGATGTCCACTCTCATACAATTAAATATACCATGACACCCAACAGGACAACCTTTGGATGTCCACTCTCATACAGTTAAATATACCATGACACCCAACAGGACAACCTTTGGATGTCCACTCTCATACAATTAAATATACCATGACACCCAACAAGACAACCTTTGGATCTCCACTCTCATACAATTAAATATACCATGACACCCAACAAGACAACCTTTGGATGTCCACTCTCATACAATTAAATATACCATGACACCCAACAAGACAACCTTTGGATGTCCACTCTCATACAATTAAATATACCATGACACCCAACAGGACAACCTTTGGATGTCCACTCTCATACAATTAAATATACCATGACACCCAACAGGACAACCTTTGGATGTCCACTCTCATACAATTAAATATACCATGACACCCAACAGGACAACCTTTGGATGTCCACTCTTATACAATTTAATATACCATGACACCCAACAGACAACCTTTGGATGTCCACTCTTATACAATTAAATATACCATGACACCCAACAGGACAACCTTTGGATGTCCACTTTCATACAATAAAATATACCATGACACCAAACAGGACAACCTTTGGATGTCCACTCTTATACAATTAAATATACCATGACACCCAACAGGACAACCTTTGGATGTCCACTCTTATACAATTAAATATGCCATGACACCCAACAGAACAACCTTTGGATGTCCACTCTTATACAATTAAATATACCATGACACCCAACAGAACAACCTTTGGATGTCCACTCTTATACAATTAAATATACCATGACACCCAACAGGACAACCTTTGGATGTCCACTCTTATACAATTAAATATGCCATGACACCAAACAGAACAACCTTTGGATGTCCACTCTTAAACTCTTAACTGTTGTCTCTTCAGTTCCACGACTGTTCCCCAGAAGGTACAGGTTAGACTCATCAGTATGACTGACTACGAGGCTCTACATTATGACAAAGAGATACTGAAAGAAGCATGTAAGTTGCACATTTACAATTGTCAAACTTATAATCTTTGTTGTTGCCATGTGTAAGTTCTCCCTTGATGATGCCGTGATGCAGATTCAAGCTGATGAATATTTTGAGCATTTATATTTCATTTCTTATGCAAGGTTTGCAAGTTTCATAATTATATACATTAAGAATATCCTGCAGTTACTGAAGAGAATCACATATCTCCTAAATGTCATGTTTATGATAATTGAAGGATTCAGTGTAGAAAATAAAAGTACAAATTCTTGTTTTTTTAAAACTCCATTCTCAACTGATTTAGCCTATCGTAAATCTGGTTTGTTGATGTCCAAATATGTAGTGTGAGAATAGTTTATGTAACATCCGCAGTCGATTTAATAAAACATTCCTATTTTTGTTCAAATCATCGAAAGAAGGAAACACTCAAAATAGTGGATATCTAAAATGGTAATTACTGTGGGTGATTGCCTATCGTGGGCATGACTTCCATTCTATCGCCGATCACATGACAAAATTATAAAAATTTCATCATTGGGTTTTCAATGTTTCCGTTAATGTTTGACCAAACGTTAAGTAATCTAATAGTTTGTTTGATGATTTCATACAAACTCTCAAAATTAATTTGAAATGAGACTAGCAAAAAAATCTAATTGAGGAGGGTCCTTTAACTGTGCCAAGCAAGTGTATGTGAAGTGTACCTTGACAGTTATTCTAGCAATGTGTGTTGTTGAAAGAACTGACAAATATAATATTAAGCAGGAAAATAGATGGTAAAAAACCACCACGAAAGCTTTTGGTTATCTGATATCGGCTGATGTAGAGGTCTGTTTGTTTGTAGCAATGCCTTTGGACATTGTTGTCGAGACAGGCATGGATTTGGAGCAAGTACGCAGCAACATCAAACGACTAAAGGTTGGAGGTTCTGAGGTAGATTTCACACGATTTATCTTTCTTATTTAATTGAACTTTGGTTGCTGTAGTTTAGACCATATTTTATTATAACATCATGCCCTAGGATAGCCTTGCGCATCAGACCAGTTATTTTTTTTCATCTAAGAACCTCATAATCCATTTTTTGTTTCTTATAACAGTCGTGCCTCGTTATTCCATGCCCCGTTATTCTGTGGATTCAGATATAAGGCGATGGTCGGTTGTGGACCCCAATTTTCTGCCACCAAGAGAACTGCCAAATGGGCCTGTCTGTCAGGGCATTTGTGTGCCTACTCTATGATCAACGCACTGATCTAGTTCATAACAAGTTGTTTTGTGTGATGTATTCCTCATGTTTGTCAAACCTACTTAGAATTGCTTTGACAGTTCTCAATAAACATGTTGTTTCATGCAGCTGTTAGCATCAACTGCTGACACTGTCACTGGCTTCACTTTGACTGTTTGTAAATTGCAATTGAGATTCACAATAAACCTGGCATAAAAATAAGATAAACAGTTTTAAATGCAATTTTGTATGCAATACCAATATAACACTGGGGTGAAATGGCATGCTGCCATTGCATTGTAAATCTAATAATTTTCGCGGTGCGAAACCAATGTGCCAAACGCCTAACCTGTGCGCAAAAATATGAATTCATCATCCATGTATGAAACGGTGAATCGATGTTAAGTGGTGCATCATGAATTTATGCGTCTGTCGAGATCGGTTGAAAGACGAAGTGAAACAATTATTAATTCTACCTATCAGGGCTGGGGTGAATTCAAAAATGAATTGGAATTATTCGATTCAATTCCTGAATTGGAATTGAAAGATTTTGAGCAAGTTGATTTGGAAATGGAATTGAAAGATTTTTAGTAAGTTGATTTGGAATTGAATGAAAATGAATTGAGCCTCATTTTCTAGAGCTGGTGCGATCTGGTTTTATTTCCAATGTGGTCCTCAAACCAACCCTAGAATTGTATATGAACTTTATAGTTTGTAGCAGCTAAACATACATTTGTTCACCATTTTAAGATCTGAGGTGAGAACATTTGTCTAAATTTGAACAATGGGTCTGCCGTGTGGCAGTTGAAAAAAGAATTAAGAAGTTCTGCTCAAATCAAACTATGGTGGGGTGTTATGAGCTTACTTTGAATTCAATACAGGTTGTAGCTCCTGTTCTAAGATAAGAATTAAAAGATTTGAGCTGGAATTTGAATTTGAATAAAAAAAAAAAATTGATTTGGAATTGATTAAATTGAATTGAAAGGAATTGGAATTGTTTAAATGGAATTGACCCCAGCCCTGCTACCTATTGGAGTTTTCTATGTTTAATCAGCTTTCATACTACTCATATGTGTTTTCGGCTGCTCAGATCCACTTTATCATTTTCAGTTTGTAGGCCTATTGGTCCAGTACATCATCATTGTAACAAATCTATTCCATAAAGGTATACATAATTGTATTTTATTAATTTTAACATTCAACAGCGTTCTTGGCCTTGACGCAGTGGGCGGCAACTGTGGGAACATCAAATGTGCCTCGCTTACAACGTGGTCCCAAATCGTGGACCCCAACCACCATGTTAGAATTGCTTTGACAATTCTCAAGAAACATTAGGCGAACAATTCCAATGAATGAGTATCAACATGTTGTTTGTTTTGCGCTGTCGCCGACATCAATCCCTGTCTCTGGCTTCACTTCGACAGTTTGTAAATTGCAATCGAGATTCACAAATCCGCCTTGCGTAAGAATCAGATCAACAGTTTTAAATGCATTTAGTATGCAATACCAACATAACACTTGGGTGAAATGACATGCTTCCAGTACATCATAAATTTAATCGTGTTCGCGACGCTAAACCAACATGCCAAATTCCTAACCCAAGGCTCTACCGATGTGCGAAAATATGAATTCGTCATCCGTATATGAAATGATGAATCTATGTTAAGTGTTGCATAATAAATTTATGCTTCGGTCGTGATCGGTTGAAAGACGAAGTGAAACAATTATTAATTCTACCTATTGTAATTTTCTGTGTTTTATACATACACGTTTTTGGGCTGCTCAGATCCAGGTTATTATTTTCGATTCGTAGGCCTATTGAGTATTGGTCCAATACATCATCATCATCGTAGTAGATCTATTCCATAACGGTGTACGTACATGTGTTTTATTCAGTTCAAGAGTCAACAGGGTGTGACATTTAAAACTAATACACGTTGATGCTAGTATAATAAGTTCCATAAACTGCATGTTGGCGTATAAGACAGTGCTGCAAGCACACAGGGCTTCGACAGCGTTCATGGACTTGGTGCAGCGGGCGGCGATTGCTGTTGTTTAGTAGCTCCCTGGTGGCAGATATGGTAACACCTAACGTGCCTCGCATACAGCGCGGTCCGAAGTCGTGGACCCCGACCACCGCGTTATAACGAGGCGCGACTGTACTTATCAGATTTTATGGTCAGCGACCCTGAAATTTCAATGTCAATCAACCAAAAAAGCAACTGTACTCGAGATTGTAAAGCTTAGTGAGATAAATACTGTCATGTTATCATTACATAGCAGTAGTAGACACAACGCACAATGCCCTTAGGTACTAGATGTCATGAGAGCCGATGCAGGAGGCCACTTCGACATGGGGTTGGCATGCGTGGTCCAGTAGATTCACTTGTAGATTAAAGTTACTAATTCATCCATCTTCGTGTCTTACCTGATACTATCACACATTAGTGTGATATACATAGACATCTTTGTGTCTTACCTGATACTATCACACATTAGTGTGATATACATAGACATCTTTGTGTCTTACCTGATACTATCACACATTAGTGTGATATACATAGACATCTTTGTGTCTTACCTGATACTATCACACATTAGTGTGATATACATAGACATCTTTGTGTCTTACCTGATACTATCACACATTAGTGTGATATACATAGACATCTTTGTGTCTTACCTGATACTATCGCACATTAGTGTGATATACATAGACATCTTTGTGTCTTACCTGATACTGTCGCACATTAGTGTGATATACATAGACATCTTTGTGTCTTACCTGATACTGTCGCACATTAGTGTGATATACATAGACATCTTTGTGTCTTACCTGATACTGTCGCACATTAGTGTGATATACATAGACATCTTTGTGTCTTACCTGATACTGTCGCACATTAGTGTGATATACATAGACATCTTTGTGTCTTACCTGATACTATCACACATTAGTGTGATATACATAGACATCTTTGTGTCTTACCTGATACTATCACACATTAGTGTGATATACATAGACATCTTTGTGTCTTACCTGATACTATCACACATTAGTGTGATATACATAGACATCTTTGTGTCTTACCTGATACTATCACACATTAGTGTGATATACATAGACATCTTTGTGTCTTACCTGATACTATCACACATTAGTGTGATATACATAGACATCTTTGTGTCTTACCTGATACTATCACACATTAGTGTGATATACATAGACATCTTTGTGTCTTACCTGATACTGTCGCACATTAGTGTGATATACATAGACATCTTTGTGTCTTACCTGATACTGTCGCACATTAGTGTGATATACATAGACATCTTTGTGTCTTACCTGATACTGTCGCACATTAGTGTGATATACATAGACATCTTTGTGTCTTACCTGATACTGTCGCACATTAGTGTGATATACATAGACATCTTTGTGTCTTACCTGATACTATCACACATTAGTGTGATATACATAGACATCTTTGTGTCTTACCTGATACTATCACACATTAGTGTGATATACATAGACATCTTTGTGTCTTACCTGATACTATCACACATTAGTGTGATATACATAGACATCTTTGTGTCTTACCTGATACTATCACACATTAGTGTGATATACATAGACATCTTTGTGTCTTACCTGATACTATCACACATTAGTGTGATATACATAGACATCTTTGTGTCTTACCTGATACTGTCGCACATTAGTGTGATATACATAGACATCTTTGTGTCTTACCTGATACTATCGCACATTAGTGTGATATACATAGACATCTTTGTGTCTTACCTGATACTATCACACATTAGTGTGATATACATAGACATCTTTGTGTCTTACCTGATACTATCACACATTAGTGTGATATACATAGACGTTGAGAAACAACGACCCGAGAACATTCCAAATACGTAAATACAGAATGTGTTTGTTTAAACAGAATTATTATGTATTCTTTAAGTTTTAATTCATGTTGTCATTATGCAGGAGACTCAGAAGCCACCTGCTGGCCAGGTACAGAACCTCTCCAACAACTGGTGCTTTGTCGACTGTAAGTTCATTCACTAGGTGGCTCTGTAGCATGTGGGGGTCTGGTTATATAAATATTTGCTATATAGTAATATATATTTGTATTATTAGTAATTCATAGCAGAATACTGACAGAGAAACACATAGATCATAGAATCAATTGATAGGATGATCTGATGAAGAAAATCATTAGTGACATCAAAAGTCAAGAATGATTGTCTACGAGAGCAAATTTTTAAGTGTTGCTGTAAAGCTAAATATCTGCATGCTGACTTTACGGTGAATGTTGTATGCAAAGAGGTTTGTTTTTCATTTGTGCAACAAGAGGATTTTGGCTAACACTTTGTTGAAAAAAGTACCATTAAAATTTTGAGAGAGAAAAATTGTCATATGTTAATGTGATGTAAGCAGAATTGCTTGCAAATACAATGTTTGCCAAAAGTTCTGTTCTTGACCCATTGTAGCTACAACAGCCGAGCGGTTCTTCCGAATCGACCGTGCACAGGAAAACATTCACTATGTGACAGACATCACATCTGAGGACCTCTACATCCTCGACTTACATGTCAGCTTGCAAAACGGCTGTGATCAGGGCATACACTCAACCCCCGAGACCAGCAACACTGCCCCACAGTTGACAGCCCCATCTACTGTCATCATCCCAGACACCCCAGAGGTCAGGGTCACCTACAACATGCCCATCACCCCTCCAAGGTCACCAGGGTGAGTTGTTGCTATTGTTAGCATGATTGCTTTCTGTTTTTCTTGTGGATGGGAAAGTTTTATATGTGGTGTGCAGGATTCATCTGGTTCGTGTCAGATGATGTTTCGTCAGTTGAGTATCAGGTGATATTTCCTAGCCTATGTATCAAATTATATTTCCTCGCCTATGTATCAGATGACATTTTCTGATCTGTGTGGTAAATAATGTTTTCACAGATGTGTGCTAATGATAGGGTAGATGGGATAGATATAATTTCCTTGACATCAGAACCCATATTCTGAGACATAAAAGTTAATAAAAAATATTGTATTACAAATATCGTCTTTTGAGAATCTGAACATAGGTAACACAGCCATGTAATGTCACACGACTTAGCTGTTCCTGTATATTATATATATATTCTTCACTTCCAGCATGATTGCACCACCACCTAGTGTGCAGCAGGTGAATAACCAAGCCCCGCCCCCTGAGCCTCCCATCAGGTGTGACAGTTTCACCTCCCTACTAACACCTTCTGTTTCTTGCAGACTAATGCGGGTTCTCTTGGATATGCACAAATTTCACCATGTTTAGTTATACATGTATTATGTAACTATGTTGTTGTTCTAAATAAGCCATACCTTTGCGTTCTCAGTTATGATGGTGTCAGCTATTAAACCCTGCCTGTTTGCTTATATATCTTGGCTTGCTGGTTTATCTAGTAAATTGCATTAACCACAACTTTGCTACATGACATTTGTAGAGGAAATTTATTTAGGCTTTGTTGATATACGATAAGTACTAAGATTTAAACGAGTCTTTACTCCTTTGTTCACATTATAAGACTATCATCAATGTAAATCTACATTATGTACTGTAGCGCAGTGCATGAAGATCCATATAGGAATCTACAGTTAATTATATTTTAAATGTGAAGAGGGAGAAGACTATTTAACTAATTTGCCATGTGTTGAGGTTTCACGGGAATGTGGTGCTTTATTAGAGACATCAAATGTTAAATGTGTAAGGATTTTTTTAAAGATCAACAAAGAAATGCAATTTTTTTTTGCTGATCTCATTTTGCAAACAAATTCAACATATATAACTACAACATGCTAGCTTGTTTGGGAAAGTGTTATTTATGTTTGATGAAATCATGACAAAAACTATGAAATTAATTTTGGTTTGACCAAAAAAAAATTATTAAAAAAGGCAAAAGTCATCATGTTGAACCCATCTCTATATGTAAAATAATATGGCTGTTGACACTTTCACAAATTACCTGATCTAATAATCAAAGTCAATCCTTTCAATGATTTTAAGAAAGTGTGGACTCTTATTAAACTGACCGTGCGTATTACTTCAACTGTTCACGCAATACGCATTTAAACATCAACAAACCTGATTTGCGATAGGCTAAATGCACTGCTCAGGCAGCGTTAATGTTACATTGATGGCCAATAACGACATCTAGTATTTGGCGCAATGCCACTTTAAACTTTCCGTGAGTAAATGGTAAATACAGTAATTTGCATTTTGCAGTTCAGAGCCTGAGACGCTGCCTGATGTCCTGTCAATGACACAGCCATCCTGTGTGGATCTGTCACCCTGTATTCTTATAGAAGACATGAAGGAGAAGTTACTCACCCTAAACAAGAGTAAGTCTGTCAACAAGGTTATGAAAGATTGACCTCAAACGCAATGCAGCCATCTTGGCCTATTTTGTCAAGTTACCTGACCAACCAGAATGGAAAATTAAGTAGTTAGTTTCATCTCACAACCTTGCGATTACGGTCACCCTGGGATAGTCCCAAATGTTTTCAGTAGTATAGGATAGGCTCTTTGTGTTGCTAATACAATGACCTCACTATTTAGGAATATGGGTAGCAATGCAATGCAAAATTACCCCTGTAATTATGGTGAATAGCAACAATACAAATGACTTCGTATAACGCCCTATTTGACTGGATGTTTATACAACAATAGTTTCCAAACAAGATGTCAGTATGAAGTTGTATTATATGAGTAGTTGTATTATATGAGTAGTTGTATTATATGAGTAGTTGTATTATATGAGTAGTTGTATTATATGAGTAGGTGTATTATATGAGTAGTTGTATTATATGAGTAGGTGTATTATATGAGTAGTTGTAAATTATGAGTAGTTGTATTATATAAATAGCTGTATTATATGAGTAGTTGTATTATAAAAGTATGTGTATTATATGAATAGCTCTATTATATGAGTAGGTGTATTATATGAGTAGGTGTATTATATGAGTAGCTGTATTATATGAGTAGTTGTACTATATGAGTAGGTGTATTATATGAGTAGGTGTATTATATGAGTAGCTGTATTATATGAGTAGTTGTACTATATGAGTAGGTGTATAATATGAGTAGGTGTGTTATATGAGTAGCTGTGTTATATGAGTAGTTGTATTATATGAGTAGTTGTATTATATGAGTAGCTGTATTATATGAATAGTTGTATTATATGAGTAGCTGTATTATATGAGTACCTGTATTATATGAGTAGTTGTATTATATGAGTAGCTGTATTATATGATCAGCTGTATTATATGAGTAGTTGTATTATATGAGTAGCTGTATTATATGAATAGCTCTATTATATGAGTAGTTGTATTTTATGAGTAGTTGTATTATATGAGTAGCTGTATTATATGAGTAGTTGTATTATATGAGTAGGTGTATTATATGAGTAGCTGTACTATATGAATAGCTGTATTATATGAGTAGGTGTATTATATGAGTAGTATTATATCATTAGGTGTATTATATGAATAGCTGTATTATATTAGTAGCTGTATTATATGAGTAGGTGTATTATATGAGTAGTGGTATTATATGAGTAGCTGTATTATATGAGTAGCTGTATTATATGAGTAGGTGTATTATATGAGTAGCTGTATTATATGAATAGCTGTATTATATGAATAGCTGTATTATATGAGTAGCTGTATTATATGAGTAGCTGTACTATATGAGTAGGTGTATTATATGAGTAGGTGTATTATATGAGTAGTTGTATTATATGAGTAGGTGTATTATATGAATAGGTGTATTATATTAGTAGCTGTATTATATGAATAGGTGTATTATATGAGAAGGTGTATTATATGAGTAGTTGTATTATATGAGTAGCTGTATTATATGAGTAGGTGTATTATATGAGTAGGTGTATTATATGAGTAGGTGTATTATATGAGTAGGTGTATTATATGAGTAGCTGTATTATATGAGTAGCTGTATTATATGAGTAGTTGTACTATATGAGTAGGTGTATAATATGAGTAGGTGTATAATATGAGTA
This sequence comes from Lamellibrachia columna, assembly GCA_963662155.1. Classification (NCBI taxonomy): domain Eukaryota; kingdom Metazoa; phylum Annelida; class Polychaeta; order Sabellida; family Siboglinidae; genus Lamellibrachia; species Lamellibrachia columna. The sequence continues at coordinate 35,471,342 of OY759270.1, forward strand.
GGTGTGTTATATGAGTAGCTGTGTTATATGAGTAGTTGTATTATATGAGTAGTTGTATTATATGAGTAGTTGTATTATATGAGTAGCTGTATTATATGAATAGTTGTATTATATGAGTAGCTGTATTATATGAGTACCTGTATTATATGAGTAGTTGTATTATATGAGTAGCTGTATTATATGATCAGCTGTATTATATGAGTAGTTGTATTATATGAGTAACTGTATTATATGAATAGCTCTATTATATGAGTAGTTGTATTTTATGAGTAGCTGTATTATATGAGTAGCTGTATTATATGAGTAGCTGTATTATATGAGTAGCTGTATTATATGAGTAGTTGTATTATATGAGTAGCTGTATTATATGAGTAGTTGTATTATATGAGTAGGTGTATTATATGAGTAGCTGTATTATATGAGTAGCTGTACTATATGAATAGCTGTACTATATGAGTAGGTGTATTATATGAGTAGTTGTATTATATCAGTAGGTGTATTATATGAATAGCTGTATTATATTAATAGCTGTATTATATGAGTAGGTGTATTATATGAGTAGGTGTATTATGTGAATAGCTGTATTATATGAGTAGCTGTATTATATGAGTAGCTGTACTATATGAGTACGTGTATTATATGAGTAGGTGTATTATATGAGTAGTTGTATTATATGAGTAGGTGTATTATATGAATAGGTGTATAATATTAGTAGCTGTATTATATGAGTAGGTGTATTATATGAGTAGGTGTATTATATGAGTAGTTGTATTATATGAGTAGCTGTATTATATGAGTAGCTGTATTATATGAGTAGGTGTATTATATGAATAGCTGTAGTATATGAGTAGCTGTATTATATGAGTAGGTGTATTATATGAATAGCTGTATCATATGAATAGCTGTATCATATGATCAGGTATATTATATGAGTAGCTGTATTATATGAGTAGTTGCATTATATGAGTAGGTGTATTATATGAGTAGCTGTATTATGAGTAGGTGTATTATATGAGTAGTATTATATGAGTAGGTGTATCATATGAGTAGCTGTATTATATGAGTAGGTATATTATATGAGTAGTTGTATTATATGAGTAGTTGTATTATATGAGTAGTTGTATTATATGAGTAGCTGTACTGTGATCAATGAACAATGAACACTAAATGTCAGACAGTAGCCATTCACACCAGCCAATCACACCCACTCTTAACGGCCAGACTGTTGGTGAGAACAACTGTAGTGACAGGTGTTTGTTGTTTGTCTAAAGGCTGCACTGCTCTGTAAATATGGCCTGACATTGTTGGTGGATGAGGTGAAAATTTTCTTTATAATATTGATGTATGTAATATAAAGATACAATGGAGTAAAACAATAACACTGATCCATATGTATGTTTGTTTGCAGAGCTTACAGAAGCTGCAAAGGAGGGGAACATCAAACTGGTATGTAGCTTGTATTTCTAAATATAACTACCTTATTCACGCTATAAGTGCAATGGCAAAGTCTGAGGTGGGGGATTTGAGTTTATCAACTCAGTCAGTTGAAATTCCAGATACACTTGTAAGCATTTCAAGCAGTTCTAGGAAATGTGTCACTGTGCAAATCACTATTAATGTTTTATATATTGTGATACAACATGAAAGTTACTTTCAGAATTGTGTGTTCAGAAATAGAGCAGTAGATGCCAGTGCTTCCACCTGTTTGTCAACAACAACTTTAGAAAACAATTCTTATGAGGGGATAATTAGGTTTGGTTAAGTTAATTACTAGTTGTATTTTGCCTGTTATGATCATGTTATAGCCACCTAATACACCATATCATAGTCATCTATCTGTTGTCAACTTTAGAATTTACCTTTAAAGTAGAACTTTGGTTTTGATAGGCCTCTGAGCTGGGGTTTTCAAGGATTTGGACACAATAAAAGTTTTTGTTTTGTATTGTATACAAACCTCCAAAGTTCAACAAAGTCCCAGTCATGGGTCAGCCATGATGTGCTTTGTCCAATTAGAGAGGTAACATTGCATTTGTCATTTGAATTTGTTTCCTAAAATAAATATCCTTTGTCTAGGTGAAGGAGCTGCATGCTGAAGGAGCCAACTTGCTGTCAGTGGATGGGGACAACATGACCCCCTTGCATCACGCAGCCAAGTTAGGAAGTCATGATGTCGTCAAGTACCTCATTGATAATGGTAATAATCTCTTTTTCATAACAGTTCCATTTATATTCACTTTTAGTTGAATATATAAACCAACTGTTCAATTTGCAAAGACAACTTTTTTCAACAAAAATACAAAATAGTTTAAATATAATTAAATTCAGTCAATCAATCAATCGTCAAATTTGTAAGGTGCCACTCCAACAGTCATTGCTCAAGGCGCCGTACAAAATGTTCAGAATATTTAAAAAATGTGTCTTTAACTGTGCTTGAAAATCAACTTCTGAAAGCCGTGTTAATGTCAGTTGTTGTGGCAACAGGTTCCATGATGTCGGGCTGCGATATCGAAGGATTGGTCTCCCCAAATCCGTTTAGCTCATGGGACACAACGCAGATTAAGTTCACTCGAGCGCAACGATCTAGGTGGCAGACATTGGTTGACACAGTTGGCAACATAGTCCTGTGCACGACCATTGAGTGCTCCGTGTACGAGGAGTAGTATCTTGAATTCAATTCGTACTGCTATCGGCCGCCAGTGTAGCTCTCAGTAGTGGTGTTTTGGGGTATTTAAAAAACCTGCATTTTTGCCTGTAGTACTTCAGCTATAAAAATTGTCATTGTTCAGTTGAGAGACCCATTGTTCAGTTGAGTGTGTGTTCTCTGTTGCAGCACCTCACGCCATACTGGACATGACAGACAGTGAACAGTAAGTGTTGTCATTGGGAGCACACAATAATCTCAACATGTATAAGTAGCATATAAGAAGAAGTGGAGTAAGTGCTTTTTTACCCCACAGGTTCTCACAGCAGTTTGTAGTGTAATGAATAATGTACTTTGTAACATTTCTTAATAGCTGACAGACATCTAAATAATAATAATATGTCATTGTGTAGTTGATGCTGCCGTCTGTTGTGTACAGCTGTAATGTTGACTGGTGGTTGTAGTGGGGAGACAGCTCTACTCAAGGCTGCCAGGTATCAACGCAGACAGATCTGTTCTCTGTTAGTAACAGCTGGCGCGTCCGCCTCCAAAACTGACAGCCAGGTACGTCTTGGTCTACTCCTGTGTTGCAGTCATTTAGGTTATAATTGTCTAGAAACTAGGTTTGATAATCAAGTATTTTTTGGCCAAATCTTGCTTTTACTTTCCTATTTTTAAATAACATCTGTTTTTATCAAGTTGATCATCACATATTATGGCTGGTTTTCAGAGTATTGACTGTTAAAATAGGTAGAAAATCCTTCATTTTTTACTGAATGTAGAGCAATTACCATAGAAGGATCAGATGACCATCTCTGTATCTTAGACTGTTGAATTATTACAGATGTTGTATACCATGATTCAGTGATCCAAGCTGATTAAACAAGTGATGCCACAATCATTATTTCTTATGTTACCAACAACCACTTGCACAGAACTTTACGTGGAACTAATGTGTTGACTTTACCTACCGATTGTGTTAATGCTAGCAATAATGTTTAATATAAACAAATAATAATTTTTTATGGGAGCTTGTGTAAATGCAAAGATTTTAATTGTGTTGATTTTCTAAGAAGCTGTCACCGATTTAACATGCCTGACTTTGCTACTACCATCGCCGGCATGTTATCATAATCGTTATGTGTCATTGACATAATTGCTTTTCTCAAACTAAGAGTAATGTCTCTCATCAAGAAATGATAAGGTACTTGTGTTTTGTATCTGTTAACTTCCCGCAAGCTCTCATCACTGTTATTAGTCACTTTTATATTTGAATCACTAAGAAGAATATGTATGAAAAAGAGACAAGGAGTGACGCTGAGGTCACTCCGTGGCTAATGGTAATCCTCCACAGATTCCATCAAACTCTAATTGACTATTTTTTTAATCAGCTTGAATAAGTACACCTGTGCATCACATGGCACTCTGCTGTGGAAAATGCAAAGATTTCAATTGTGTTGATTTTCTAAGAGGCTGTCACCGATTTAACATGCTACTTCTATCCCTGGCATGTTTGTCCTTGTTATCATCATCGTTATGTGTCATTGCCATAATTGCTTTATCTTTTCATTAAAAGATGACAGAGTGTCAACTGGAATGTGTTTTCCTCTTGCAGGGTTACACCCCCCGGCAACAGGCCCTCAAGGCTGAAGACAAGGAACTGGCAACATATCTAGAATGTGAGTTGTAGAAAGGTGGCAATGTCTCTTCATAGCAATTTATTGGTTTGCGAAAATGCACAAATATGCTGTCAATTATAAATGGCCTGTGGAGAATATCTGGGAAATTATTTGGGGAATAATCACCTAAAACAAAAAAGTTGATACATAGTAATATGCTCAGTTAAATTAAATTGAAAAAAATTATATCTTTTATGTAAAAATAACTTCTACGAGTCATTGGATTTTGTGAGAATCTCTCAGAATAACGGAGGGCAAAATCACTTAACTTTTATTTTAAATAGCACATCTATTACATGACTTTTAAAACTGTTTGATGCAGTTCTGCACTTCTTGTGTGTTTGCCCTGTGGATTAGCTGAATGTTGACTTTGTTTGTTTTTGTTTCTGCAGCACGTGAACAATTCCAGATAGTAATTGCAACAGACAAGGAAACAGCAGTGTAGTACAGAACTGTACTATGCTGGAACAAACTTTAGGACAGAACTACAACAGCAATATAGTACAGAACTGTACTATGCTGGAACAAACTTTAGGACAGAACTACAACAGCAGAAAGTACAGAGCAGTAGTGTAGCCAAAAAGATATTTGGTGTAATGGAGAAGTTTGTGTGTACAGTTATGTACAAGCTGTACAACACTGTGTTGGATGTTTTGAACAACTGGCATTCAGTGTAGATGATGACTTGCATCAGTACATGATGGATAGTTTTGTGAAGAGAGTTGATCCACAATTACCCATCAATGTGGTATAGATCAGTTCAGTGTGGTGCCAATCAACAGTACAGCTGAAGTGGCAGTGCAGTTCAGAACAGTACAGTTATGTTTTACAGTGCAGTGCACTGGCGTTTAATGTGGACGGAGAACAAGAGCTGTACCGGTCAGATTTACTTAACTACATTGACCTATGCAGTTTTGGTGTCGACTTGATGGCCAGAAGCTCAAAGAAACCAGTTGCAAAAATGCGGTAGTAGTGTGCAGCATCAGCTGTGGTAAAATGCGGTAGTAGTGTGCAGCATCAGCTGTGGTAAAATGGTGTTGACTGTGGTGTGGATGTGCAGCGTGGACTGTGGTAACTGGGTGCTGCACCAAAAGTGATAAACATTTTGTATTAAGAGAGGAGAATATGGACTAAGGTGTAAGGGTACTGCACATACTGTGGTAAATATAGACAAGATTTAACAAGATTTGCCATCCAAGCCAAAGGCCCAGATGGCAAGTGGACAAGGAAGCCATTGGCTTATCGAGAGTCCAACAATGTTCATCTGCTTATAGCCCGCCCTGCTGAGATATGTGTCAACCTTGTTTTTAAACATATTCACGCTGCTAGCAGTTACACAATCTGTAGACAATTTGTTCCATTCATTTATTGTCCTCTGTGAGAACGAGTGCTTCCTGATGTCCAATCTACATTGATCCTTTACTAATTTTACCTCATGTCCTCTAGTTCTGCTATCCTTCTTGAGTGAGAAAAACATATTTCTATCAATATTTTCATACCTATTCAATATCTTAAAAACTTCAATCTGATCTCCTCTTAACCTCCTTGTCTCTAGAGTTGTTAAACCACATTCTTTCAGGCATTCTTCATAACTAAGGTCTCTCAGTTCTGGAATCATTTTAGTTGCTCTCCTTTGTATGTGTTCAAGCGTATCTATATCCTTCTTACGATATGGTCTCCATGCTTGTATACAGTATTCTAAATGAGGTCTAACTATTGCTTTATAAAGAGGTATAATTAACTTTTTTCCCTTGTATGTTATGTTTCTTCTAATCAATCCAAGAATTTGATTACCCTTTGAAGCTGCAATACCACACTGCTCTGAAACTTTCATATCAGCGCTTATTGTAACTCCTAAGTCCTTTTCTTTTACAGTAGTACCCAGAACAGTATCTCCCATTTTATAGTTTACATTCAAGTTCCTATGTCCTGTATGTAGGCATTTACATTTCCCAAAATTGAACAACATCTGCCATTTCTCAGACCATTTCACTAATCTGTCTAGATCGTTTTGTAAATGTTGTTTATAAGATAAGATAAGATAAGATACGTTTTATTACCAAGTAGCAAGTACAAGGAATTTGTAGTGTTGTGGCGTTAGCACAAACATACACTCATGCACCCAATCACACACGGAACTAAACATTACATATCACAATCGTAATACTAAAAACAGTTGAAAACAAGCGAGAGTAATATAATAGGTTGCAAGATTAAAAAAAAATAAAAAATTTAAAGATTAAAAAAAAAAAAAAAAATTTAAAAAGGCGACATTGCATCTACCTACTAGAGGCAAGACATTTATGATGGCTCTCCGTTTAAAAATCTCAGCGCTTGAGGATAGAAACTATTGTTAAATCGCGTCGTTTTAGTTTTTATGCTACGGTAGCGCTTACCGGAGGGAAGGAGTTCAAAGAGATGGTTGGCTGGATGATATTCGTCTTGTACAATGCGCTTGGATTTGCGCAAACTGCGAGATAGATAAAGAGATCTGATGGACGGCATATTTAACCCGATTAGTTTAGAGGCGTACTTGACGACTGATTCAATTTGATTAATTTCATCTTGGCTGGCGCGACCAAACCAGACAGTGATAGAAAATGACAAGACACTTTCAATAACTGCGCGGTAGAAACGTGTTAATATTGCTTGAGATAAGCCGAATCGTTTGAGGTGTCTAAGGAAGTACATGCGTTTTTGTGCTTTTTTAATGATGCCAATCGTGTTATTACACCAGGAAAGATCTTTAGAAATAGTCGAACCCAAAAATGTTACAGAGTCGGCTTGTAAAACTTCAGTACCGTCAATGACAAGGGGGTGGATGGGTGTTTTCTTTTTGCGAAAATCAATGATCATTTCCTTCGTTTTGGATATGTTTAGTACCAGGTTGTTGTTCTTACACCAGCCGACCAGTCTTTGAACTTCCTCTCTATACACAGACTCGTTAGCATTGTTGACACAGCCAATTACAGTGGTGTCATCCGAGAACTTAACCACGCGAACAGATTGGTTACCAGATACACAGTCGTTTGTAAAGAGAGTGAAAAGGAAAGGAGAAAGCACGCAGCCTTGTGGGGCACCAGTGTTAAGAATAACAGGTTTGGAGAGAGAGTTTTTGACCTTGACAGATTGAGGCCTGTGAAGAAGAAAGTTGAGAGTCCAGTGACAGATGGCAGGATGCACATCACCATCAGTATTAACCTTTCTAAACAGTTTTGTGTCATCCGCAAATTTCAGTACGTTACTTGTTATACTGTCGTCCAAGTCATTGATATAAATTAAGAATAATATAGGTCCTAATACTGATCCTTGAGGTACCCCACTCAAAACCGATTTCCAATTTGAAACTTCTCCATCTACTACAACTCGTTGTCTTCTGTCAGTCAGCCATTGTTCTATCCAGTCAGTTATGCTATCCCCGATACCATGGGCTTTTAATTTAAGTAGTAATCTTTGATGTGGCACTTTGTCAAAAGCTTTCTGAAAATCTAAGTAGATAATATCTACTGGCGATCCCACGTCTATCCACTTAGTGATTTCTTCCAAAAAACATAACATATTTGTCAAGCATGACCTCGCTTTAAGGAATCCATGTTGAGATGAATTTAATAATTTATGCTTAACGAGGAAGTCCACCATATGGTCTTTAATTAACCTTTCTAATAATTTACAAATCACTGACGTTAAACTCACTGGTCTGTAATTCTCTGACTTATTTCTCGAACCCTTTTTAAATAATGGTATGATGTTTGCTTCTTTCCATTCAAACGGAACAACTCCCTCTTTTAATGACAAGTTGAATACTCTTGCAAGTGGCATACTGATTTGTTCTACTGTTTCCATTAGTAATTTTGGAGGAATCCCATCCACTCCCGGTGATTTGTTATCCTTCATTGCCTTTATTTTCTTAGCTACCAATTCTGGAGTTACAATTAACGGACCTAAATAGTCAGATTTAGCCCCCTGAAATTTAGCATCAGCAACTGGTAATGAACTAATATCTTCTTTGGTAAACACTGAACTGAAGTAACCATTTAGGTCTTCTGCCATTAAAAACCCCTGTGATATTATATTTCCAGCACTGTCTTCTAGAGGTCCAACCTTGTCTTGTACGTTTTGTTTACTCCTGACATATGCATAAAAACTCTTGCTGTCATTTTTTATGTTACATGCTAGTTTTTGCTCATAACTTCTTTTAGATTGTCTGATTTCAGTTGTAGCTGCATTAAGTGCCTCTTTGTATTTTGCATAGTCTTCTTCCTTTCTGGTACGCCTATAAACCCTCCACATAGTTTGTTTTAGCATTATTTTTCTAATAGCCTCTTTTGACAAGTGTTTCTTTCTACACTGTTTTCCTTGTTTTTGGAAGGGAACAAATTTATCGATGATACTCTCAATTTCATATTTTAGAATATTCCAACATTCAATTGCGGTCTTATTCATCAGCATGTTATTCCAATCTAGCTTTGCTAAGTATTTTCTCATATCTTTGTAGTTACCTTTGTGGAAGTTTCTCTTGTACGTTTTCTTATTTTTACTTTCTGATTTTACATTGATGTCAAAATGTATTTGATTATGGTCACTATTACCCAATGGTTCAAATAGTTTTACATTGTCCACTAATTCTTTTTGTGATGACAAAACTATATCTAATACATTTTCTCCCCTGGTTGGTTCTAGTACGTGCTGAGAAAGAAAGCTATCCTGGATTAAAAATAGAAATTGTTGGTCCTCAATCCCTGTGCTCTCTAGAGAATTCCATTGTATGTGTCCATGGTTAAAATCTCCCATTATGATACATTCCCCTTTACTAACTTCCTTTATAGCGGTTTTTATTTTTGTGTTGTCCTCTTCGTTTATGTTTGGACTTGGGTAAACTAATCCAATAGTTAATTTTGAATTTCCTGAAACAATTTTGCACCAAACAGCTTCATCGCAATCTGCTTCCCTTTCTAGTTTTATTTCATAAGCCTGAATGGATTCTTTAACATATAAAATAACTCCCCGCCCCTTCTTCCTATTCGATCTTTCCTAAACATTACATATCCTGTCAGTCCTAATTCAGCATCTGTTATATCTATGTTGGCCCATGATTCAGTTATACCAATTATGTGAGGGTCAATATCTTCTACCATAATGTTTAATTCGTTTTTCTTATTTACTATGCTCCTTGCATTTAAACATACGCATCTATAACCTTTTTCAGATATGTTTTTTGGATGATTTGATATTGGTTTATCTGTGCTAGAGGCCTCTTGTTCTGCTTGAGACACCTCTAGGTAACCCCCCTGCACTTCTAGTTTAAAGAATGTTTACTTCCAAAAATATTTGTCATTGTACCCAAGTCACTATCTACTGCTGCTGAAAGTTTGTCCGCGAATACTGCCGCCCCCTTTCCACTTAAATGAAGCCCATCCTTCATGTACGTCAATGGACAGTGTGTTATCGGCAGTCAATATTATTTATGAGCAAGATAAGTTGTTTAGTTGTCAGATATTAACTGCAATGTGTTGTTTGACAAGCAATCACTGACAACACAAACAGGACTAGAATGTATTTCATGTTGGACATCCTTATGGTGTGGTGTCCTTTTTTAGAAGCACGCTTTTGGTATACACTGATGACAATGCCTTGTATCTTGAGAAGTATCAACAAGTATTTTCTACCACTGTTTGTCAAACCACCTTTGATGTTAGTTAAAACAATTCTAATTGTATATAGAGTATAGACGTGTGTAGTGATTGCAGACTAGATTTCTACCTTATACTTGGCAGGCCCAGTGAATTTTTTTATTATACTGTGTAAGCAGCTGTGTGAGACTGAGCAGCTGTGTGACACTGTGAGCAGCCGTGTGACACTGTGAGCAGCTGTGTGACACTGTGTGAGCAGCTGAAGATAAGTCTGCAATCACAATTGACCTTTTGTGTTGAAACGTTTACTTGAGCTTTACATTTCAGAAGTGAACTTTTGTGTGCAGATTCAATATAAATGTTTCTCTGATCTGACGAGATACAGCAGGCATTTTTGTTACATAATTTCTTTAAAAAAAAAAAGTATTTTGTTAGCAAATGAGTAGCAGAAATTAACATTTTGGAAAACAAATAGTTGTACAGATTTCTCACACATATTGAAATATTGCATTTTCACTGCAGTGCTAATTATGTAGCAGCTTTAAGTATGCCTGTGTGGTATGGATGCTTTAAGTATGCCGGTGTGGTCTGGATGCTTCTGTGAGAATTTTCTCTGTGAACTTCTGCACACAGTTCTGCTTGAACATTGCTCAAACTGTACAAACACAATTGACATTTTATGCATGTTTGTAATAATACGTTTGTAATGTGGGCTGGGCCCAAACTTGGCCCTAATGTGTCGCACAGATGCCATTGATGGGGCATGTGCCAGGAAATATGTTCTTATAAAAGTGTAACTTTGTACAATTGTGCAGATTCATAATTTGCATTAGTAAACCAACATTTGAAACTGTAATTGCTGACTTATCAGACAGAATGTATGCAGTTGAAAATCTGACTTGTGTAGCATTTGTGTAAGCGTTTATGACACTGATGTCTGCTTGGCAGTATGCCAGTGAAATTCTATTTTGAAACAATGCAAGTATCGTTGGAAATTGTCAGGAATTAACATAACACCTGTGTTGATGGGGCTGCACTGGCTTCCCGTTTGCTGGCGGGTCCAGTATAAACTACTGGTCCTCGTATTTACCGCCTTGCATGGCCTTGCACCAGGGTATATCCGAGATATTATAACACCCTATTTGTCCACCCGCAACCTTCGATCTGCTGATCTGCACCTGCTGGTAGTTCCGCGTTACAACCTAGAGGGCTATGGCAAACGAGCTTTCTCGGTGTCCGGACCTACACTTTGGAACTGTTTGCCCGAAAGCATGCGAAAAATAGACAATCTAAGTTCAAGACTCTCCTAAAAACTCATTTATTTAAGCTGGCTTACTTCCACTGAGGAACTGCTTTAAAAAAAATTTATGAACACATTTTATATTTTTATCTATTTACTTATGTATTTATTATTTTATATATTTTAATTATTTTTAATATATTAGTTATTTATTAAATAATTTTAATATTTCAATCACTTCGCCATGTATTTTAGTTACTTAATATAGCTAGTCTATTTAAGCTTAGTCTAAAATTACGTTTACCGGTGTATCATTATATATATTATATATTTTTACTTTTCTTATGATTCCATATACATCTTATAATGTGTGTACGCGCCGCCGCCTATGAACGGGCTGGCCCCGGATATATGGTGCTATATAAATGTTAGTAATAATAATATAGTGACTACAGTTAGTTCCAATGACATTACTAGTGACTGTCAGTGAAGAAACGTGGAACAGTTAGTGACTTTGCTTTGGTTGTACAATATGGTTACTGTATGTCTGTTACTCTTAGTGACAAGCTGAGACAGTGTGCAAGATGTTTAGTGTCGGTATTTGTTTAAAAAAAAAATTATACAGTGTACTCATTTTCTTAAGGGGAGACACCCAGGTGAAATAGCATTTTTTTTTTTTTAAATTACTCAAAATGTGTTTCCACTGTAATCTGATAGTTTTGTTTATTTATTATCCATAAAGTTCACTTTTATAACAATTACATACCTCTAAATAACTTTTATTCATGTCTCTTTCAAGTAGTATATCCTATTTTTCAATCTTTGATGGCTGTTAGCAAAAATTTTTTTTTCCCATTTTGGATCATCATCTCTGGTAATAATGAAGTTGTGATTGATATCCTCCTTATTGTTGTCTTTGTGGAACCAAGACGGTGTTGTAAATAAGAAGAAACTGAAAGAATAACATTGATACATGGATTATTGGAGGAGTTAATGTTTCCAAATATGCTATATTTGTCACATGTGGTAGTCATCTTTTTAGTTGCTACGGAAACGGGGGGGGGGTCTGGCCGAAAATGTTCAATATACTCTGCTCAGGAATGCAAATAAAAAATCCTATCCAGCTGTCATGTCTCCCCTTAACATTAAAACACTACTAATCTACTAAGCAATTGTTTGTGTTTGCAGATAGATAAGATGGAATAAAGACCAGTAAATGTTGCTTTTTTGCATTCTGGTTATCTGGTGGTAGAAAAAAATTGCTTGCAAAAAACAATATATCTAATACAGATATTTATTTACACTTTTAAGAAATCCTGAATTTTAAGCATCAAAGTAATCACCCTATTACAGCACGTGCTCACAAAGGTCACATTATTGAGGGGTACAAACGCTTATCAAATTTTACAAAGCATATTCAAAACTAATCTATATTTTTCACAAAATGTTGGTTTCTAGAGCTTGTGGTCAGATGATCTCAAAACATTGATGTGTGAACTACACGAAACCGATGAAGCCCTCATAAAAAAGCCCTAAGAAACTGTTTGTTATGTTTATTTATCAACATCTATACAGTTAAAACATTTTGAAGAAACAGTTGACTAAAATTCAGTCACTTCATTAGCACCAGTGTCAGAATTTCTGCCTTGGCACACACAGTTGGTCAACCATCAAGTCACGACCGCCACAGTAGGCCCCGAATCCGAAGTGGAGGTGGATGCTTTCCTGAACTGCAACAGGACAATGTCCCACTCAGTAATCAGATAATGAAAACAACAAGAGTTGTTGCAGTCACCTGAAAGTGACTGACCAATCAAAATTGACCAATCAAATGTACACATTTGCATACACAAATACCAATATAATGAATAATTTAGATACAAAATATATTTTGACAAAATAACTAAATATGAAGTTCAATAATTTGTTATTCCAGACAAAATGTATGAAACATTACTTTAACTGTATTGCTGACATGACAACCAGACACTAAATTGTGATCACACAAGTTTTGTGGTGTGGCAATGGATCCTTTTGCACAATCCAGTAGTAGGTGGCATTCTTTGAGGAAATGTAACAGGTCTGACACATTTTCCAATGTAAATTGAGGTAAAATAAACATTATTACAGTATACACTTCAGTCAGCATCATGTGAATTATATTTCCTTTCATTTTATTTTTAACTGCTAAGTCAGTTTGTTGTGAACTAGTAACGACTGTAAGAAGGCAGTACCTGCAGGACGGGGGCAGCACGTCAAGACCAAGATAGTTCAATACAAGAGTCACCAGCGTCTTCAGTTGGCTCTGGGTCGCCTCTTCATGCCACTGGTTGATGAAGAAATGTCCGAGAGCCTCGGGAAGACGGGACAAGATCTTGTTGAATGATGTGTACTGCCGATTCTGTTGAATGGTGTTGAGAAGCCAGTGAGAGAAGATAGGCCACAGAGGTGGAGCCTACAACACAGTGACAATATGTTGAGAGAGAACACCAATATGTTGAGAGAGAACACACAGTTGGAGCCTACAACACAACGACAATATGTTGAGAGAGAACACAGACCACAGAGGTGGAGCCTACAACACAGTGACGATATGTTGAGAGAACACAGGCCACATTGGTTGAGCCTACAACGCAGTGACAATATATTGAAAGAACCTACAATGTGACCGAAACCAGAGCTGGTGGATGCAAAAAAATATGTTGTGCAGAAGCAATAAGTATCCAAACTGCACGTACACAAGCATAAATCAACTATTGTATATTATTATGTAAATGTATATAAGTATTCCAAATTACAATGACACTGTGCTCTTCTCATTATCTGGAATGCACCCAGCCCTTCAATCTGCTAGTCTTTTAAAGATTTAATACAGCAATTTTTATTTTAAAAATCTATCACAAGTTCTTTATTAGCAGTAAAAGGTACATTCTTATATAGCGCTGTATCTAGTCCTTGGGACCATTCACACTTCACCTTCTGTCATATCTGCCCAGCTGACTGAATGCTACAACTCACCATGACTTTATTGAGATAGTCGTTTGTACCTCTGTTGCCCCAGAAGATGTTCACTGAAATGGTCGTCTCAGTAGTTGTGATCTGATGCCACCAGAATGCTGGGATGTATAACCTGATTGATATACAAAGGAAACATTGATAAAGGCTGTGTACAACTCACAGTACTTTTATAATACAATACAAAAACGTCACACGAAGATCCTCGGGAAACCAAACTCAGAGGCATATCAAACATCAAAGGGTAAGGTAATCTCAAAATCGGTATACGCTGTTAACAGTCAAAACTTCATTCCAATGCCATTTCAATTTCTCCGGGAAGCATTTAATCACTCAACAATTACTGCGCGAATACTATTCGTTCACATTTCCACCACTGTCTGTATTGCCAGGTACTCATTTATACAGCTAAGTGAACTGTGGCAACGTGGGGTGATCAAACTTGCCAAAGGTTCAAAACGACCGTAGTGGGATTTGAAACTGGGTTCTCTCGATTGAGAGTCATTCTAACCAGTATGCTATTGCACCCCAACAAATGGATGAATACGAGGAGCTAAGGTTAAAAAGTCAAAACAAGGGCTTCATTGTCTGCTTGATGTAGTTTATACAAAAACCCTAACAGTTTGTAAGTTGCTACAAAAGAAAGTTACACAAATGCTTTACAGCCACAACCAGAAAATGCTTAATTCTGCTTTAAAAAAAATCTTTTTTTTAATATTAATTAGAAATTTTCCATATTCTTGATAGCTAGAAAATTTTTCCTTACATGTCACCCTGGTTGAGAAGACAATGGTGACACGTGACGGTGCTGAAAAGTGGATGTTTTGTCAGATCGGGCTGGTCACAATCTACTTGAGACTGCAACGTCCTGCCCTTTGTACCCTTTGGATTGGGGTACAAGGGTGCAACTTCACAGCCAAACAGTCGAGCTTGCTTCTGACCATTGAGTATCACGAGAAAACCATCATCTGGATCTATGTGGCAGTACTCTGATGAGAAAACATTCAGGATTGAACAAGCACAGCCTTGTCAGCCGACAACAGACTGATTTTGCAACAAGCTCTTTCTTTTTGTGTTTATACATGACAGCTATTAAAAAAACAGTGGACTATGGTTTAAACTGGTAGAAATGTTAATTTCTGTTGAGAGCAGTGTCTGTGTGTTTGTGTGCACATTGTGAGGATAAAGCTAACATGCCCTTCCCTTATCAATATAATATTATGCTGAACATTAAATGTTGAATGAATGGATATTTTTTTAGCTGTCATGTTATTCCCAGTGGGTACAACCTGACTATCGCATGTAACAGGTTTTGCTGCATTGTGTGTATTCAGCATAGCATCCACCCATGTACAGGTATCACAGGACCACTTGCCATAGTGTCCTCTCCTTGCTATCCACATGTACGGCCCTCCATGCATCTTGCCTACATAATCTGGCACAATAACGTCCTCCTGAAGACAAGTAAAAAAACATAAAACATTCACTGGTAATGTAAAATATCTAATGGGCTATAAAAACAAAGAGATACATGACTACCAGTATACCTTTTTTACAACGGTTTACTTTGTAACCAGGGCTGGGTTGAATAAAAAAATGAATTGGAATTATTCAATTCCTGACTTTGAATTGAAAGATTTTCACCAAGCAAAATTTGAAATGAAAGATTTTTAGTAAGTTGAATTGGAACTGAAAGAAAGTCTTTGTAGCATCAAAACATACATTTGTACACCATTTGTGTGCCCTAGGAGTGTGTGAAGCCATAGCCACCCCAATGGGTCATCCCATACAATTAGTAATTGGCTTGCTACTCCTGCATTGTTTCATTGAGCAGGTATTTCTGAAACCACAAAATGACCAGCTTACTGGTCTTTTCATGTTGTTTGAATAATGGCTAAGCCATTGTCTGTACATTGTTTACAATTACTAGCAGTTGGAATAACATGCAAACAAACAATCCTGGTTATTTGTAAGTTTGCAGCAACATATGTAATAGAAAAGTAAATAACATATATATTACTTTAAGATCTATTACTATTACTTTTGAAAAAGTTCCTCTATTACTATTACAGAAAAAAATGCATATTACAATGATATATTACTATTATCCCATGCATTTGCATTGAAAAACTCCACAGAATTAATTTGGAATTGAAATTGAATTGAAATGGAAAGATTTGAGCTGGAATTAAAATAACAAAATAATTATTTGAATCGAAATTAAATTTAAAGGAATTTGAATAACTTGATTAAATGGAATTGAACCGTCGTTTGCAACAAATAAGGAAATGTGACAGAGAGTGTACTTCAGAGAAGAAAGGAGCGTTAGATGATACTGAAACACTGTCAACCGACCTGCAGTTGCGGTAGAGCCTTCTTGATGTTTTGAACAGCTAGGTATGAATTCTTGGCACGTTTGTTTTCTGCCTTCAGGTCAGCCACATACTGCGCAAATGTTGTCTGACGAATGTTGTACTTTGTTCCTTGCTGAAGACAACATTAAACGAACACAAGTGGCATCGTGTGATCAATGATTGTGCATAATCTAATATATCAGATATGTTACACTTGCAGCTGCTATAGTTGGTCTTTCTTGCAATGTACAACACATCATCACAATCTAACTATCATATATACTGATTAAGATTAAGTGCTTGTAGTAACTTACCAAAACGTGTATCTTAACTGTCTTACAGCAAACTGCATCTGCTTAGGTAATGTAGTGTTTTGTTATGCCTACATTTTCTAACAGTTCTTAAGTGCTACAAGATAAACCCAATCGGTCTGACTAACCTGACTTCCCAATTAACTGAGAAGTGAAATTAAAGCTGTGGCCCATAAAATGCAGGGATATTTGAGTAAAATAAAAAAACTCACTCTATAATCATGGCAGTTTGTGTTGCTGCGAATGTAGACATCATTCTGTCCAACCCGCTTACATAAACTGTCCAGTGTCCACTCATTCGCTGGCCAGTGGTCAATTGCACCTTCAATCACTACAGGGACACCTGCAATACACACATACCTTGTACTTGCTTGAAAGTAAACTACACCGACCACACACTGAAAAACAACAAACAAATCCCTGTACTGTACTATTATGACATTAATGTTGCATCCTTTAATGATCGATAATGGCCCTTGATTTTTTATACTTCTGTCACTAATCTCATTTCACTGCCATCTCCACCACCCAATCACTCTCTCTCATTCTCCACTCCAAATCCTGCCAAATCTCTTTCAATGTACGTTAATTTGGGCCCCTTTAGTTTAGAATTTGGCTATGTATACAAGAGTTTCCATATTTTTTAGTGACTTTTGTGTCTGCATACTATAAGTTTGCAAAAAATAAGAAGCTAAGAACCACCAAATGATGTATGCTTATTTTGAGGTACCATAATAAATGTAATTCACTTCCAAATCAGCTCTGTTGTGTACCACATTATCCTTAGACATAAAACTCCTAAAAAAAACAAAGGTGACTATTATGTTATACAAATTTTATATTAAAAACCAGTGGTGTATCTAGGATCTCACCGGGGAGGGGGGGGGAGCAAGCTTAGTCACCCATTAGTTTACCTTGCTACCATGTAGTGGCGGAACTGGTTACAAATTAAGCCATGACTCAATGTAAACGAGTGCCCCCCGGCCCTGCCCTGGCCATAAATACTGCACGCCACTAAACATATTTAAGAATACAGTACCCAGAGGCTAATTCCTCGGTAACTAAATTATTCTGATTGTACCAGGCTACTGGCAGCCTAGCTCTAAACGTATATTTTATATAGCTACGTGCTCCGGGCAACGTACAACGCCTCAACGACAACGCATGCCAAAGTCAAAGAAACTATCACGTTGCATGTAAGTAACGAGGTGTCAAGGCCATAGCAAAACATAAATTGGTTAGTATGTCACTGTATAACAACCCAGTATTTGTGGTACCATGTTTAAGATAATTTTCTTCGAATTCTTCGCATGGCAGGTTATAAACCCGACGTATCTCCACATTTTTACAACACGGTACCGACATGGTTGCGCAAAACGTCATCAACTGCGGGGTTCGAGCAGAGCTAGTGGTTCGAATTCCGAGGAGTCAGACCACAGTAGAGAATTGCATTGGTGGCCATGTTAACGTTTTGTCTGATTATAAGAAAACCTGACCATCAAAAATTCTGAAAAAAATGTGCAGCAACTGCCATCATCTCATTGACATGCTCACCAACTTTGATCAAAATCCCATACCTCCAGCTCTTTTAAAATCCCATAAATCCCTACGCCAGTTAAACTCTTAAAAAATGCACTATTTCACAGCCAATAGCTTCTATAAACAAACCTGTGAATATTCCTGCTCAAAGGCACTCATGTCACATAATATGAATTTATTAAGTTCACATTTCACAATTTCATGTGCCCTACATTCGTAAACAGGAAGGTCAACAGTTGTTTTACCCCAAGTTGGGACCTCTCTCGGGGAGATTCGAATGCATTCACACGAAGCGCCATGCAGCAGCCAATCGAGATGCTACACCTACAATATATATTTCTTCTTCCACGTAAACTAAATATTTTGTTTGCCTTATTTCACTTTTCAGTAGACAGTTGTGTCAATATAATCAAGGTTAAGTTAATTCGAATTGCATCGTAAAAACTGATAAAAGTTCACTCTTATTTTATGAATTAGCCAACTGCCCGGATGAGATCTTAGATTTAATTAGCTACTTCTGTAGATGTACAATCTGGGCGCATACATAATTTCCGTCACAATGAGAACTCACCCCACTCTGCAGCCAGACGAAGACGTGTGCGACAAACGGTGGCGCCACAGCACAGAGCCTGGATAATCGAGGTTACGCATGGACTGGCCTCGCGACTCTCGCTCGCCTTCGTGAACTCACCAAGAAGCGAGTCTGGTCTCAGAGGCGTGGTCTCGTTGTTACCCACTGTCACCACTGCATTTTGTATAGGCGTTCCAGTAAAGCGTCAGCAGCCAATCAGCATCATTGTCAAGATTCTACACTAATATTTGTTTTTGGCCTGATTTAACTTTTCAATCTGACAAGTGTGTCAGCATAATCAGAGTTTTAAAGTTAACTCAAATTGCATCGTATAAGCTTATAAAAGTTCACCCTTATTTTAAGAACAAGCAAAATGCCCAGATGACATCGTAATTAGCTAATTGTGTGTGTGACTGTGCGTGTGTGCAAATGTCATAAGACAAAGTAAACATAAAAGCACAAACAATTTTTATCAGTAGATCAGTAAAATGGTTTTAATGTTAAGAAAACAAGTATATCACAAAAAGCTTTTCAAACATGTATGAATACTGACACTAAACAACTTGTAATATCTTGCACACTGTCTCACAGGCTCAGCTCGTCACAAAGAGTGACTGACGCACACAAACAATAACCATATTGTACAACCAAAACAGTCACTAGCTGTTCCACATGTTTCATCACTGACAGTCACTAGTAATGACCTTAGTAATGTTACTAACTGTCATCCAGCCACTAAACTACTGTCACGACAGTGACATGGTTGAGAAGTAGTTGGTCTGGGGACCATTTCACACTAATATTGATTGACTCACCATATTAGCTTGTCTCTAGTTAATATGGCTCAATGTGGATGATGCTAAAAACATTGCAATTACATATTCAAACAAGGTAAATGACATGCCACATCCTTATGCTAAGTTTTACCGGAATCAGAAGAGGGTATTTCTATACTGTTGAACGTTGCCTATACCGACCCGACACACTGGGCCAGGAACAAGCAAAAGAACTTTACATTGTTTTTCGAGTATCGGCAATGCAGCCCACAGACTTTTGGACATTTAACCCTCCAGGTAGCACTTTTTAAGAGTCAAAGACACGAGTAACCAAGTTATTATTCTAATAACCGCCAATAAGGACCCTAAACAATTAAAAAGATTACTCTTGAGAAAGAAAGGTAGATTCTATGAATTTCCTGGTCTTGGCCCCTTTCTTGCCTACATTTCTGCTTTATGCCGACTGACTTATTAGAGTGCTCAGATACTGTGGAAGAACGTGACTGCTAAGGTCACACCTCACTATCCTCACCTCATTCAGGTTTGCAGCACAAGTATGTCAATATGTTCCTCCCTTGAGAAGCATATCAATAATTATATCAGAAAGGGTGTAGTCTGGTGTATGCTAAAACAATTTGAATTACGTCACAATTTAACAACAGTTAGTTAACAAATGCTAGTACAGTAATGACAGTTTAAGAACATAAACATGCAGGCTGTGTTTGTATAATATGTTACAATCAGTGTCAAAAGTACACATACCATTCAGAGTATATCAACAAACTTCTCAACAAGGTGACATGTCATTGTCTGACTTGTATACATACCATCAGTTTACACTAAAAGATATATCTGCACTGGTTATGTGGTGCTCATAGTTAGCATATTTGTTTTCATTAACAAAATATATAAGTAATAAAAAATGAATTTATGTACTTTGTTAAAGATTACGAGTCTTATTTATTACTTTTTTCTTCAATGGAGCAATGCTGATGCAATTATATATATGTACATGTGACCTGGCCAAAATAAGTGAACATACCCTATGTCTGGGTTATCATCTGCCGTAAGAAGCAACACTTCTATTCTATATACCACTGCAATACCAGTAATAGAGGCTAGTATCTAGATCTCCATAACCTCTCACTGACAACAATTGCTTATAAGTAATGCAATTAAAGATTTGACACAAGCTCTGCTTGAGCCCCGAAGCAACACTTGTACAAGTCTGCTCCATGGTCAGTAAAATGACAAAATGTGCTGTGAAAATGAAAGCATAAAACACGGTACACAGACAGGAGAGTAACAACAATACTCTAGAGAAACATGCTATGCAAAATAAAACATCTTATTAGAAATCAACCTCAAGAGACTGCCTAGAAGCTGTCCCAGACAGAGACCTGCTTGGCACATGAGCAAACAACGTAGGCTGTACATATACCAGTTATATACACAGTAATAAATAATCTGCCTGACTCATACATACAAAATATCCTGCTTGCAATTTCCACAATTTTAAAAGCTTATAATTCCTGACAATTTCCAAAGACACTTGCATTGTTTCAAAATAGAATTTCACTGGCATAATGCCAAGCAGACATCAGTGTCATAAACGCTTACACAAATGCTACACAAATAAGATTTTCAACTGTATTACATACTGTGGCTACACCACACAAATACATTCTGTCTGATAAGTCAGCAATTATAGTTCCAAATGTTGGTTTACTAATGCAAATTATGAATTTGCACAATTGTACAAAGTTACACTTTTATAAGACCACATTTCCTGGCACATGCCCCATCACTGGCATCTGTGCGACACATCAGGGCCAAGTTTGGGCCCAGCCCACATTACAAACGTTTATAGGTCCCTGACATCTGGAATGCGGCATCATCATTGAGAGCGAGTCATTACTACACACGATATGCACAAGACTGACAACATAGAAAACATGCATAAAATGTCAATTGTGTTTGTACAGTTTGAGCAATGTTCAAGCAGAACTGTGTGCAGAAGTTCACAGAGAAAATTCTCACAGAAGCATCCAGACCACACAGGCATACTTAAAGCTGCTACATAATTAGCACTGCAGTGAAAATGCAACATTTCAATATGTGTGAGAATATGTACAACTATTTTTCTCCAAAATGTTAATTTCTGCTACTCATTTGCTAACAAAATACTTTTTTTGAAAAGAAATTATGTAATAAAAGTGCCTGCTGTATCTCGTCAGATCAGAGAAACATTTATATAGAATCTGCACACAAAAGCTCACTTCTGAAATGTAAAGCTCAAGTAAACGTTTGAACACAAAAGGTCAATTGTGATTGCAGACTTATCTTCAGCTGCTCACACACTCTCACACAGCTGCTCACAGTGTCACACAGCTGCTCACAGTGTCACACAGCTGCTCACAGTGTCACACAGCTGCTCACAGTCTCACACAGCTGCTTACACAGTATAATAAAAAAATTCACTGGGCCTGCCAAGTATAAGGTAGAAATCTAGTCTGCAATCACTACACACGTCTATATACAATCAGAATTGTTTTAACTAACATCAAAGGTGGTTTGACAAACAGTGGTAGAAAATACTTGTTGATACTTCTCAAGATACAAGGCATTGTCATCAGTGTATACCAAAAGCCTGCTTCTAAAAAAGGACACCACACCATAAGGATGTCCAACATGAAATACATTCTAGTCCTGTTTGTGTTGTCAGTGATTGCTTGTCAAACAACACATTGCAGTTAATATCTGACAACTAAACAACTTATCTTGCTCATAAATAATATTGACTGCCGATAACACACTGTCCATTGACGTCTATATTTACCACAGTATGTGCAGTACCCTTACACCTTGGTCCATACTCTCCTCTCTTAATACAAAATGTTTATCACTTTTGGTGCAGCACCCAGTTACCACAGTCCATGCTGCACATCCACACCACAGTCAACACCATTTTACCACAGCTGATGCTGCACACTACTACCGCATTTTACCACAGCTGATGCTGCACACTACTACCGCATTTTTGCAACTGGTTTCTTTGAGCTTCTGGCCATCAAGTCGACACCAAAACTGCATAGGTCAATGTAGTTAAGTAAATCTGACCGGTACAACTCTTGTTCTCCGTCCACATTAAACGCCAGTGCACTGCACTGTAAAACATAACTGTACTGTTCTGAACTGCACTGCCACTTCAGCTGTACTGTTGATTGGCACTGAACTGATCTATACCACAATGATGGGTAATTGTAGATCAACTCTCTTCACAAAACTATCCATCATGTACTGATGCAAGTCATCGTCTACACTGAACGCCAGTTGTTCAAAACATCCAACACAGTGTTGTACAGCTTGTACAGAACTGTACACACAAACATCTTCATTACGCCAAATATCTTTTTGGCTATACTACTGCTCTGTACTTTCTGCTGTTGTAGTTCTGTCCTAAAGTTTGTTCCAGCATAGTACAGTTCTGTACTACACTGCTGTTGTAGTTCTGTCCTAAAGTTTGTTCCAGCATAGTACAGTTTTGTACTACACTGCTGTTTCCTTGTCTGTTGCAATTACTATCTGGAATTGTTCACGTGCTGCAGAAACAAAAACAAACAAAGTCAACATTCAGCCAATCCACAGGGCAAACACACAAGAAGTGCAGAACTGCATCAAACTGTTTTTTTTAATGTGAATACAAATGGTTGGAACAATTTTAATGGATCCCTTCCTAAAAAGTCAAGTAATAGATGTGCTATTTAAAATAAAAGTTAAGTGATTTTGCTCTCCGTTATTCTGAGAAATTCTCACAAAATCCAATGACTCGTAGAAGTTATTTTTACATAAAAGATATAAATTTTTTCAATTTAATTTAACTGAGCATATTACTACTTATCAACTTTTTTGTTTTAGGTGATTATTCCCCAAATAATTTCCCAGATATTCTCCACAGGACATTTATAATTGACAGCATATTTGTGCATTTTCGCAAACCAATAAATTGCTATGAAGAGACATTGCCACCTTTCTACAACTCACATTCTAGATATGTTGCCAGTTCCTTGTCTTCAGCCTTGAGGGCCTGTTGCCAGGGGGTGTTACCCTGCAAGAGGAAAACACATTCCAGTTGACACTTAATGAAAAGATAAAGCAATTATGGCAATGACACATAACGATGATGATAACAAGGACAAACATGCCAGGGATAGAAGTAGCATGTTAAATCGGTGACAGCCTCTTAGAAAATCAACACAATTGAAATCTTTGCATTTTCCACAGCAGAGTGCCATGTGAAGCACAGGTGTACTTATTCAAGCTGATTAAAAAAATAGTCAATTTGAGTTTGATGGAATCTGTGGAGGATTACCATTAGCCACAGAGTGACCTCAGCGTCACTCCTTGTCTCTTTTTCATACATATTCTTCTTAGAGATTCAAATATAAAAGTGACTAATAACAGTGATGAGAGCTTGCGGGAAGTTAACAGATACAAAACACAAGTACCTTATCATTTCTTGATGAGAGACATTACTCTTAGTTTGAGAAAAGCTCCCATAAAAACATTTGCTTTCATCACGTTTTCGGTTCTTAAATTTGGGGATTTGTCAAGTTTAGAGTTAATTACTAAGAAGGCCAATCATCAGAACTTTTAACCAGATTGCCAGACAAACAACAAGCCGCAGATAGCAAGTGGACAAGGAAACCACCGGCTTATTAAGAGTCCAACATTTTTATTTGAAACATATTACTGCTAGCATTTACACAATCAGTAGATAAAGTCAACACATTAGTTCCAGGTTCTGTGCAAGGTGTTGTTGGTAACATAAGAAATAATATTTGTGGCATCACTTCTTAGTCAGTTTGATCATCTTGGATCACTGAATTATGGCATACTGTAATAATTCAACTAAGTCTACGATACAGAGATGGTCGTCATCTGATCCTTCTAGGGTAATTGCTCTACATTGAGCATTATTCAGTAAAAAAATCAAGGATTTTCTACCTATTTTAACAGTCAATACTTTGAAAACCAGCCATAATATGTGATGATCAACTTGATAAAAACAGATGTTAAAAAATAGGAAAGTAAAAGCAAGATTTGGCCAAAAAATACTTGATTATCAAACCTAGTTTCTAGACAATTATAACCTAAATGACTGCAACACAGGAGTAGACCAAGACGTACCTGGCTGTCAGTTTTGGAGGCGGACGCGCCAGCTGTTACTAACAGAGAACAGATCTGTCTGCGTTGATACCTGGCAGCCTTGTGTAGAGCTGTCTCCCCACTACAACCACCAGTCAACATTACAGCTGTACACAACAGACGGCAGCATCAACTACACAATGACATATTATTGTTATTTAGATGTCTGTCAGCTATTAAGAAATGTTACAAAGTACATTATTCATTACACTACAAACTGCTGTGAGAACCTGTGGGGTAAAAAAGCACTTACTCCACTTCTTCTTATATGCTACTTATACATGTTGAGATTATTGTGTGCTCCCAATGACAACACTTACTGTTCACTGTCTGTCATGTCCAGTATGGCGTGAGGTGCTGCAACAGAGAACACACACTCAACTGAACAATGGGTCTCTCAACTGAACAATGACAATTTTTATAGCTGAAGTACTGCAGGCTAAAATGCAGGTTTTTTAAATACCCCAAAACACCACTACTGAGAGCTACACTGGCGGCCGATAGCAGTACGAATTGAATTCAAGATACTACTCCTCGTACACGGAGCACTCAATGGTCGTGCACAGGACTATGTTGCCAACTGTGTCAACCAATGTCTGCCACCTAGATCGTTGCGCTCGAGTGAACTTAATCTGCATTGTGTCCCGCGAGCTAAACGGATTTGGGGAGACCAATCCTTCGATATCGCAGCCCGACATCATGGAACCTGTTGCCACAACAACTGACATTAACACGGCTTTCAGAAGTTGATTTTCAAGCGCAGTTAAAGACAAATTTTTTAAATAAAATATTCTGAACATTTTGTACGGCGCCTTGAGCAATGACTGTTGGAGTGGCACCTTACCAATTTGACGATTGATTGATTGACTGAATTTAATTATATTTAAACTGTTTTGTATTTTTGTTGAAAAAAGTTGTCTTTGCAAATTGAACAGTTGGTTTATATATTCAACTAAAAGTGAATATAAATGGAACTGTTATAAAAAAGAGATTATTACCATTATCAATGAGGTACTTGACGACATCATGACTTCCTAACTTGGCTGCGTGATGCAAGGGGGTCATGTTGTCCCCATCCACTGACAGCAAGTTGGCTCCTTCAGCATGCAGCTCCTTCACCTAGACAAAGGATATTTATTTTAGGAAACAAATTCAAATGACAAATGCAATGTTACCTCTCTAATTGGACAAAGCACATCACGGCTGACCCATGACTGGGACTTTGTTGAACTTTGGAGGTTTGTATACAATACAAAACAAAAACTTTTATTGTGTCCAAATCCTTGAAAACCCCAGCTCAGAGGCCTATCAAAACCAAAGTTCTACTTTAAGGGTACATTCTAAAGTTGACAACAGATAGATGACTATGATAAGGTGTATTAGGTGGCTATAACATGATGATAACAGGCAAAATACAACTAGTAATTAACTTAACCAAACCTAATTACCCCTCATAAGAATTGTTTTCTAAAGTTGTTGTTGACAAAAGAGGTGGAAGCACTGGCATCTACTGCTCTATTTCTGAACACACAATTCTGAAAGTAACTTTCATGTTGTATCACAATATATAAAACATGAATAGTGATTTGCACAGTGACACATTTCCTAGAACTGCTTGAAATGCTTACAAGTGTATCTGGAATTTCAACTGACTGAGTTGATAAACAAGCTACATACCAGTTTGATGTTCCCCTCCTTTGCAGCTTCTATAAGCTCTGCAAACAAACATACATATGGATCAGTGTTATTGTTTTACTCCATTGTATCTTTATATTACATACATCAATATTATCAAAATGTTGTTTCACCTCATCCACCAACAATGTCAGGCCATATTTACAGAGCAGTGCAGCCTTTAGACAAACAACAATATTCACAGCTACTCATATAATACAACTACTCATAAAATACAACTACTCATATAATAGAGCTATTCATATAATACAGCTACTCATATAATACAACTACTCATATAATACAGCTACTCATATAATACAACTACTCATATAATACAGGTACTCATATAATACAGCTACTTGTATAATACAACTATTCATATAATACAGCTACTCATATAATACAGCTACTCATATAATACAATTACTCATATAACACAGCTACTCATATAACACACCTACTCATATTATACACCTACTCATATAGTACAACTACTCATATAATACAGCTACTCATATAATACAACTACTCATATAATACAACTACTCATATAATACAACTACTCATATAATACAACTACTCATATAATACAACCACTCATATAATACAACTTCATACTGACATCTTGTTTGGAAACTATTGTTGTATAAACATCCAGTCAAATAGTGCGTTATACGAAGTCATTTGTATTGTTTTGTTGCTATTCACCATAATTACAGGGGTAATTTTGCATTACATTGCTACCCATATTCCTATATAGTGAGGTCATTGTATTAGCAACACAAAGAGCCTATCCTATACTACTGAAAACATTTGGGACTATCCCAGGGTGACCGTAATCGCAAGGTTGTGAGATGAAACTAACTACTTAATTTTCCATTCTGGTCGGTCAGGTAACTTGACAAAATAGGCCAAGATGGCTGCATTGCGTTTGAGGTCAATCTTTCATAACCTTGTTGACAGACTTACTCTTGTTTAGGGTGAGTAACTTCTCCTTCATGTCTTCTATAAGAATACAGGGTGACAGATCCACACAAGATGGCTGTGTCATTGACAGGACAACAGGCAGCGTCTCAGGCTCTGAACTGCAAAATGCAAATTACTGTATTTAGTTGTAGTTCACCATTTACTCACGGAAAGTTTAAAGTGGCATTGCGCCAAATACTAGATGTCGTTATTGACCATCAATGTAACATTAACGCTGCCTGAGCAGTGCATTTAGCCCATCGCAAATCAGGTTTGTTGATGTTTAAATGCGTAGTGCGTGTACAGTTGAAGTAACACGCACGGTCAGTTTAATAAGAGTCCACACTTTCTTAAAATCATTGAGAGGATTGACTTTGATCATTAGATCAGGTAATTTGTGAAAGTGTCAACAGCCATATTATTTTACATATAGAGATGGGTTCAACATGATGACTTTTGCCTTTTTTAATAATTTTTTTTTGGTCAAACCAAAATTAATTTCATAGTTTTTGTCATGATTTCATCAAACATAAATAACACTTTCCCAAACAAGCTAGCATGTTGTAGTTATATATGTTGAATTTGTTTGCAAAATGAGATCAGCAAAAAAAATTGCATTTCTTTGTTGATCTTTAAAAAAATCCTTACACATTTAACATTTGATGTCTCTAATAAAGCACCACATTCCCGTGAAACCTCAACACATGGCAAATTAGTTCAATAGACTTCTCCCTCTTCACATTTAAAATATAATTAACTGTAGATTCCTATATGGATCTTCATGCACTGCGCTACAGTACATAATGTAGATTTACATTGATGATAGTCTTATAATGTGAACAAAGGAGTAAAGTTTAAATTTTAGTACTTATCGTATATCAACAAAGCCTAAATAAATTTCTTCTACAAATGTCATGTAGCAAAGTTGTGGTTAATGCAATTTACTAGATAAACCAGCAAGCCAAGATATATAAGCAAACAGGCAGGGTTTAATAGCTGACACCATCATAACTGAGAACGCAAAGGTATGGCTTATTTAGAACAACAACATAGTTACATAATACATGTATAACTAAACATGGTGAAATTTGTGCATATCCAAGAGAACCCGCATTAGTCTGCAAGAAACAGAAGGTGTTAGTAGGGAGGAGAAACTGTCACACCTGATGCGAGGCTCAGGGGGCGGGGCTTGGTTATTCACCTGCTGCACACTAGGTGGTGGTGCAATCATGCTGGAAGTGAAGAATATATATATAATATACAGGAACAGCCAAGTCGTGTGTCATTACAAGGCTGTGTTACCTATGTTCAGATTCTCAAAAGACGATATTTGTAATACAATATTTTTCATTAACTTTTATGTCTCAGAATATGGGTTCTGATGTCAAGGAAATTATATCTATCCCATATACCCTATCATTAGCACACATCTGTGAAAACATTATTTACCACACAGATCAGAAAATGTCATCTGATACATAGGCGAGGAAATATAATTTGATACATAGGCAAGGAAATATCATCTGATACTCAACTGACGAAACATCATCTGGCACGAATCAGATGAATCCTGCACACCACATATAAAACTTTCCCATCCACAAGAAAAACAGAAAGCAATCATGCTAACAATAGCAACAACTCACCCTGGTGACCTTGGAGGGGTGATGGGCATGTTGTAGGTGACCCTGACCTCTGGGGTGTCTGGGATGATGACAGTAGATGGGGCTGTCAACTGTGGGGCAGTGTTGCTGGTCTCGGGGGTTGAGTGTATGCCCTGATCACAGCCGTTTTGCAAGAAGCTGACATGTAAGTCTGTGTCGAGGATGTAGAGGTCCTCAGATGTGATGTCTGTCACATAGTGAATGTTTTCCTGTGCACGGTCAATTCGGAAGAACCGCTCGGCTGTTGTAGCTACAATGGGTCAAGAACAGAACTTTTGGCAAACATTGTATTTGCAAGCAATTCTGCTTACATCACATTAACATATAAAAAAAAATTTCTCTAAAAATTTTAATGGTACTTTTTTTCAACAGTGTTAGCCAAAATACTCTTGTTGCACAAATGAAAAACAAACCTCTTTGCATACAACATTCACCGTAAAGTCAGCATGCAGATATTTAGCTTTACAGCAACACTTAAAAATTTGCTCTCGTAGACAATCATTCTTGACTTTTGATGTCACTAATGATTTTCTTCATCAGATCATCCTGTCAATTGATTCTATGATCTATGTGTTTCTCTGTCAGTATTCTGCTATGAATTACTAATAATACAAATATATATTACTATATAGCAAATATTTGTATAACCAGACCCCACATGCTACAGAGCCACCTAGTGAATGAACTTACAGTCGACAAAGCACCAGTTGTTGGAGAGGTTCTGTACCTGGCCAGCAGGTGGCTTCTGAATCTCCTGCATAATGACAACATGAATAATAATTCTGTTTAAACAAACACATTCTGTATTTACGTATTTGAAATGTTCTTGGGTCGTGTGTGATAGTATCAGGTAAGACACGAAGACGTCTATGTATATCACACTAATGTGTGATAGTATCAGGTAAGACACGAAGACGTCTATGTATATCACACTAATGTGTGATAGTATCAGGTAAGACACGAAGACGTCTATGTATGTCACACTAATGTGTGATAGTATCAGGTAAGACACGAAGACGTCTATGTATATCACACTAATGTGTGATAGTATCAGGTAAGACACGAAGATGGATGAATTAGTAACTTTAATCTACAAGTGAATCTACTGGAGCACGCATGCCAACCTCATGTCGAAGTGGCCTCCAGCATTGGCTCTCATGACATCTAGTACCTAAGGGCGTTGTGCGTTGTGTCTACTACTGCTATGTAATGATAACATGAGAGTATTTATCTCACTAAGCTTTACAATCAGGAGTACAGTTGCTTTTTTGGTTGATTGACATTGAAATTTCAGGGTCGCTGACCATAAAATTTAATTCAAATTCAATTCAAATCCAACTCAAATTCCAAATTAATTCTATGGAAGTTTTTCTAAAGCAAACGCTAGTAATATAGTAATATGTAATAGAATTTTTTTCTGTAATGGTAATAGAGGAACTTCTTCCATTTAAGCTCAGAACTCTAGGTTAGCCAGATGTAAATGTGGCTAGAGTATTTTCGAGCCGTAATCACTACTGCGTGGCAGTAGTGACTTTTTTCAAAAGTAATAGTAATAAATCCTAAAGTAGTCAATTACTTTTCTAGTACATCTATTGCAGCAAATTCACAAACTATCAGGTTTGTTTGCATGTTATTCCAACTGCTAGTAATTGTAAACAATGTACAGACTATGGCTGAGCCGTTGTCCAAACAAACATGAAATGAGGAAAAGACCAGTAGGCTGATCATTTTATGGTTTCAGAAATACCTGCTCAATTAAACAATGCAGGAGACAATTACTATTTGTAACCATAGCCACCCCATTTGGGTGGGTGACTGTGGCTTCACACATTGCTAGCACACACAAAGGGCATGGTTTCAGATATGTGTAGGCAGGCAACAAATGTTATCTTAGAACAGGAGCTACAACCTGTATTGAATTCAAAGTAAGCTCATAACACCCCACCATAGTTTGATTTGAGCAGAACTTCTTAATTCTTTTTTTCAACTGCCACACGGCAGACCCTTTGTTCAACTGCCACACGGCAGACCCTTTGTTCAACTGCCACACGGCAGACCCTTTGTTCAAATTTGGACAAATGTTCTCACCTCAGATCTTAAAATGGTGAACAAATGTATGTTTAGCTGCTACAAACTACAAAGTTCATAAACAATTCTAGGGTTGGTTTGAGGACCACATTGGAAATAAAACCAGATCGCACCAGCTCTAGAAAATGAAGTTCAATTCATTTTCTTTCAATTCCAAATCAACTTACTCAAAATCTTTCAATTCCAATTCCAAATCAACTTGCTCAAAATCTTTCAATTCCAATTCAGGAACTGAATTGAATAATTCCAATTCATTTTTGAATTCACCCCAGCCCTGATAGGTAAAATTAATAATTGTTTCACTTCGTCTTTAAACCGATCTCGACAGACGCATAAATTCATGATGCACCACTTAACATCGATTCACCGTTTCATACACGGATGATGAATTCATATTTTCGTGCACCAGTTAGGTGTTTGGCACATTGGTTTCGCACCGCGAAAATTATTAGATTTACAATGCAATGGCAGCATGCCATTTCACCCCAGTGTTATATTGGTATTGCATACAAATTGCATTTAAAACTGTTTATCTTATTTTTATGGGAGGTTTATTGTGAATCTCAATTGCAATTTACAAACAGCCGAAGTGAAGCCAGTGACAGTGTCAGCAGTTGATGCTAACAGCTGAGTGAAACAACATGTTTATTGAGAACTGTCAAAGCAATTCTAAGTAGGTTTGACAAACATGAGGAATACATCACACAAAACAACTTGTTATGAACTAGATCAGTGCGTTGATCATAGAGTAGGCACACAAATGCCCCTGACAGACAGGCCCATTTGGCAGTTCTCTTGGTGGCAGAAAATTGGGGTCCACAACCGACCACCGCCTTATATCTGAATCCACAGAATAACGGGGCATGGAATAACGAGGCACGACTGTTATAAGAAACAAAAAATGGATTATGAGGTTCTTAGATGAAAAAAAAAAACTGGTCTGATGCGCAAGGCTATCCTAGGGCATGATGTTATAATAAAATATGGTCTAAACTACAGCAACCAAAGTTCAATTAAATAAGAAAGATAAATCGTGTGAAATCTACCTCAGAACCTCCAACCTTTAGTCGTTTGATGTTGCTGCGTACTTGCTCCAAATCTATGCCTGTCTCGACAACAATGTCCAAAGGCATTGCTACAAACAAACAGACCTCTACATCAGCCGATATCAGATAACCAAAAGCTTTCGTGGTGGTTTTTTAACCATCTATTTTCCTGCTTAATATGTATATTTGTCAGTTCTTTCAACAACACACATTGCTAGAATAACTGTCAAGGTACACTTCACATACACTTGCTTGGCACAGTTAAAGGACCCTCCTCAATTAGATTTTTTTGCTAGTCTCATTTCAAATTAATTTTGAGAGTTTGTATGAAATCATCAAACAAACTATTAGATTACTTAACGTTTGGTCAAACATTAACGGAAACATTGAAAACTCACAAATTTCACCCATGATGAAATTTTTATAACTTTGTCATGTGATCGGCGATAGAATGGAAGTCATGCCCACGATAGGCAATGACCCACAGTAATTACCATTTTAAATATCCACTATTTTGAGTCTTACCAGATTTAACGACCGAAGTCAATTCTTTCGATGATTTGAACAAAAATAGGCATGTTTTATTAAATCGACTGCGGATGTTACATAAACTATTCTCACACTACATATTTGGACATCAACAAACCAGATTTACGATAGGCTAAATCAGTTGAGAATGGAGTTTTAAAAAGACAAGAATTTGTACTCTTATTTTCTACATCGAATCCTTCAATTATCATAAACATGACATTTAGGAGATATGTGATTCTCTTCAGTAACTGCAGGATATTCTTAATGTATATAATTATGAAACTTGCAAACCTTGCATAAGAAATGAAATATAAATGCTCAAAATATTCATCAGCTTGAATCTGCATCACGGCATCATCAAGGGAGAACAAGGCTACACAAGGAAACAACAAAGATTATTAGTTTGACAATTGTAAATGTGCAACTTACATGCTTCTTTCAGTTTCTCTTTGTCATAATGTAGAGCCTCGTAGTCAGTCATACTGATGAGTCTAACTTGTACCTTCTGGGGAACAGTCGTGGAACTGAAGAGACAACAGTTAAGAGTTTAAGAGTGGACATCCAAAGGTTGTCCTGTTGGGTGTCATGGTATATTTAACTGTATGAGAGTGGACATCCAAAGGTTGTCCTGTTGGGTGTCATGGTATATTTAACTGTATGAGAGTGGACATCCAAAGGTTGTCCTGTTGGGTGTCATGGTATATTTAACTGTATGAGTGTGGACATCCAAAGGTTGTCCTGTTGGGTGTCATGGTATATTTAACTGTATGAGAGTGGACATCCAAAGGTTGTCCTGTTGGGTGTCATGGTATATTTAACTGTATGAGAGTGGACATCCAAAGGTTGTCCTGTTGGGTGTCATGGTATATTTAACTGTATGAGAGTGGACATCCAAAGGTTGTCCTGTTGGGTGTCATGGTATATTTAATTGTATGAGAGTGGACATCCAAAGCTATGATTTCCACTAACACTTTCAGCATACTGCACAATCCTTACAAAAGACACTGTTGGGTGTCATGGTATATTTAATTGTATGAGAGTGGACATCCAAAGCTATGATTTCCACTAACACTTTCAGCATACTGCACAATCCTTACAAAAGACACGATGACAGGACATGACAAAAAACCAAGGCAGTGATCACAATAAACAAGGGAACCAATGGAAACAATTATTGTCACTTCAAAATAAAACTTGACAAATGGCATATGTCAACTGGTAGTATTCGCCAGCCGTCATGAATTTCTGTTGGTCAACAGTTATAGCTATTGGCAATATCAAGTTCCAGGTAATTTCAAGATTTTGATCATGCGTGAAAACAACCAAGGCAAATTAAAAACTACACAAGTTACATAAACATACCAGGCTTGAGCTAAATAAATTTGTAGTGATACTTACTCGATTCCAATGGAGATCAAACCTCTGTGTTTTGGCTTCTTGATGACACTAGCCCGATTCCGCAGTGAGATCGAGACAACAGATGGTGCTAGCTTACATGGCTCGCCGTCAACTTGAACAGGAATGGTCTTAGTTGTTGTTAGTCGAACTGTTTGGCACTGTGCCAACCGCAGCCCATGACCTCCGACCTGTAGTGTGGCCTATAAATAGAACAATTACTAAGAGACTCACATTGAACATTCATGTTTTCACATAATTTGATGTAGCAAAACATGCTGTGAAAAAAGTAAACTATATAGTTAAAAGTAATTAAAATAATATTATTATACATAAAATATAAAACAGTAATAATGTAGCATTGATTGAATAAAAGCCAACAAGCACAGTAACTTCAAATCATACATTTGTGAAACATAGATATATGAACAATTTACTTTAATAACAACAATGAAAGATAACTAATTTTTATGTGGAAAATTAGTGACAACACAAGATGATGCTAGCTTTCTAAATATTGGTGTTAACAAGCTGAAACGAAAACCACTGAAATATAGTGTTAAAACTTTTTCTCAAACAGCAGTTATTTTTTTACCTAAAAACCTGCCATTTCCAAGCAATATTTCCTTTAAGGAAGATGCAAAGTTTAGCCAAAGACAACGTACTAAAGCAGTCATTGTGAAGCCAATGACTTCTAGTAGACCGTCATCATGTCTCTGGGGTTCAAAACTTGTGTTGTTGACACTTGGGGTACCCCAGGGTTGCGTGCCTGCCGCATACCTGCAGTGGGTAAGCAATGTTAGACACAACATGAGATACAGGTGAGAATACAGGTGAGCACTGACTGACACTAAAGGGTATGTTGACACACAAACACTTAGATTAGATGAATGACATCACGGAACACATCTTGACAATGTAGCAACATTTATTTGTCAGAGAATATAAAAAATCATTTAAAAAACATTTCCAACATTTTAAGGTGCACTAAGCCAAAAACAATTTCCATATAGAAGAATGATAATAATTCATTCAGTATCATGGGCTACTTTTATATATAATAAATCCATAAACTAATGTTTTTTTAAACTATTATTAAATATTACATTTAGTAATGACAATCCATTTTAATATTGGTTTTAAAGTGTGGTTATATGCCTGGTGGATCACACCAGTGATGGTGAGTTGTGACTGATATAATCATTAGACTAGATCAACCACTGACTATCAACTGGACAAGTAGTGACAATATATTCAACTATTAGACTTTGTGATATACTTTGCCACAGTAATGATATTCCCATCTGCTCACCGGGGTATGTTTAGAAACACCAGGCAGTGAACCTTCAGTTCTTTGATCTTTGCTGTCAAATCCTTGCCATCACACTGCAACATAAACAACAAATAAACATCCACCACACCTTGATCTTGTCACATTGTTACACAATGTTGTCACACATACACAGTGAAATTATAATATTTTGACAAGTCTGGGTAACCAAGCAATGCATTCAACCAGTAATTACCACATACTATGTAGTAGGACAGTTATTGACACATTAAGTTGACACTACTAGTGACATGAACACTTACTTCAATGGTGATATGATCAGCCAGGTTTTTCCAACTACGTTTCAGCAAGTCTTTGCCACCAGCCTGAAGCAACACATAATATAGATCTTATAAAGGTTTTAAGGTGTTTTTCTAAAAACAATAGTATTTTTAAAATGTATATCATTTGTTTTTTACCATTGGTATCTTAATGGATAAAATGCTACTAGGTTTTTTTTTATTAATCATGAGACCAACAGTAAAGTTGTTCTGTTGGTCTGTCTTCTCAATGACCTTCTTCTACCAGAGTCAGATCTATGATCCACGTCTGAATTAAATAATGGGTAATTAAGTACAGCAGCAACTGTCATTTATTGTGTGAGTGCCAACAAGTTGTTTACCACATCATTCAATAAACATAGACATCTGCACCACAAGGATGCTTGGTGTCATCATCACTTGATTTGTTGAATCTCTACCACAACATAGTTTCTGCTGAGATATGTTGCATATTAAAACCAACCCAGATACGTTCAAATACTAACAAGTTGTTTATCACCCTGTCCTAACAATGCTGCATATTAGGTGGCAGCATGATTACCACTACTCAAAACACTCACACCAGCATAGAACATCTTGTTCTTGAATCTGCTGTTGAACTTCTCTGGGTTTGCTTCTAAAAACATAAAACAATAAAACAATTTTGTTAGTCAATGAGAACATGACAGCCATTTCTGTTAGTCAATGAGAACATGACAGCCATTTCTGTTAGTCAATGACAACATGACAGCCATTTCTGTTAGTCAATGAGAACATGACAGCCATTTATGTTAGTCAATGAGAACATGACAGCCATTTCTGTTAGTCAGTGAGAACATGACAGCCATTTCTGCTTACATTTAGGTCTAGTCACCAACACGTTTACCCCGGGTAGGTCTGGTCACCAACACATTTAGGCCTGCTTACCAACACATTTAGGTCTGGTCACCGACACATTTAGGTCTGGTCACCAACACATTTACATCTGGTCACCAACACATTTAGGTATGGTCACCAACACATTCCTACTGTTGTGCATGGCACAAATTTACACTAATTCTGTTGCCACAGACCACAGATAGCAGGTATACAAGAAGTAGCCATGTTAGAACACATTCACTCTGTCAGACTCACAGGGTACACTGCAGTGTCTGGCACATTTAACTATTTTCTATATTTTCAGCATTCATGATGTGTAAATGGGACACCATCAATTTTACAGAAACACACAGATTAATAGTTACTCATAAATAAACAACAAGATCATATAATACTATTTTGTAACATGTCTATTTAGTTTTTAAACAGAATACTTATATAATGCAAGGCAATGTGTTTTCCTAGATACTATTTGAACTAACACATCAAACATAACAAAACATGTACACAACTCAGCTGATCATAACCTGAGAAAGAAGAAATGGGGTGAATAGTACAGGGCGTATTGTTACCTCGACTCTCATGGAACTCGAGAGTGACATTGGCATCAGCGCCCAGACTGAAGTAGTTGTTCATGATCTCAAGGGGCAGTTTCTTCTCCCCAGACTCCTGCTCTGCACACTCCTGCTCACAGTCTGTGTTGAGCTCACACTTCATGGTCCACCTGCAGTTACACAACTCATGCTATGAATCAACTCATACTAATATATATATATATATATATATATATATATATATATATATATATATATATACCGTATTGGACCTATTATGCAAACAGTGCGTTTGGCAACATTTGAGACATGGAAAAAAGTCATGAAATCTGGTCTAATAAGCATACACTTTTCCGCAACTTATGAATCAAACAGTGGAGACAAGTTATCAGTGGTGAGGGAGACAAACAATCAGCATGACAGATGTGCAGTATCCATTCTAACAGACGTACATACAGTCAGCCACGTGCTGTGTGAAAATATGAAGGTCATCGAGTGTTGACATCGGTGGAGAGTTATAATAAAAATGATGGATTGGCTGATTAAAAAACGGAGGTGGAGGTGGCATATATGCTTAATAGGTCAATATGTAACTCATATTCCATTTGTTATAAGGCACGAAGAAACAAAGCACAAAGTTCGCATTCTCCACTACAAAAATGGTTGCTCCAGGCTACAGTATAACCAAGGTGTTGAAAGAAACAGAAAATCCTGTTCACCCAATTTTATCGCTGATGCTGCAGACACATAAATCATTACATTAGAGACAAACACTGTCACACATGTTAAGTTTCCCGCATTTGTTGGGAGACTCCTGGAAATCCACCAAATCTCGTGATCTCCTGGAAAGGAAAACCAATCTCCTGGATTTTCAGTAAAACCAAAACAAATTTTTTTTCTATGTTTCCGAACTCGGCATGACCTAATTGGGTTTTATTTCCGGCTGACTTGAGTAAGTTTTTTTGGGTCAACAGAAAGCGGTCAATACCGGTTCTGATTGGCCGTTTTCTGTAACGTGCTCGGACTTGCAACGTAATCATGACGTATTTCTTGCGCTCGGTCTCAGCAAATGTGTCTGGGCTTGCCGCCTTATACTGTTTTCGATTGGCTGTTTTTCCCCACGTGTTCTGTGCACCAAGTGTTATAAAGCATCTGATTCGATGTTTGTTGCACGGAAACAATCATGGACATATATTTAAAGTATAAATATAAGTCCATGGAAACAACAGTATGGTGAAGAGCGGGTCTGATTCGCTAGTTCAGCGCTAGTTCATCGAAGAAATACGCTGCAAAATACAAGCTGGAATGGCAGTTTATATGCCACAGAATGACAAGGGACCGACGTTTGCATACTGTAGAGTGTGCAATACGCACATAAACGTAGCGCACGGTGGCAAGAGTGACATTTCTCGCCATGCAAGTTCAGCCAGCCACTCTACGTTGCAGAAAGCCACATCGTCGCCCACAGCAATGCCGACAGCGAGCGTGTGTTCTCAATGTGTCGAAAGATCGACACTGACTCTCGGTGGCAGCTCGGCAACAACACCCTGCATGCGCTGCTGTCATGCAAAATCAACACAGATGATCCTTGCTATTCCTTTGTACCAGAGAAGGATCTTCTCAAGTCAGCCAAGGTTGCGACATGGGATTATGTGAAGGATCACCAGTAAATGTGTAGACTTGTGTCTGTTGTGCATGCTCTGCGAGATCGACATGGACGTTATTCTTTTCTGGTAGATTTGTGATATATGTGTGAGGGTTTTCATAAATTATAGGCGTGTGCCTGTCATGCTTGCTAAAGTCACCCTGCATGCTCTATGTGAGATCGACATGGGCGTTATTCTTCTGTGCCAGATGTCTAGAGCTGATGAGTCATTTGTGAATATATATATATATATATAATGTGCTTTTGTATCATATATGAAC
The DNA here is from genome assembly GCA_963662155.1 of Lamellibrachia columna. Classification (NCBI taxonomy): domain Eukaryota; kingdom Metazoa; phylum Annelida; class Polychaeta; order Sabellida; family Siboglinidae; genus Lamellibrachia; species Lamellibrachia columna. The sequence goes on from OY759270.1 coordinate 35,510,622, forward strand.
TGTTGGTGATTGGTGATAATAAAACATGGTTGTTACTGTCATTACAAGTATTCTTTTTGTAATATTTTGTTCTCTTAGACCCTCCGATTTACGTATAAATCACCGTTTTTCTGAGACCCTCCGATTTACGTATAAATCACCGTTTTTCCGAGACCCTCCGATTTACATATAAATCTCCTGGATTGGCATTTCTGAAACTTAACATGTATGCACACTTAATAACTAACTTCATGAGAAACTAACTGGGTCACTTCAATAAGCTAGACAACAGACTGCGTACCGATCCAGTTCGACCACAGGCCCTTCTTCGACACTGCATAGAATCTTTGATATGGGTTCATCAGTATAGCCCTGAAACAGATGACATAAATTGCTTTGTAATGTCAAAACAAAGATGCTGAAACTTCTGTTCTGTCACAAAATGTCAAACTACTGCATTATAAGACTGGAATCACTTCTCTGAAGCCATTTCAATTCCAAATGTCAAAACAAAAAGCCAAATGAAATATATTCATTGCAATAACTTGAATAAATGAAAAAATACTTACTATTTTAATTGTTTACATATTTTCATGCATTAAATGTTCTTGTCGAACTTTTTAATATAATACTGGTATTTAACCAAATGCAAAACCAAGAACAACACATTATAATGCAATCATCATAATTCAATAATTATAACTTACATTTCTGTTTCATGATTTCAAGTTAATGCATTTCTTAACATCTCCCAATAGTAAATGCATTCTATTTACCCCACCCCAGTTGAGCGTTCGAGCGAGGTCATTTCCTGTGCCAAGTGGCAATACAGCCATTGGGGGCGTAGGTGTGATTTCGAGGGCATCTATGGTTGATAATATCCACCCTGCCGTCCCATCCCCGCCACATACTAGTATCCGCAGATTTGGCACTTTTTTGAACAGTTCCAACCTATGGGAAGAAAGACAAAGTCAAAACAAAGCACAGTGTCACATGGCCTCATCCAAATAAAACTTTGAAAAGCTTGACAGAGACAGACACATAGATAGGCAGAATTGGACTGAAGCAAGTAGTAAGTGGACTGATGCAAGTAGTAAGTGGACTGATGCAAGTAGTAAGTGGACTGATGCAAGTAGTAAGTGGACTGGTGGAAGTAAAAGTGGACTGATGGAAGAATATGTATGTATGTATAAATGGAGTGAGCTGTCGAAGGATGGATCTCATCCCGAGTGTCCTTTGGTGACTGTGTGGGCCATGGAAGTATAAATGGACTGATGGAAGCATAAATGGACTGATCTAAGTATAAATGGACTGACGTAAGTATAAATGGACTGATCTAAGTATAAATGGACTGATATAGGTGTAAACACACTGATGGATATATAGATGGAGCGATGGAAGTCTAAGAAAAACAGAGAAAAATAGTTTTTTACTTTGCTGGTCAATGGTCAGTACTTACGCCATCACAGGTCCCCCCTGAGAGAGGTCAAACACCTGACGGGGGTTGAGCAGCCACTGGAACTTGTGCAGCAGTTTTGCACCTTGGTTACCCCCACTTTTGGGGTTGATAAAGACAAGAAGGGGTTTCATATGAGGTGACGGGATGGGCTTGATGATAAATGGCTTGTGGTCTGTGCTCTTCCTCTTCTTCACGGTTGACCGCTTCTTCTTCCTTAGAGATGACTTGAATGACCCCTGTCAAATGTCACATATCTTAACAACCAACCAGGCAATTTTAACCTTGGGAAATCTGAAAATTTAAATAAACTGGGGAATGGTGAAAAAGACAGAAGTATTAAATAATATATTTAAAAACCTAACTGTAAAGAAAAATATCATGAATGAGTTATGAAAACAAATGTGGTCCTATTAAATGTATGTGCTTCTATTAAAATAAATGGCATGTTTGCCTGTTTCATTTAACTCAATACACCCTTGGTCATTAACTGGTATCACTGCTAAGTCCCAAGGCTTAGTACATAGCACGTGTTATGTACAGTCAACACATCACAATTTACAGTCAACACATCACAATTTACAGTCAACACATCACAATGTATAGTCATTACATAACTGTGTGAGTGTTTGTACGTACACCAACATAATTATTATGTTCATGTCCTTATTTCATGGACTCTGTTATTGCTGCCGTTAATGTTAATTATCGATCATGTCGACATTGGCTATCACCGACGGGTCAATTAATGCATTAATTAAGCATGTCTATCTGGTTCTTGTTCAGACCAACTGGTCATCACTGGTCAAGAGTGTTACACTTCTAGCTGAAGGAAATGTTTAAACTTATTAGCAGTAAGTTGCAGATGTCACTTGGGTTGGATTATTAATATACTACTGTCAGCCTTTCCCACTAGGTGGAGCCACATGTCATATAATTCGCACTGTCTAAGTAATGTCAATTGTTTTAATATAAGTACCATCACATCATCAACAACAAATAGCGAGATCTTAAATATATGCCCTTCACACATTTAATTATTATTTAAAATTGTTCATATTATTAATAATAATGATAATATGCCTTTAATGATTCTAATAAAAAAATTAAATATAAATATGTATTTTCGAAATTAATACGCCATGTAATTACTCAAAACACATAATATTATCCAGGCACAACAAATTCGTTGAGATTGCACATACCAAGTGGGTGGTTAACTTAACAAACACCACTGCTTCCAAAGTGCCAACAAATCATCCAGGTACGACTGCTTACCTTGCGAGGGAGTTTGATTATCCATGACGGGGGAATGATGATACCAGCATGCACTCCCAGGGTGCACTGCTCTTCAATCTGCTGCATCATGAAACAGCTGACCTTGTTATGGTAGGCAACCTTGCACCATGAACAACTGATTGCTATGATTTCCTGAAAGGAGCCAAGACATTGTCTTCAGGTAATAATTCAGATAAATCCTCAACATACTTGCTTCCTCCACACACATCTGTGGCCAGACACTAGCTGCAGCTGTCAGGCGACACTAGCTGCAGCTGTCAGGCGCCACTAGCTGCAGCTGTCAGGCGATACTAGCTGCAGCTGTCAGGCGCCACTAGCTGCAGCTGTCAGGCGCCACTAGCTGCAGCTGTCAGGCGACACTAGCTGCAGCTGTCAGGCAACACCAGCTGCAGCTGTCAGGCAACACCAGCTGCAGCTGTCAGGCAACACCAGCTGCAGCTGTCAGGCATAACCAAAGACATATTTAAGACAAATTTACACCTCCTACATCATGCAATCTGTCGACACCAATGCCATAAGTCTCAAAGTTTATAATCTAACAACCTACAATTGTTACTCATCTATCATGCTGTTTACAACACATTTCAACAATTCATATTCACCAGTCTGACAAACACCTTATGGATATGTAAATATTGTAACTGTTTTTTTGTGTGTGCACTGAGCAAAATCAGTGGAGAATGTGTACAGTGAATGGGTGTGACCAACAGTAAGTGTAGTTGCATCACAACTGGAACTGCCAGAAAGTTGAGACTCAACACAACTGCCAGGAAGTGTGAACACTCTAGCATCTGCCAACAGACAGGAACCCTCTTTAATAATAGATGTGACTAATCTTCACTTCTACCTGCGTGCCATTCTGGTTGGTCCTGCACACTCAATCACTGTCTTCGCCACTGCTACACAGGGAAATACTTTTCAGTTTGGTATTACCTGATCAGTTTGAACTATATATTATGCATAAAGTCTTTCGGTGTCACATAATTTGACATAAGAGACATAATAACTGTAAATGTATTGGAATTTTTTTTTTTAAAGTCAAAGAATTCTCTCGCCAAATTCTGCTTATTCATTTTGCAGTTATTACATCCTCATCATATCACAATTTGTTTCATAAAGACAAATACATGTCAAAATGTAACCAGTTAACATGCCAAATACAGAATACCACACTGTCTTACTGCGAAGTGGCTTCATCCTTTATCTGGTACATTCTGCAGCTACACTGTCACAAACAGTACAGCTGATACCAATAATGCTCTAACTACATGCTCATAATTGGATAATAATCATTTCTTCATTACCAGAAGTGGTACTTGAGGTCAATAAAGAACCCTTGATGTCCAGGTGCCTTGAAGAATGTTAGCTTTTTCTTGCATGCCTCTGTGTACTAGGAGTCTAAGACATGATTTAGCCAAACAGTGCTGTCTGCAGCTGAGCGATAACACTGCAGTTCTTCATTAGTTTACTTATCTACAGCCAGCAGAGATGTGGTAATTATGGAGAGCATGTCTATATTCATGAGTAGACGGCAATGTTAGCAGAATTACAGCAACTGAGCAACCACATGGGTTTGGCAGTAAATCAGGTTAAAAGTAGACAAAATGCAGCCTGGGAACAATGACTTGCATGGCTTACATATGTCACCACATTAAACAAAGATAAATCTAGGAAGTGAAACTACCATGGCACTATACTGCGAATGCACGTGATCTTGGCAATACGGGAAATATAATCATATATTTGCCAGTCAAGAATTACTCCAGTCACCATATCAAAGTGTGATAAAACAGTCACTTTTTATAGTTAATGCTGGTCCGGGGGAGGGGGGGGCATTGTAACACATCAACTAACAATTTGCTGTCAATGCAGTAGGTGACCAGATGGGAATATTTCAATGATTGATTTCAATAACGGAGTACCATATGAAGTAAATTAAGAACTTTGGGCCTCAATGAAATGAAGACAGGACTGGTCGACCAAACATCTTCTCCGCATTTTCATCCCAGAACCACCTACTTCCTGTTCTAGATTTGACCTACCACAAAAGAGAAGGGGACAGGGTGGGGAGGGTGGGGTATGGAGGGGGAGGGGCAGGGAGAGGGAGGAAGAAACATCATTATATTCAGTTATTCTTTAATTATTAATTTTGCCACAATTCCAATGGTAATTATTTTATGTGTACTGGGCACCAATGTAAACAAACCCATGAACCGCTAATGTGGTCAGAAACTCCTAGTTATTTGTTTTCCACCCTTGTGGCCTGGCTGCACAAGTGAACAAATTACTGCATAGATCACACAACGCTCTACCTGCATGAATATATAATAATAATAATATATTAATAATATATAAAATACTTCTATTGCGCTAAAATCCTTGGGAGACCCAAGCTCGGCAGCACATCAAAACGAAAGAGGTTAAGCAGTTCATAATCGATAAACAGTTCCAGTTGTAAACAGTTGGATTGGTACGTTGGGGAGCTGTGGAGGATAAGCAAGTTCAGACAGGTGGGTTTTTAGTTTACGGCGAAATGTTATATTTCCTACAGACTAACCACTAACAGGGAGTGAGTTCCACAGAGTCAGTGCAGCAACTGAAAAAGCTCTAGTTCCAACATTTGTCTTAACACTGGGAACAAAAAGTAGATTACAATTAGATGATCAAAGCTGTCTGGTTGTCTTGCAGGAGTGAGCAGTAAATATGCTGGTTGTTTGGATGAAAGTACTAAAAAAAGGTAATTGTACAGATCTTAAAAATAATGCAATGATTTAAGAAGTGGTACTGAGTGAGAGAAATGAGGAGACTGGGTAACTATCCTTGCCAAAAAATTTTGCACATGTTGAAGTTTCAAGATGTCCTTGAGAGCAATATTATGATAAAGGGAATTGCAATAGTCAAGTCTACTGCTAACAAGAGCAGTTGCAATAGTTTTGGCAACAGCAAAAGACATATATAGTGAAACCTGTCCATAGTGGACACCGCCGGTTCTATGCATTATGTCCGTTATGGACAGGTGTCCATTATGGAGCATTTGATTAAGTGGACACTCACTAGATGGCGCCATTATAATTTGTTACGGTTGCTAGTTGGTACTGTCGTGAACGGTACAAAGCTACAGTTAATAAAACAATACATGTATATACAATATATTATGTGGGCCATAAACTTAGTTGGTGAAAATGTCATTAATCACAAAGCGTTGCTTCATTCCACAGCATGGAAACCAGGTGGCGTATGGGTCCTGTGATGAAACCAGGTGGCGTATGGGGCCTGTGATGAAACCAGGTGGCGTATGGGGCCTGTGATGGAACCAGGTGGCGTATGGGGCCTGTGATGAAACCAGGTGGCGTATGGGGCCTGTGATGAAACCAGGTGGCGTATGGGGCCTGTGATGAAACCAGGTGGCGTATGGGGCCTGTGATGGAACCAGGTGGCGTATGGGGCCTGTGATGGAACCAGGTGGCGTATGGGGCCTGTGATGAAACCAGGTGGCGTATGGGGCCTGTGATGAAACCAGGTGGCGTATGGGGCCTGTGATGAAACCAGGTGGCGTATGGGGCCTGTGATGGAACCAGGTGGCGTATGGGGCCTGTGATGGAACCAGGTAGCGTATGGGGCCTGTGATGAAACCAGGTGGCGTATGGGGCCTGTGATGAAACCTGGTGGCGTATGGGGCCTGTGATGGAACCAGGTGGCGTATTGGGCCTGTGATGAAACCAGGTGGCATATGGGGCCTGTGATGGAACCAGGTGGCGTATGGGGCCTGTGATCGACTCAGACGTGTTTTATTTGACCTGTGGTCTCGTGTATGAACATCATAAAAACAAAATTCAAGATAGGCCAGGGAGACTCCCATTAAGACATCAAATGTTGCTAACATGGGAGCCACCCTATTAAAATAAAATTATATATTTCAGTCACATGATCACTACAGAACAACGCGTTTAGGTTAAAGATTTACAAATATAACAATTAGGATTAAGACAGCATGATTCATAATTCATAATAAAGTAGTTTTTAATGTAAGTGGAAAAACCATATAAACTGTGAGTAAAATTTTGTTCAAGGATAATATTTGGAGTATTGATAACAGTCTGTGTTATATTGTGTCTAATGTACTTTGTTGCAAATTCATGAGTGGTTCTGGGAATAAACAGATTATTTCTTCCACGTGTGTAGTATTGATGAATTTCAAAGTTGTGTGCATATGGGATGTGATTGAAGTATTCTGATAATTAATTTGAAATAAAATTTTAGTTGTTGGAGTTTGTATATGTCATCCAACTTGAGAAATTTAAGTTCTATGTAAATGAGATCTGTGTGAGCATTCTATTTACTTAAAGTAATTGTTCTTATTGCTCTCTTTTGAAGTTTAAAAATGCGATGGGCTTGATGTCCCCACACCAATATACCATAATTTATGTGGGGAAGAATGAGAGAATTATACATTATAGACAAAATGTTCAAAGGTAAAACATGTTTAAGTTTATTTAATATTCCAATTGTTTTGATGATTTTGTTAGCTATTTTGTATATGTGGCTCTCCCAATTTAAGTGGATATTTATGGTGATACCCAAAAAAAATCATTGACACATTCAATGTTTGTCCCATGTATTTGCAACACAAGAGATTCGATTTTCGATGTGAAATATTATAAATTTAGTTTTTTAACATTTAGAGAAAGTTTGTTGGCCTTTAACCATTTGTATATTTTTGCTAATTCATTGTTTATATTTTGACTTTGGCCATCCAAAGATTGAAATTTATTCAATGTACTAGATAAGGTGGCGTCATCAGCATATATTATAAATTTAAATTGATCCCATGTAATCAACATATCTTTGTATGCAGTCGACTGTTGTCAACAGTAACATTGATGACTCCTTCTTCATTCACTTTGGTTGGCTTCTAAGAGTTCGACTTTGTCAAAACAAAGCAGGGTTAATGTTACCGAAAGGTGAGCTGAAATGGCTTTGATTTCCAAGAGAAGCCAAGGGGTGAAAGTTGGTGGGCGGCCTAGGCTAGGGTTGGGCAAGAGGCTCCACCTTATTTGGAGCACATCTCTTATGCTTCTTGACAACATTATGCAGATGGCGAAGCGAAGTAAGTGTGTATCAACAGTGGCTCAGCTAGATTGACTTGTAGGATTGTCAATGCACTTTGACCTGTCTGCAAGCGGCAGGGTGACTATGAATGGTTGGGTCCAAACCCCCCCCCCCGTTGTCCACATTGGCCAGGTGGTTGCTATGGGCAGTTAGCGGACAGTGCAACTAATAGAAAGTAATTCTGCACTTTCAAAAGTGTCCGTCATAGACAGGTGTCTGCTATGGACAGGTGTCTGCTAAGGCAGGTTTTACTGTACCTTTACTGGACTCCTAAATTTCATGCTGAGATGGCAGGGGTGAAATTCTGACTCAGCATGCGCAGGTGTCGGGGAAAAAACAATCAATTTTACCCTGCTGCTTTTGTATACCAATAATAAGAAAGTCTGTTTTATTTGCATTTAACTTTAATTTCATGTCAGTCATCCTGTGGAATATATTCTGGACACAATATCTCCAAGTTGTGAGTCTGAATGACTGAGCTTAGTGGAGTAGTGCAAAGAGTAAAAAAACAATGGTCCAAGAACAGAACCCTGAGGAACACCACATGAAGTGGGCAGGGCTGCTGAAAAGCAATTAGCTATCTTCACTCTTTGGTATCTGTCAGTTCAACAAGACGAAAACTAGCTCAGGGCTGTGCCAGATATCATTGTGGACTACACAAAGAGGACTGCACAAACAGGCCATTTCTGTCAACCAACCTCTCCACTGACATGGAGAGACATGTTTGTACTTTGGTTGACAATTGCCTGCATGGAGGACACTACCTCATGGCACTGAATAACTACTGCTGTAGATGCCCTATCCAATGTGGATGTTACTCTGCCCAAAAGTCCCTTGTCTTACACTCATCTTTCCCCTTTGAAGGATGACTCTTCCAAACTAACACTGTTTCCAAAAACATGTGCACTTTACAACTGGTTAGCTTCAACATCATACAACAATTGATTTCTTCTCCTTGATAGATGCTGCACCAGGACCAGCACTTGAGGATCAAGTAGCATGGCTCTACCTGAGGATCAAGTAGCATGGCTCTACTTGAGGATCAAGTAGCATGGCTCTACTTGAGGATCAAGTAGCATGGCTCTACCTTCATTGCATCTATTCTTGCAGCAGTTCTTAGAACACAAGGCAACATCCTATTTATAAGGTTACCATTTCTCTCATTGTCTGTTTACAAATGCTCATGCTTCAACATTGTACAGGAATGTAGACAATAAATATATTATCAGTAAACTTTAAGGTGCAAGAAATGTGTAATACTTTGTGCTGGTGATCATCTGTTATTACACAGATATGTCTTTCAGCCTTTGTTCCGACCACCTCATTGTGGAGCCTAACTACTAAAAACATTCTTACTCTACCATCTCACAAACAACACATGAGGTAACACACATTCAATGAATAGAACAGCTTCACAGTATAAACTAACATCTAGGCCTTACTAGACTAGATTAGACCAAAAGAGACAACATTCTTCACATATATCACATTTACACACTCCCTCTATGCCTGTGTTTCAGAAGTACTGTGTTGTCCTGTCTGTGTTTCAAAGGTACTGCATTGTCCTGTCTGTGTTTCAGAAGTACTGTGTTGTCCTGTCTGTGTTTCAGAGGTACTGCAATGTCCTGTGTGTGTGTTTCAGAAGTACTGTGTTGTGCTGTGTGTGTTTCAAAGGTACTGCATTGTCCTGTCTGTGTTTCAGAAGTACTGTGTTGTGCTGTGTGTGTTTCAGAAGTACTGTGTTGTCCTGCCTGTGTTTCAGAAGTACTGTGTTGTCCTGTCTGTGTTTCAGAGGTACTGCATTGTCCTGTCTGCGTTTCAGAAGTACTGTGTTGTCCTGTGTGTGTTTCAGAGGTACTGTGTTGTCTTGTCTGTGTTTCAGATGTACTGCACTATCCTGTCTGTGTTTCAGAGGTACTGTGTTGTCCTGTCTGTGTTTCAGAGGTACTGCATTGTCCTGTCTGTGTTTCAGAGGTACTGCATTGTCCTGTGTGTGTTTCAGAAGTACTGTGTTGTCCTGTGTGTGTTTCAGAAGTACTGTGTTGTCCTGTCTGTGTTTCAAAGGTACAGTGTTGTCATGTCTATGTTTCAGAGGTACAGTGTTGTCTTGTCTGTGTTTCAAAGGTACTGTATTGTCCTGTCTGTGTTTCATAGGTACTGCAAGAATGTGTTAACACAGCGAGACTGACAGAAATCACCCAGATGAAACACTCGCTGATTCTAAGATGAATTTACTAAGAATGCATCTGTTGATTTGACACACCATGGTCGCTTTTGAGGAATGCAATTAGCAGTCATGACAGCTTCAGTAGTGTGCCTTGGCACAATTATAGCAAGTCTACAGATCTTATGCCTGTTGACTGTCTCGGTCTAGGCAACTAAAGTATTCCAACCTATACTGGTGCACACATGAAGGAGACACGGTCAGAGCAATTAGTCCGTTATCGAATGGCACCACAAATACACGAGGCATCGCTGTTTGCACGGCTGACATTTGCTGACAATCAATGAGTGTGCAATCTAATGAAAAATCAAAGTGCTTGTGCCATCCCGCGGGGGTTTGCTAACAGCCAATTATTTGGTTGGTATTGATCAATCACAAGTCATTTCCCATTAAACACAACGTCATTGGTTACGCAAGAACATAGTGAAGACATGCTTTCTTCATGGCCAGCCTATGTAGGAAGCCATGAGGTGCTGATAATGTAAAATAATGTGGCAGATTGCACAAAATTTAACTAATGTGCTGAGCTTATCAATGACCAACCATCTAAATTATAAACCCTAAAAAAAAGCCAAAATTTAAGAACCAAAAACACTGTGAAAGCAAATAGTAATTGTTTTGGTAGGGGTGCTTTAAAATGATTCGCACATATCAAGAAACAATAAGGTCGTTTTAAAATGAGAGGAACTGACTGCCACAAATTGTGCCGTGTCCTGGCCTTCAGTTGCTGTGAATGTGTGCATTTGGGTGTGCATGCATTTCCTAATGACATGAAGCATGCAGGCTACATGCGAGACAGACATTGCTGGATGAGCAAGCAATTCCACCAGATGACTGACTTCATACGTTGCACCACACAATCTCAAAGTAACCGAGTCTGCATAATCCAAATCAGGCAGTGACGCTTCAACGTGCATTGGCTTTCAACTATAAAGTTACACATTTTGCAAAGAAGACTTTACAGGAACTACTGCATCCTCAACTAAACAATAAACTACAAACAACGGTCAGCCTTCTTAAAAAAACAGGGCAAAACTGGTGTCATAATGTCAAGTAGTCCTCAACAAAACCTAACTACAGAATCACAGAATGGTTGGCAAACTGTCTCACTATAGTCACAGATGGAACAATCAAGTGATCTTCGTGAACTAAGCCAAGTCATATACACCAAGGATGTAAAACCACTGACCTAACTTAAAAGGGTCATCATGTCATTATGACTATGATTTAATAAAAGTCTATGACAGTAGTAAGTAGAGAAGGCAATATAATGGATACCTTAGGTTCTCATTAACCATTACCTCATAAATGTATAAAATCGTATGTACATTAACCATTACCTCATAAATATATAAAATCGTATGTACATTATGTACATTAACCATTACCTCATAAATATATAAAAACGTATGTACATTTTGTACATTAACCATTACCTCATAAATATATAAAATCGTATGTACATTATGTACATTAACCATTACCTCATAAATATATAAAAACGTATGTACATTAACCATTACCTCATAAATATATAAAATTGTATGTACATTAACCATTACCTCATAAATATATAAAAACGTATGTACATTATGTACATTAACCATTACCTCATAAATATATAAAATCGTATGTACATTATGTACATTAACCATTACCTCATAAATATATAAAATCGTATGTACATTATGTACATTAACCATTACCTCACAAATATATACAACCATATACTACCATAATATACATACTACATATAATCGGTATAACCAATCTGATATTTCAACTTGGGCTGGTGAACCCTCGATTTCCCATTCCGGCCAAATATCCTATCCACTGTTCTCTTCATTGTAATAACAATTCACATAAAAGTAACCACATTTGTATTTGATGGTTTTTTCAGTTAACCTCTAAAGTGTATTAAGACATCACTGATTGCCAGACTTTACTCACTAGGAGATCCAAGGTCAGGGCAACCATCTACAAATGGTCAACATCACTGGACGCAGGTGTACGAGTGACCGATGACCAAAAAGCGCGTCATTGACAGCACCGTGGCAACAATGACAGGCTGCCACAAGCACCCAGACTGGATGGTTGGAGCGGCAAACAGCGCCAAGTAACCCAAGACAGCTGTGAGAGACGAACCACTAATGCGTTCCATAAAGCTATTAGGCCATGTTTGCATTTCTGATGTTCCCTGAAGGGCCACCACATTGAAGTGGCCACAATGCACGCCAACCGTGGCACTGCAGTGCATTAGCAATCCTACAGGGTCCCCCTCATGCCAATAACTCCGTGTTCCCAGAGTCTGCAAGAGGTGGCACAAGAAAAACCTAACTTTTCACTTGAATGAGATTAAGATAAATGCCTGCACGGCTGGACACACACTTTACTTACTCCATCTGCCCCCTCGATATCTTCCAGATAAATCAGTTTGAAATCATAAGATATATTGGTATATCTGGTGAAAAGCAATGTGGTAAGAAAAAATAAAATAAATATATTTGTTTAACATACATGTTAAAATACTTGTTCTAGAACAACAGCAATATAATATGAGTATGACTGCAATGTTTTCCTACAAGCTGTAGAAGCATGCGCACCAGTTGCACTTGAGTGATTGTTTGCCGGCTTCTCTGAATCCTAGGACCAATTTACCCACCATTTAAAATTGCTGGGGTCAAAACACCTTGATATACATCTGGGGTAAAACACCTGGAGATAAATCTGGGGTCAAAACACCTGGACATAGATCTGGGGTAAAACACCTGGAGATAAATCTGGGGTCAAAACACCTGGACACAGATCTGGGGTAAAACACCTGGAGATAAATCTGGGGTCAAAACACCTGGACATAGATCTGGGGTAAAACACATGGAGATACATCTGGGGTAACACACTACTAGGAGATAAATCTAGGGTAAAGCACATGAAGATAAGTCTGGAGTCAAAATATGTAACATTCTTATGTAGAGCATGCCACTGCTGAATGCTATGTAGTTGATCACTTAATTAAGCTCATGTTGTGCCTGTTTGGGAAGACTTGTAGGTAGACACCTCTACATGGCTTCCACAGTGGGCAGGTCATACCAGATAAAACTAAAACTGTCTCCTGTAAAAACACTTAATTTCCTGCTAGATGAGTACAATCTTGCTTACAGATGTTACCAGTTAACACCAAGACCGTATTTCTGAGCCGTTACTGTACACCTGCACACAATATAACGAATACCACACAATGACGTAATAGATGTAATCCTGAACAGTTCATTGCACAACAGTTCTGCTGAGTTTCATCGTTATGGATACGCATTAGTAAGATGAGCAATGTGTTCCTAGTAAGACTCTTCCTAACAGATTGTTCAACCTGAGTCCAACATGTTTATGACCAGACCAGTACTAAGGCCCTGGTCTAGGCTAAGCACGGCTCATAAGGTAAGATGATTGATTTCCTGCACAGGTGTTAATTCTGGCTGGAGTAATTCATTTGATACTTTGCACAGGAAGCCAGGCAAAGTTCCATACACTAAACATGGCAACTGTTTAGTTTGAACGCTTCCTAAAAAACATGTTTTCCTTCAAGCCATGGAAGCATGCGCACTAAAAAGGTACATAAATGCTAATTTTTCAACATAGAATTCAGTTACCATAATATTGTTGTGAAAACAAATGTAAATTTTTTTTTTTTAAAGTATTTAAATTTTATAAGCCACATTTAGGAAACGACATGGCTATGCACAATCAAGACATTATCTCTGCTACAAGCTCAATAACTATTCAAAGATTCTGATAAAAAAAATCTCTATAACTTCTGCTTCCGTGTGTTCTGTGAACCTCATTAGTGCGACTGACTGATGTGCAGCAGGAAGGCCTGACAACAAAACAAATCTAGTTTCGCCTGCATCATTTACTGCATCAACCCAGGTGGGTGGAAGCATTCGATCACACCCGCATGAATCGACTGATTGAGGGGACACAGGCCCGCAGGTGGTGGTCTGTGACTGTGACACGTGAATCAAGCAGTGGTGAGATCCATCCCATCAACAAGACAGACGCGCTGTCGTTACACAACGGCACAAGTGGTTAAATTTAGCACCCATACTTTGAAACGGTACTGCATATCTTGGCCCAGAGACGTGATTTCGACTTGGCTTGAATTGGAACTAAAAAAATTGTGTGGAACAGAAATGTGATTATTTTAGAAAGTTTTTTAGTAGAGTCCAATTTGTGATGCTATGATTAAGAACATGACAAATAAAACACTTACCTTGCTCTGGAATGTGAATCTCTGTTGGAATGACTGCAACAAAAAACATAACTTGTTCTTCTTGTTTTCCACATATATTCAATGCTTGGTTTTAAACAATTGGTCTAAGCTGAAGCAACCATGTCATATAAGAAGCAATGTGAAATATAAACATGGTGTAGCAGTAATGCTACAGGTGCCTGAGGAACATAGAAACAAGTGTCCTATACTAGTACAACCCACTGAATGGATCACTCCATCATCTGATGTCTGTCAGTGTTGCCAGTTGCTGGCTATACTTGACATACTGTAAGCAAGATATCAGCTTATCTGGGCAGATAATGACATATCAGCTGCAGCTTAGGTGTGGATTGAGCATCTGGAAACTGTAGACATTGGTCAACCAATCTGTTGTAAATGTAGCAATTGCACAGTATTGCACCATGATGCACATGTTTATTTCACTGTAATATTTCCAGCAGTTGTTTGTCAGAGTTACTACCCCAGCAACCTACACTGCGACTGTCAATATATTAATTAGTAAGGCATATAGTGCCTGTAAATGCACCGATTGCTACCCCAGTTTCGGATCAACAACATCGCAGCAACCATCCTTGATACATGTCAGACTAAGCTAATTAATACCACAGAACCATGGAGGTAATTTTGATTTTGAGCATTGACTCACTGATTACTTGCACCGAATGACAGTGCAATTCAGTTTGGCGACAAGGTTCGTGTTTACAGGATATTACATGCCAGATTTCTTCAAGGGCTTGCCAACGTTTAAAAAGATTGCAATTTAGAGCACAAAACCTTATATTTTACAGGGACACACAAAAGCAGTATAATCGTCATTGTTGTCCATATTTTCAGCAGTTAAAAAAGCATATGGTTTTGCAAATGATCATTGTATAAATAATATATAAACATGACCACAGATGACCCCCTAAAATTGATTCATTAGAAAGAGTTGTGCCATTGATAAAGCAGTGGCGAGAAGAAGTGCAGGAAGAGACTGGAGACAGTGTTTGTATGTGGCCGATACATGTCCCCATCAGACAGACATCAATCCCACATGTCTCTGTTGAATCATGTGACACAAGAGTGCTGGTTGCCAAGCAACAAATGGAGTGCTCTCTGATTGATCTGCCTATGGTTTTTGTCTTTATTGCACATCATTAGCCACTTGATGAAGTGCAGAAGCCACTGACGAGTTCGTTCAAGTTCTCTAATTGTTTGTTGCATCATATCAAAACATTTTATTGTTTGATCATTCCTAGCGTGCCTTTTCTCCACAAAAACTCCTATGTCTACTTTCTGGCTGTGGTTTTGCTTGGATGTTTTGGGTCATAAAAAAATTATGGCAAATATTTTCTAGGTAAATCTGGGGTACTGCTAGAATGCCACAGGCGAGGCAAGATTACTGGGTCAGCAACCCATCAATTCACAGAGCAACTGGGGTCAGAAAAGACATTGGGTTACTAATGTGCAGTGAGTGTAAAATCACACAAGGTCAAAAGGTCAAACGAATGTCAAGTTCAGTCAGAAATCAAGATCTGTACAAAAACTATAAAAATCTAGTTCAGAATAGAAAACTCAGCCCAGACTCCAGATTGGAAAGAATAAAAGGAAAGCAAACTTGAGAGACAGAGCACAGTAATTGTGAGTGGTGCTGTGAGTGGCATCGTGATTGGTGCTTGTATCTTGTGCCATCAATGGCGCTGTGAGCAGCGCAATGTCTTACCTTGCTACACTGTTTGCATTTGCCCTCTTGTCTGCGCCGGTGGACCCAATGGTGGCGCATAGATGTGTTCTACAACCAAAATGACCACGTCAATTAATTCATGGCAGTGTCAAGTACTGCATTGCAGTGCTGCAATCTGACCACTACTGTGTAATACTGTATTCACTTAATCAGTACAATGACAGCAACATCAAGTCATTCATGAGTATTGTTGTAGTGTTGCAATCCAACTGCGTATAGTGTCACAGTACTGTTGTTGCAAACTGTTCTAGTGCTGCAATCCAACTGCGTGTAGTGTCACAGTACTGTTGCTGCAAACTGTTCTAGTGCTGCAATCCAACTGCGTGTAGTGTCACAGTACTGTTGCTGCAAACTATTATAGTGCTGCAATCCAACTGCGTGTAGTGTCACAGTACTGTTGCTGCAAACTGTTCTAGTGCTGCAATCCAACTGCATGTAGTGTCACAGTACTGTTGCTGCAAACTGTTCTAGTGCTGCAATCCAACTGCGTGTAGTGCCACAGTACTGTCGATGCAAACTGTTCTAGTGCTGCAATCCAACTGCGTGTAGTGTCACAGTACTGTTGCTGCAAACTGTTCTAGTGCTGCAATCCAACTGCGTGTAGTGTCACAGTACTGTTGCTGCAAACTGTTCTAGTGCTGCAATCCAACTGCGTGTAGTGCCACAGTATTGTCGATGCAAACTGTTCTAGTGCTGCAATCCAATTAAAGTAATGCATTAAAACAGACCATGCAGAACTGTCGACATTTTATCATTCGGTTCATGCCACAAAAGTTTTGAATTAAATTAGTCATCTTTTCAAATACTAGAGATTTGTTGACATTGTTTTACCTCTCGGTAGTTTCTTGGTCCCGCTTCTCGAAATGTGGACTTGCATTTGTAATTAACCTTTATCTAAAAAAGGAGCGCAACATTATTTCAATATGCATGTTTCTATTATGACACATTGCAAATATATTCTATGCAGTACAACGTCATGACATTTTGTACACTAATCAAACTGCTAGAAAATGTACTGACGTTTCACTGGCTAGTAGATACTGATGAAATTACCATTAGCATACAAACTGTTCTAGAATCATCCTAAGAATTCATCGCCTAAACATCAGAAACAGTGACAAATCTGTGAGATGACAAGCGAGAAGACACTATCAGAGATAACACAGTGAAGTGAGCCCAGTTGGCCAGGTCTTGTACCAGGAAGAGCAGAAGATAAACCAATCAACATACATGCACCATATCAACTAGAACACGACACCCACGCGAGTGGACGCCAGGAAATGTAGTATTATCAGAACATGGCCAACGTGATCAACAAGAAGAAATATATATCCCCTGATGAGATGTGTAGAATGACTCAGAATAGAACATGATGGAAACTGATAGTCACTGTCCACAGCTCAGTCAACTGATAGGGAATTATGACACCACTGATACTTCATAATGTCAATTATATCCTGGTTACAGATAGCTACCCTGTCATCATGATGTCAGTTACATCCTGGTTACAGATAGCTACCCTGTCAATTATATCCTGGTTACAGATAGCTACCCTGTCATCATAATGTCAGTTATATCCTGGTTACAGATAGCTACCCTGTCATCATAATGTCAGTTACATCCTGGTTACAGATAGCTACCCTGTCATCGTATATTGTTGTTGCCTTTCTATATTCCGGATATTTGGTCAACTGTATATTGTTGATATTCGGTCATCTTACATCTGGTTGTCTTGTATTCCTAATGTCTGGTCTTCTTAAGGATGACTTCAAACAGATGTACGTAAAGGTAAATGCAATCACGGAATCAATATACTTGATTTTAGGGGAGAGGCAGGAATTGTGGTGAAGTTGATACAAGTGAAAGAAACATGAAAGAATGTAAAGCAAATTGAGAATGACAAAAAGAAGGATGATGTTGGTAATTCGAAAAGGAGAGAGGGGGGAGGAAGGTGGAGGTGAGAGAACGGTAAGCATTAAAGCAAGCAAGAAAGAACAGAGATGTGACTTACCCGTTCTAACTCTGCCAGACAGCCAGTGTGGATGAGTATCTTGCAGGCTGCACATTTCTTCCTCTGTCCTGTACGCTGCAAACCACAAGCACATACATTAGGATCTAGGTCCACAGAAATCATCCCAAGACCATGTTGCCTAGCTAGGTCTAGAGAAATCATCCCAAGACCATGTTGCCTAGCTAGGTCTACATAAATCATCCAAGGACTGTGTTGCCTAGCTAGGTCTAGAGAAATCATCCCAAGATCATGTTGCCTAGCTAGGTCTACATAAATCATCCAAGGACTGTGTTGCCTAGCTAGGTCTAGAGAAATCATCCCAAGATCATGTTGCCTAGCTAGGTCTACATAAATCATCCAAGGACTGTGTTGCCTAGCTAGGCCTACAGAAATCATCCCAAGATCATGTTGCCTAGCTGGGTCTACATAAATCATCCAAGGACTGTGTTGCCTACCTAGGTCTAGAGAAATCATCCCAAGACCATGTTGCCTAGCTAGGTCTACATACATCATCCAAGGACTGTGCTGCCTAGCTAGGCCTACATAAATCATCCCAAGACCATGTTGCCTAGCTAGGTCTACATACATCATCCAAGGACTGTGTTGCCTAGCTAGGCCTACAGAAATCATCCCAAGATCATGTTGCCTAGCTAGGTCTACATACATCATCCAAGGACTGTGTTGCCTAGCTAGGCCTACAGAAATCATCCCAAGACCATGTTGCCTAGCTAGGTCTACATAAATCATCCAAGGACTGTGTTGCCTAGCTAGGTCTAGAGAAATCATCCAAAGACCATGTTGCCTAGCTAGGTCCACAGAAATCATCCCAAGACCATGTTGCCTAGCTAGGTCTACATACATCATCCAAGGACTGTGTTGCCTAGCTAGGCCTACAGAAATCATCCCAAGATCATGTTGCCTAGCTAGGTCTATATAAATCATCCAAGGACCATGTTGCCTAGCTAGGTCTACATAAATAATCCAAAGACCATCTCTGCTTGTTGTTCCGACAAAACCACCAGCAAAGGTTAGAGTTCTGAGTCTGCAATGGGACAAGGTATACCAATGGGGAAGGTGTAAAAAAAGCATAAAAATGGACCATGTTGCCTGTGGTGGGATAAGATTTAAGAACACTTGTTACAAAATGATGTATCTGATATAATAAATAACACCACTGCATTGTTAGAAAACAAGATCAAGACTCACAAAGTTAGTGGATAGGTGACATATGACACTTGAAGTTAGTGGATAGGTGACATATGACACTTCAAGTTAGAGGATAAGTGATATATATGACAAGTTAGTAGACAGGTGACATATGACACTTGATTAGTGGATAGGTGACACGTGACACATGAAGTTAGTGGATAGGTGACATATGACACATGAAGTTAGTGGATAGCTGACATATGACTTGTGACGTTAGTGGATAGGTGACATATGACACTTGAAGTGGTACATATCCACTGAGGTTTCTGTGTATACAACAATGCAATCCTTTGCCAGAAGAAATCTTACCGAGCAGGCGCCTTCACCAACGTAGCAGAAGTCTCCGGAAGCACTCGTGTCTGTCCACATGTGGTCTCCATTGACAGCCGCCTCCTGTAACAAGTGACAACCAAACATGTCTACAATATGCTTTCACATATTTGTGCTCGACGTGGACACCATTCAATGCTTTGTTTTCTCAAACGTGGTTGTCAGTAGAATTGTCCAATCTCTTTTCTGCAGTGGCAGAATGAACATTGGAACAGGTTCAGGATAATTGAAGGAAAATCTATTTTAGTAAAGATATTCATTACTTTACCAGTTGGCAGGACGTGAGGTTGAAGAAACACTACGTAACCAATTTCTGTAGGACTGATCAATAGAATAATGATGCAAGGGAGGGAAGTAAATAACAAGGACATGGAAAGGAGGGGAATGTTAGGCTAGGGGGACAATGCTGGGGTGAACAGGACATGGGGAGAAAGGAGGGAAATGTAAGACTAGGGAGAAGAAACTGGAAGACAGTGTGTTCTATATGTATGGAAGGGTGAACATTATATTGGTTGACATCAGGTGGAATGATAATGAGGGTAAAAAAACAACTTGATACCAACAATGCCCTGAACTGTTCCCGGAAGTGCAGACCCATCAAGGTCTAAGCCAGGATACTTAGGATGTCATGTTTGCTTAGGTTAACACAGCATCCATATGTTTTTACTCTGCACCTAAAAGACTGTGGCTCTGGAATCTATTGCACTCTACGTAGGCCACGTGCTTGTGTCTAACAGGTCCCAGTTTGTACTTGGCAGTATCGTGTTGGAGATCTGGAGTTGGTTACAATTTTCAGATAAACTGATATGCCAGCTCCCGTGTTTGATACATGTAGGCTGATCACAGCCTGATTCACTGTATGAAATATAATAGTTCCTGCAGTGTCAGCTCATCCACAATGCCAAGAAACAGCGATCACACAATCCAGATGGTCTCGCGTGGCACATTAGAAATGAGTGTCGATGAAAAACGGAGACAAGATTGGATACTTGCTGCGTGATGTCACATACAAGCCTGGCTTTTAATCAGGCTAGTACGTGCACTAAATCACCACATCTATGCCACTTTTGAGCGTCACAGAAATGTGCTTTTCTCCAAAGGCTGGGAATTTTTCATAATAAATACAGAGGAACAGTAGGTTGTTGTCAGTCACTTCTACTCTGGAATACTCATTGCTACTCTGGAATACTCACTGCTACTCTGGAATACTCATCTTACGTTTAGGCACAATAAATTCATGCAATGGGTATGCATTGTTTTTTATTATATTTAGAATCCGCACAGATCCTCATCACTGTTACTGTTACACCACGTTACACCATGTTACATCGTGTAACGTTCAAGTGTTTGGCTGACATGTTTGACTTGGCTTACATAATTCCTGGCCCTCCCCATCATCGTATGCAATATTGGCGAGCACCAGGGGAACCATAAGCCATCTAGTGGTGGTTGCAAAAACATGCCACAATGTCAATTAATCCAAGTAATCGAAATGCAACATGGATCTCGCTAGTGTGGCTATAAAACAACATGGCGTAATGATTGCACAAGAAGAGCTGCTTTAAACTACGCTATCTTATTCAGTAGGAGAGCTGTCCTATAAAACTTGTCCACAATGTGTACACAGTGAATGTCAGCTGATGGACCACTTCAAGCACTTGATGAAGCTGATGGCATATGCCTTGGTTTATATGGTCAAATATTGCTTTTATGAATAACTTTGATAGTATTAGTCATAACAAGAGATTGGTCTGCATTGATGTATGATTATAATGCCAACCTACTGACCTACTGAAGTGGGACCAGGAGTTTGAGACGCCACATCGAGTGGACTGGCATTAGATGGGAATTCCATAAAAACAACACATTTGACCATGCTGTATGGTACAGATGTATCATCAATTTTAAGTCTCACAAACATACCCAGGCAATGTATATTTTTATATATTTACACACATATATATAATATATATATATATATGTATATATATATATAAAAAAAAAATATATATATATATATATATGTATATATATATATATATATATATAAATGTATATATATATATATATATATATATATATATATATGTGGTACAGATGAATCATCGTTTTTAAGTCTCACAACCATACCCAGGCAATGTATATTTATATATATTTACTGGTAATTGTCTAGGCAATTTTTTTGTAGTAATATTGAGCTCAAATAAGTTTTAATGTTTACCAGAGCAACTGCCTGTTAATTCTATTGTAGGCAGAGGTTAGTTAATTCTATTGTAGGCAGAGGTTAGTTAATTATATTGTAGGCAGAGGTTAGTTAATTCTATTGTAGGCAGAGATTAGTTAATTCTATTGTAGGCAGAGGTTAGTTAATTATATTGTAGGCAGAGGTTAGTTAATTCTATTGTAGGCAGAGGTTAGTTAATTCTATTGTAGGCAGAGGTTAGTTAATTAGTTAATTAATATATACATAAATGTATATATATATATAATGTGTGTAAATGTGTATATATACATAAATGTATATGTGCGTGCGTGCGTGCGTGCGTAAATGTGGCTAATGAAAACATTTACCACCAGGGGGAGGGCATTATGAAAAAAACACAAGTGAAAGATGGTGTATAGTTATTGACAACTCTGAATAGAGGTTGTAAACTCTTTCAATGTGAACTTTTGCTACAATTCTTGTTCAATGACAACAAATAAAATAAAACTTAACATGTAGGGCAAAAAGAAAACTAACCTCTGCCTACAATATAATTAACTAACCTCTGCCTACAATATAATTAACTAACCTCTGCCTACAATATAATTAACACGCAGTTACTCTAGTAAACATTAAAACTTATTTGAGCTCAATATTACTGCAAAAAAATTGCCTAGACAATTACCAATGTGCACTGCACGTACCGTCCAATCAATAGATGATCGTAGATCTCGCTTCTGGTAGCCATACTCGGCATGACTCGGGTGTAACAGGTTACTGCTGTCCTGTGTGCTCTTGTTGATGGCCTTTCTACAAACAAATAGACAGTGTTGTCAGTGAGTATCATAATTACTTATTAACTTATCCTCTTTGTACCTTAATCGGTGCACAAGGCCACCCAGTAACTTCACCCTAGTTGGTGCACAAGGCCACTCAGTAACTTCACCCTAGTTGGTGCATAAGGCCACTCAGTAACTTCACCCTAGTTGGTGCATGAGGCCACTCAGTAACTTCACCCTAGTTGGTGCATAAGGCCACTCAGTAACTTCACCCTAGTTGGTGCATAAGGCCACTCAGTAACTTCACCCTAGTTGGTGCATGAGGCCACCAAGTAACTTCACCCTAGTTGGTGCATAAGGCCACTCAGTAACTTCACCCTAGTTGGTGCATGAGGCCACCAAGTAACTTCACCCTAGTTGGTGCATGAGGCCACCAAGTAACTTCACCGTAGTTGGTGCATGAGGCCACCAAGTAACTTCACCCTAGTTGGTGCAAGAAGCCACCAAGTAACTTCACCCTAGTTGGTGCATGAGGCCACCAAGTAACTTCACCCTAGTTGGTGCATGAGGCCACCAAGTAACTTCACACTAGTTGGTGCATGAGGCCACCAAGTAACTTCACCCTAGTTGGTGCATGAGGCCACCAAGTAACTTCACCCTAGTTGGTGCATGAGGCCACCAAGTAACTTCCTGATATTTTGTGTGATCTCTAACTGCATTCTCTGCCATCTTCCAAGAACTCCCTCCCAGTTGTTTTCTCTCTGCTTCCACAGTTCTTCTCCTTGTTGATTTTGCTCTTCCTCTCTTCCGTTTCCCTTCAGGGCCCAGGTTGGTGCTATTTGTGTTGTTATTTCCATCTTTTCTAAGTGTGTGACTGATCCACCTCCACCGTCTCATCTTGATTTCTTTTAAGAATGCTGACATCACTTCTAAGAATGCTGACATGCAAGTGCAGTGGTATAGGTCTTTTAAGAATGCTGACATCACTTCTGAGAATGCTGACATGCAAGTGCAGTGGTACAGGTCTTTTAAGAATGCTGACATGCAAGTGCAGTGGTACAGGTCTTTTAAGAATGCTGACATGCAAGTGCAGTGGTACAGGTCTTTTAAGAATGCTGACATGCAAGTGCAGTGGTACAGGTCTTTATTAGATATTATCATTTTATCTTTAATATTCTTCATAGTCATGTTCTTTGAAAAATTTCCAGTTTCGTCTCGTCTGCTTCTGTCATTCTCCACATTTCAGCTGCACACACTGGCACTGCTACAACATTGCTACAACATTGCTACAACACTGCTCTTGAGGACTTTGTTTTATCTTCGTGCTATACTTTGTTTTGTCTTCGTGCTATACTTTGTTTTATCTTCGTGCTATACTTTGTTTTGTCTTCGTGCTATACTTTGTTTTGTCTTCGTGCTATACTTTGTTTTGTCTTCTTGCTATACTTTGTTTTGTCTTCGTGCTATACTTTGTTTTGTCTTCGTGCTATACTTTGTTTTGTCTTCTTGCTATACTTTGTTTTGTCTTCGTGCTATACTTTGTTTTGTCTTCGTGCTATACTTTGTTTTGTCTTCGTGCTATACTTTGTTTTGTCTTCGTGCTATACTTTGTTTTGTCTTCGTGCTATACTTTGTTTTGTCTTCTTGCTATACTTTGTTTTGTCTTCGTGCTATACTTTGTTTTGTCTTCGTGCTATACTTTGTTTTGTCTTCGTGCTATACTTTGTTTTGTCTTCGTGCTATACTTAGTTTTGTCTTCGTGCTATACTTTGTTTTGTCTTCGTGCTATACTTTGTTTTGTCTTCGTGCTATACTTTGTTTTGTCTTCTTGCTATACTTTGTTTTGTCTTCGTGCTATACTTTGTTTTGTCTTCGTGCTATACTTAGTTTTGTCTTCGTGCTATACTTTGTTTTGTCTTCGTGCTATACTTTGTTTTGTCTTCGTGCTATACTTTGTTTTGTCTTCTTGCTATACTTTGTTTTGTCTTCGTGCTATACTTTGTTTTGTCTTCGTGCTATACTTTGTTTTGTCTTCGTGCTATACTTAGTTTTGTCTTCGTGCTATACTTTGTTTTGTCTTCGTGCTATACTTTGTTTTGTCTTCGTGCTATACTTAGTTTTGTCTTCGTGCTATACTTGCTGGATCTCCATAATTGTTACGAATGCACCTGTTGCCAAAGATAACCTTCTCTTGATGTCCTCCTGTGTTCCTCCATGTTTAGATAAAATCACTCCTAGGTGCATCAATGTCTTCTTGAATCACACAGTCACAAGATAATAATAAATGTGCCTGCAATAGAACACCGAAGTGTGGTGTCACGTTGGCATGACAACCGACTCACTGGTTGTAAAAAAAATTTTTTTAGATAGGCTTTTCCAATGGCGTTGTACGACTGCAAATATCATGTTGAAAGTCACACTTGTAGCTTTTATCACTTCCCAAAGATGAAAGAAAGTGAGAAGAACCGTATTTAGGTATTCTCATAAGTTTTGGATGAAAAATAAACGTTGTAAAGCACGCACTTTGATCACAATGTTCGCGCTATATATGTAACACTTTTTCTTTGCGCATCACACTTTTCACGTATTCACCATCAAGGGTGATGTTATTGGTAATTATTTTTAAATTATGAAAAGGATTACACTCACACTCTAAATTCGTTTTACTGCTTTTTGATGATGGTTTTTCCCCAACATTTCTTTTAACTGTTTGAGTCTATCGATTTATTCATGATGAGCAGATTCAATAAGTTTAACTGTTGTATTTAACAAAATAAATGGTTGATGATATCCGCTTCTCATGCTGAGCAGCTATGTATTTAGAACCAGCTACCACGACGTGACATCATCACTTCGGCTCTATATAAGCAGTCTTCAGCCCCCTGCTCTGATTTTTAATAGTTTTTCTTTGTCAGAATTTTTTTGTTTAGTCATATAAACCACTGGGAATTTATACACTTGTCTTGAACTTCAGCAATGTGGGGAACCATTTAGCTTTCACATTGGAGTACACACTACCTAATACCTATCTAAGATCCTAAAACATTATAAATGTTTTGATGTTGCCAACAATCACAGTTTTCTTATTGACTGTACAAAGAAATACAAACCTTAACATAATACTGACTTGGCTAAACTAGCCTACCATAAACAAAATATTGCATCTACATTTCCCAACATTTTGGCATTTATGCAAAATAAATGCCAATAAAACACAATATTCATTCCTAACATTTGACAAATTCAGCCCAAATCAGAACATCCTGATATGAACTCGAAATGCAGTGGCTTAAATCAGTATCAGTAATATCTTCCTCCATGATCCAGTCAGTAAATATTGTGTTGGCTAGTTGTCAAAACAGGCTGTTATACACAAGAGAATTATTTCCCACAGATTATTGCATGGTTTATGATTGCCCGGAGGTACACCTGCAACATGTGGCAAAACAATCAACTCGTAGCTAACGCAACATAACATGTTGATTTGTGGTAAAATTTTTATTCATACCCATGAAGAAAATTTTTTTCTCAATCAGAAATACACAAGAGAGTATCATATGACAAATCCAGCAAATTGGCAGTAGTTATTCTCACAGAGGATGATCCATCATTTTAACAATATCTATCTACTGATTGTGTAAAAGCAGGCATGAATATGTAATTTTTTTTTACAGATAATTGAAGAGGGGACGCCACACGCGCTTGAACAATTGTTGGGGTCTCGATAAGCCGATGTCCATGTGTCATCTGTGATTGGCTACAGAGGATGGCAGTTTTTTAATCTAGTTCTATCTGGTGGGTTATAAACACAGTGTACGTATCACTATGACAGGGTACTGGAATTATGTGGCAAGTGTTGTACGTCTGTGTCTGTATATATGTAGAATACTCTGAATTCTTACCTCTGACAATGTTTATTTTTTTAATGCTGTTCACAAATATTTTAAATCTTCTAAAATCCAACTATGTTAATATTAATGCATTCATCAACCAACTGGAAAATATTTTAAATTCTTTCATTGTTTTCACAAACAAATGCACAAATAAGATTCTTCCATCAAATGGAGTTCAAAACAACAATTACCTCATACATCATGTCTTCACATGCTAGGACTCCTACAGTCACTGACATGAGCATATGTTGCCAGCTGTCCACTAGACATCTTAGTCTGGATACACCATCAGTGAACTAGCCCTCACACATGGCTGTATCCTAGTTCAAAAGCAATTTTTCAGGCAAAATTGTGTTGCCAAAAAGCAGTACTGTCTCAAAATTTCCCAACAAGTTAGTTGCATTTGTAGTAAATACTTAAAAGCACCACATGAGCAATAGTAACACTAGATGTAAATAATATGTATAAATAAATACACCAATTTAAAGACATGTCATTCTAGTAGACAGTAAATGTTAAAACTTCCTGCCAAGGAGTGTAACAGGAAGACAGATCTAGATCAGAAGTGGAATGTTGCTGGATCAGCACTGCGCGGTTTACTCACAGGATTCAACAAGATACGTATCAACATAATTACAAAATTTAGCCCCTGAAATGTTCAATGAAACAAGGAAGTAACTTATATGTATAAACAAAGTACCAATGTGACACTGTTCACAACACTGACACAGTTTCCCACCAAACAAAACGCCAATGTGACACCACTAGCAACACTGACGCTTTTCCACTGAATAAAATGCCACTGTGACACCACTATCAGCACCCAGACCAAGCCCTATTTGGCCCAGGTGATCTCTGGTTATTTTCTAAATCCCAATGAAAATAACGTGACGGGCATGTTGTGGTATTCATTAACACCAAAATTACATTTACCTCCACAGGCAATGTAAACATAGTATTTGCCCCAAAACATTCAAATTAAACAAATAATGGTCAAAGAATATCTTTAAAATGTGGCTCGTTAAAGCACATTTTATCTGTGAAGATGTTAGAACAGATATAGTATATACTTTATAACATTATTTTACAATAACATTGATCAGACCTTTAAAACTGCTTCACTACAAGACCAGATATATATCTAATCTTAATGCCAACTTGATTTGTTTCACAGCCTGTTAAATAATCTCTCTACACCTTAATCCATACCACAATCTACTTCCTCTTTCAACTGACCTTATTGTTAGTCAACAACTTCCAAGAGCCAATATTCATATGCTAAATATTGTCCTTAAGTTAAATGTTTATACTACAAATACAATACACCCAAGGAAAATTCATACCTTGAAAAGAGACACATTCCTTGGAATTTGATAGTATCTTAGTGATTCATCAATGGTTGTATTCACATTGCACAAGGCCATTTTTTAAATGATCTTGTACTTTATGATTCAATAATTATATGTCTCAAGTGGTCAATAATACCTTGTGCTATGTGGGTTGTTCAGTCCTGATTTGGTTATCCATGGTTGTTGCCTGAAGTTAGGTGGCTTCATGGATCAGTGCCTGTCAATAAGACTTTAGTTTCTTAGACATCAGATGGTAGTAACAGTTACACTCCGTCATGTTGTCAACCATACCAAGGGAAACAGTATTTACTGTCCCCAATGGCAGTCTTATTAGTTCTTGGATCAGTAACTCTGCATGGGGCTAGTTGTAGCACTGTGATGGCACATGTGCATACTGATGTCACTGTGATGGCACATGTGCATACTGATGTCACTGTGATGGCACATGTGCATACTGATGTCACTGTGATGGCACATGTGCATACTGATGTCACTGTGATGGCACATGTGCATACTGATGTCACTGCCTCTTGGTATCGCTATTTCAGAGTCTGTCAGTGACTCTGTGATTCCACAGTGACTAACACAAACTGAGCCAGAAACTTGAAGGAACCTGACATGAATGAATGAAATACCTTCGAACGGCCTTCCTGCGCACTAGCTTACGGATCATGTCTCTTCACATCAGACACACACATCTGAGCCATGTGCTCACACCTGTCCTGCTGATATCAATGCTATGCCGCTACATGTTACCTGTCAGTTCAATAACCCGCAGGTGAACTAAGGTGGTGGCTGTGCCGGCCCACAACGTAGTATTCACAGAGCTCAACTAGTTTTTCTTCCTCACTGTGTTGTATTAGACAGCAGGCAGCCAGGTCATGACAATGGCACAACGAGGAACAACCAAAAACAGTCAGCAGGCAGCCAGGTCATGACAATGGCACAACGAGAAACAACACGACAGTCAGGCCAGGAAGTGTACAAGGATCACAACACAACCACTGTATGACATAGACAGTGACAACAGTGGAGGAACATGACACTGGCAGACACCCTGACACAAACAGTAACACTAGTGGAGGAACATGACACTGGTAGACACCCTAACACAAACAGTGACAATAGTTGATGAACATGACACTGTGACAACCTGACACAGACACTGACACTAGTGAAGGAACATGAAACTGACACAACCTGACACAGACAGTGACAATGTCTTCACTGATAACAAGGTGTAAACACCAGGTACACAGCCAAACACCTGGTCCAATAAACTGGTCCAAAATAGTGTTTTATGACACATAATCTAGTCACCATTATTGAGAGACTGTCTTTGAATGTCAAAGGCTCCGTAACTACGGACATGCAACAACTCCTCCATAGAAATGTGGCACTTCAGTCCTGTATAAAGAATAACAATGCACCCAAGCTGTTATAAATAATAGATCAATGAAATGTGTTACAATTAGTTAATGCTATGGTTTATGTTAGTACATCAGTTTGGTTGAAAAGACTACTTTAGACATTAAGGTCAGAACCTTTTTTATTTTCTACATGAGATTCTCTGGGAATGTTCTGTTCATGTATAAAAGCCACAGGTAACCGGTCCCTCAAAGTTGCTCAATTGAACATTGGCTACAAGTTCTCTACATGCTGTGTGAACTTTGGATTACATATACTTTGTGTGAACATCAGCTATGGGTTCCCAATTAACTGTATGAACTATGGATTACTCATACTGTGTGTGTGTGCGTGCGTGCGTACGTGCGTGCGTGTGCGTGCGTATGTGTGTGTGCATGTGTGCACGTATGAACACTGGCTATGGCTTCCCAATGAACTGTGTGAACAATGGATTACCAATACTTTGTATGAACATTGGTCATGGGTTCCCAAAGAACTGCTTGAACTATGAATTACCCATACTATGTGTGAACATGGGCTTTAGTTTGCCAATGGGCTATGCGAACTATGGGATCCCACGTGTACGGACCACGAGATGCTGGCAATGTGCTGTGATGATGGGCAGCAAACAGGCATGCCTCTATCAGCTCCTCCTGTAAGCAGCCAGCAGCCTCATACACCTGTCACTAGACAGGAGCAGGGGTTGCCCTGTCACTACTAGACAGGAGTAGTGATAGGAGCAGGGTTTGCCCTGTCGCTAGACAGGACCAGGGTTTGTCCGTCACTAGACAGGAGCAGGGTTTGCCCTGTCACTAGACAGGACCAGGGTTTGTCTGTCACTAGACAGGAGCAGGGTTTGTCCGTCACTAGACAGGACCAGGGTTTGTCCGTCACTAGACAGGAGCAGGGTTTGCCCTGTCACTAGACAGCAGCAGGGTTTGTCCGTCACTAGACAGGAGCAGGGTTTGTCATGTCACTAGACAGGAGCAGGGTTTGACCTGTCACTAGACAGGAGCAGGGATTAGTCTAATCCCTGTGCACTCCTGTCACTAGACAGAAGCAGGTCAGCACCTGCTCCTGTCTGTTCTCACCAAACACAACCAGCTGGGGGTCCACAGCTTACTACATGTCTATCCATTCTCATAAATAATACAATGTCTGACCAATTTGGTGTAGATTATATATATATATATAAATATATATATGAATCATGCCCTTACACAATGCATGTCTAGCCAGTATTACAACGCAACCAATATGCCTTTCATAATGCTCATAAAATAATTATAAGAACACTTTGCCTT
This sequence comes from Lamellibrachia columna, assembly GCA_963662155.1. Taxonomy (NCBI): domain Eukaryota; kingdom Metazoa; phylum Annelida; class Polychaeta; order Sabellida; family Siboglinidae; genus Lamellibrachia; species Lamellibrachia columna. The sequence continues at coordinate 35,541,188 of OY759270.1, forward strand.
ATCCCCATGCACTAGTAAGTCTAATCCCTGTGCTCTAGTACAGTAAATCTAATCCCTGTGCTCTAGTACAGTAAGTCTAATCCCTGTGCACTAGTACAGTTAGCCTAATCCCTGTGCACTAGTACAGTAAGTATAATCCCCGTGCACTAGTACTGTAAGTCTAATCCTGTGCACTAGCATAGTAAGTCTAATCCCTGTGCTCTAGTACAGTAAGTATAATCCCTGTGCTCTAGTACAGTAAGTATAATCCCTGTGCTCTAGTACAGTAAGTCTAATCCCTGTGCTCTAGTACAGTAAGCCTAATCCCTGTGCACTAGTACAGTAAGTATAATCCCTGTGCTCTAGTACAGTAAGTCTAATCCCTGTGCACTAGTACAGTAAGTCTAATCCCTGTGCACTAGTACAGTAAGTCTAATCCCTGTGCACTAGTACAGTAAGTATAATCCCCATGCTCTAGTACAGTAAGTCTAATCCCTGTGCACTAGTACAGTAAGCCTAATCCCTGTGCACTAGTACAGTAAGTATAATCCCCGTGCACTAGTACAGTAAGTCTAATCCCTGTGCTCTAGTACAGTAAATCTAATCCCTGTGCTCTAGTACAGTAAGTCTAATCCCTGTGCACTAGTACAGTAAGCCTAATCCCTGTGCACTAGTACAGTAAGTATAATCCCCGTGCACTAGTACGGTAAGTCTAACCCCTGTGCTCTAGTACAGTAAGTCTAATCCCCGTGCACTAGTACAGTAAGCCTAATCCCTGTGCACTAGTACAGTAAGTATAATCCCCGTGCACTAGTACAGTAAGTCTAATCCCTGTGCTCTAGTACAGTAAATCTAATCCCTGTGCTCTAGTACAGTAAGTATAATCCCTGTGCTCTAGTACAGTAAGTCTAATCCCTGTGCACTAGTACTGTAAGTCTAATCCTGTGCACTAGCATAGTAAGTCTAATCCCTGTGCTCTAGTACAGTAAGTATAATCCCTGTGCTCTAGTACGGTAAGTCTAATCCCTGTGCTCTAGTACAGTAAGTCTAATCCCTGTGCTCTAGTACAGTAAATCTAATCCCTGTGCTCTAGTACAGTAAGTATAATCCCTGTGCTCTAGTACGGTAAGTCTAATCCCTGTGCTCTAGTACAGTAAGTCTAATCCCTGTGCTCTAGTACAGTAAATCTAATCCCTGTGCTCTAGTACAGTAAGTCTAATCCCTGTGCACTAGTACAGTAAGCCTAATCCCTGTGCACTAGTACAGTAAGTATAATCCCCGTGCACTAGTACTGTAAGTCTAATCCGGTGCACTAGCATAGTAAGTCTAATCCCTGTGCTCTAGTACAGTAAGTATAATCCCTGTGCTCTAGTACGGTAAGTCTAATCCTGTGCTCTAGTACAGTAAGTCTAATCCCTGTGCTCTAGTACGGTAAGCCTAATCCCTGTGCACTAGTACAGTAAGTATAATCCCTGTGCTCTAGTACAGTAAGTCTAATCCCTGTGCACTAGTACAGTAAGTCTAATCCCTGTGCACTAGTACAGTAAGTCTAATCCTGTGTACTAGTATAGTAAGTCTAATCCCTGTGCACTAGTACAGTAAGTCTAATCCCTGTGCACTAGTACAGTAAGTATAATCCCTGTGCACTAGTACAGTAAGTCTAATCCCCATGCACTAGTACAGTAAGTATAATCCCCATGCACTAGTACTGTAAGTCTAATCCTGTGCACTAGTATAGTAAGTCTAATCCCCATGCACTAGTACAGTAAGTTTAATCCCTGTGCACTAGTACAGTAAGTCTAATCCCTGTGCACTAGTACAGTAGGTCTAATCCCTGTGCACTAGTACAGTAAGTGTAATCCCTGTGCACTAGTATAGTAAGTCTAATCCCCATGCACTAGTAGAGTAAGTCTAATCCCCATGCACTAGTAGAGTAAGTCTAATCCCCATGCACTAGTACAGTAAGTCTAATCCCCGTGCACTAGTATGGTAAGTCTAATCCCCGTGCACTAGTACAGTAAGTCTAATCCCTGTGCACTAGTACAGTAAGTCTAATCCCTGTGCACTAGTATAGTAAGTCTAATCCCTGTGCACTAGTACAGTAAGTCTAATCCCTGTGCACTAGTGCAGTAAGTCTAATCCCTGTGCACTAGCATAGTAAGTCTAATCCCTGTGCTCTAGTACAGTAAGTCTAATCCCTGTGCACTAGTACAGTAAGTCTAATCCCTGTGCACTAGTACAGTAAGTCTAATCCCTGTGCACTAGTACAGTAAGTCTAATCCCTGTGCACTAGTACAGTAAGTCTAATCCCTGTGCACTAGTACAGTAAGTCTAATCCCTGTGCTCTAGTACAGTAAGCCTAATCCCTGTGCACTAGTACAGTAAGTATAATCCCTGTGCACTAGTACTGTAAGTCTAATCCTGTGCACTAGTATAGTAAGTCTAATCCCCATGCACTAGTACAGTAAGTTTAATCCCTGTGCACTAGTACATTAAGTCTAATCCCTGTGCACTAGTACAGTAGGTCTAATCCCTGTGCACTAGTACAGTAAGTGTAATCCCTGTGCACTAGTATAGTAAGTCTAATCCCCATGCACTAGTAGAGTAAGTCTAATCCCCATGCACTAGTACAGTAAGTCTAATCCCCGTGCACTAGTATGGTAAGTCTAATCCCCGTGCACTAGTACAGTAAGTCTAATCCCTGTGCACTAGTACAGTAAGTCTAATCCCTGTGCACTAGTATAGTAAGTCTAATCCCTGTGCACTAGTACAGTAAGTCTAATCCCTGTGCACTAGTGCAGTAAGTCTAATCCCTGTGCACTAGTGCAGTAAGTCTAATCCCTGTGCACTAGCATAGTAAGTCTAATCCCTGTGCACTAGTACAGTAAGTCTAATCCCTGTGCACTAGTACAGTAAGTCTAATCCCTGTGCACTAGTACAGTAAGTCTAATCCCTGTGCTCTAGTACAGTAAGCCTAATCCCTGTGCACTAGTACAGTAAGTATAATCCCTGTGCTCTAGTACAGTAAGTCTAATCCCTGTGCACTAGTACAGTAAGTCTAATCCCTGTGCACTAGTACAGTAAGTCTAATCCCTGTGCTCTAGTACAGTAAGTCTAATCCCTGTGCTCTAGTACAGTAAGTCTAATCCCTGTGCTCTAGTACAGTAAGTCTAATCCCTGTGCACTAGTACAGTAAGTCTAATCCCTGTGCTCTAGTACAGTAAATCTAATCCCTGTGCTCTAGTACAGTAAGTCTAATCCCTGTGCACTAGTACAGTAAGCCTAATCCATGTGCACTAGTACAGTAAGTATAATCCCCGTGCACTAGTACTGTAAGTCTAATCCTGTGCACTAGCATAGTAAGTCTAATCCCTGTGCTCTAGTACAGTAAGTATAATCCCTGTGCTTTAGTACGGTAAGTCTAATCCTGTGCTCTAGTACAGTAAGTCTAATCCCTGTGCTCTAGTACGGTAAGCCTAATCCCTGTGCACTAGTACAGTAAGTATAATCCCTGTACTCTAGTACAGTAAGTCTAATCCCTGTGCACTAGTACAGTAAGTCTAATCCCTGTGCACTAGTACAGTAAGTCTAATCCTGTGCACTAGTATAGTAAGTCTAATCCCTGTGCACTAGTACAGTAAGTCTAATCCCTGTGCACTAGTACAGTAAGTATAATCCCTGTGCACTAGTACAGTAAGTCTAATCCCCATGCACTAGTACAGTAAGTATAATCCCCGTGCACTAGTACTGTAAGTCTAATCCTGTGCACTAGTATAGTAAGTCTAATCCCCATGCACTAGTACAGTAAGTTTAATCCCTGTGCACTAGTACAATAAGTGTAATCGGATGGATTAAAATTTCTTTCAACATGTTACATAGTATATTGTTATGGTTGGGCAAACAATGATGGCATCCACAATTATATAGCCAATTAGTCATATGAACATGCATTGTGTGCCTGATGGCAAGCTGAGTTAAACATGTAAGACTTATATTGAAAAAATAACAAGATTTGTGGGAGCGCCTCAGATGTCATGGCCCAATATTAATACATCTAATGATGTCCTGAATCATGCATGCAGAAGGAGGTCACCTCTTGTAGGACACGACTACAAACTTCCTCTTGTGGGCCACGTGCTATAATTGATTTGTTCTACCAAATCTTGCTACACAGACATCTCTTCACTATACAGTGTATCAGCGAAACCAGAATAAGTTACATCACCTAGTTGATACTGTTGTGTAACACAAGTAATGGTGTCACCGTTCTGTAAAGTGGTTCCATTACATCAAGTCACCTAGTCAATATTATTAGATTTGAGCAACACAAGTAATGGTGTCACCATTCTGTAAAGAGGTTCCATTACATCCAGTCACCTAGTTGATACTATTAGATTTGAGTAACACAAGTAATGATGTCACCGTTCTGTTAAGAGGTTCCATTACATCCAGTTACCTAGTCGATACTATTACTAGTATTAGACTTGAGTAACACAAGTAATGGTGTCACCGTTCTGTAAAGAGGTTCCATTACATCCAGTGACCTAGTTGATACTGTTAGACTTGTGTAACACAAGTAATGGTGTCACCATTCTGTAAAGAGGTTCCATTACATCCAGTGACCTAGTTGATACTGTTAGACTTGTGTAACACAAGTAATGGTGTCACCATTCTGTAAAGAGGTTCCATTACATCCAGTCACCTAGTTGATACTGTTAGACTTGTGTAACACAAGTAATGGTGTCACCGTTCTGTAAAGAGGTTCCATTACATCCAGTCACCTAGTTGATACTGTTAGACTTGTGTAACACAAGTAATGGTGTCACCGTTCTGTAAAGAGGTTCCATTACATCCAGTCACCTAGTAGATACTGTTAGACTTGTGTAACACAAGTAATGGTGTCACCGTTCTGTAAAGAGGTTCCATTACATCCAGTCACCTAGTTGATACTGTTAGACTTGTGTAACACAAGTAATGGTGTCACCGTTCTGTAAAGAGGTTCGATTACATCCAGTCACCTAGTTGATACTGTTAGACTTGTGTAACACAAGTAATGGTGTCACCGTTCTGTAAAGAGGTTCCATTACATCCAGTGACCTAGTCGATACTATTAGATTTGAGTAACACAAGTAATGGTGTCACCATTCTGTTAAGAGGTTCCATTACATCCAGTCACCTAGTTGATACTGTTAGACTTGTGTAACACAAGTAATGGTGTCACCATTCTGTAAAGAGGTTCCATTACATCAAGTCACCTAGTCGATACTATTACTAGTATTAGATTTGAGTAACACAAGTAATGGTGTCACCTTTCTGTAAAGAGGTTCCATTACATCCAGTGACCTAGTTGATACTATTAGACTTGTGTAACACAAGTAACAGTGTTGTTGTTCATTACAGAAGTTCCATTACATCCAGTGACGTAGTTGATACTGCATGTTAGACTTGTGTAACACAAGTAACGGTGTTGTTGTTCTTTAAAGAGGTTCCATTACTTGGCTTTAAGCATATGTAACAAGAAACGGTTGAACCAGTTGCTTGCCCTGTGTAAGGTTACACATCTGTGTAAGTGGAGAAATTAGACACAGTGTGTTGGCAGGGGACATGGTCTGTTGGCAGGGGACATGGTGTGTTGACAGGGGACACAGTGTGTTGGCAGGGGACATGGCGTGTTGGCAGGGAAGCAGAGGTGGCATTGTCATAGACTGTCTGCATTACAAATCAAAACAACTGTCTGCTTTAGTCAAAACCAGGAAATGTGTCATATCAGCATATCTCTGACACCTGGGACATAGGCTGGTTTTCTTGATACTTTAATGCCTTGATACTATGTACCCCTTTTGTCTTTTGATACACATAAGTGTTAACACATCTGCTTCAAACTGACAATTTAGAAATTCCACTTCAACTAATTTCATGTGTTTTAGATGAGGTATAACTGAAGACCTTTCTGTCCATGTGACTTCTTCAACAAATCTCATACAGGACAACCTGGTAGATTTGTAACTATAAATACTAGGGCTACATAGTCTCGGCTCAACAGGCAGTTCACAAGCATAGCCAAGCAATATTCAACAATCAATAAAACATATATAAATAGACACGTATAATGATGTACCTCTTACATCAAGAAATACAAGGTAAGAAATATGTCACAGACTCACAGCACTAGAACACAACCTGATCTCAGTCACCGCCCCACCTCAGTGGACTTCTGTGTATCGCCCTGCATGCTTCAATTTCTTACAGCTCTAAATTAGTCAACCAAATTTTTAATGTTAATGAATACATCAACTTCTGCTTGCAACTGTTGATTTTGTATTACCTTCAGATGGCTGTTGACCGTTTTAATTCCAATGACCCGTGTGGGTTTATTGGGTCACTCATGTCTTTACCAATTTGCCTCAGTGGGAGACTAAAGCTATGGGAGACTAGAGCCAGTCCACTATACAGCCCCATTCATAGTTAACCCACAACAAGTGAACCATAACGTATTGTTGTAACTTACCCATGGCCAGCATTTGACCCAGAATGGGGTGAAGGGTGGATAGCACTCAGTGGGTGTTCCATATGACTGATGTTCGTGGCATGTACAGGTGGATAATGCTATAATGCAGCTTTTTATGAAATAGGAAGCAATTAAAAAAATTATGTAGAATAAGGTGTTTTTCTGTTGCGGAATGCCCTGGAATGGTGATCAACGGCCATGTTTTGTTATTCAACCAGTGATTGTCAGTAGGTGGCAACACTGGTCAATCACTGGTCCAAAAGATATCCACATTATTATTTATGATAACAGCCATACAAAACAGGCAATGCAAGTTAACCTGTCAATGAGACATGGCCTTTGTTGTCACTACAATACAACAACTTCCTCGCATAAACAGGTACATTGAATTTATCTGCATGTCCAGTTAATTATCCAACTGAAAATTAGGGCTAATTTAAATACTGAAAACTATGTATCTATATGTCTCTCCTGCTGTCAGAATAAAAAAATTCCTTTGGACATATTTGGGTTTTTTAGTTATCATATGCACCATTGAAATAGCTTCAAAATGATGTAAATCACAATCGCATTTTTCCATGATTGTAACTTTCATTTGCCACTTTCATTGCTAATTTTACCATCATTAGTGTAACTACCGTCAATACGGAAAAAAATGTAAAACCGCTGCGGAACTGTTAAAGCAGATGTTGTGGCTATCGAGTTGAGTTGCAGACAAGTGTCCAGCATACATTGGATGACTAATCTATGTTTAGCTTACCCAAGGAGTTCAGTCATCGTCTTGCATCAGTGGATTCCTACAGTGTATCACCCTATATGCTTCAATCTCTTTACACGTATTTGTCAGCATCGAAATATAGTTGACTAATTTATAGTTGTAAGAAATGGGCCACTGAGCTTGTATTACCTTCTGACAGCATTTGACCGTAGTAATGGCTTCTTCACTTTAGTTCTCCCCATATCTGTACACCCCTGTTGCCAGTAGCTGACTGTAATCAGTCCACTACATGGTACCTTCTACATACCCTCCATTCATAGCTGTTGCATTCAACCCACGGCCAGTGAACTGTAACAGGATTCCACTGGGCGTGGCCATGTGATGTCATCAACTACCAAATTTACAAGACTTCCTACCTCAATTGAATCTCTGTATACCTGCCATTACCTGGCTCAAAATAACCATGTCTTTATGTGTGGTGGCAAGACAGCAGTAGCAGTTTTATTTGACAATATAACAATACATAAATTACAAAAATATTACAATATACATAATGTCAATGTGTTATATTGCATGGTCGTCACATTGCCGTCTTCTTGTGACCCCATTGAAACTAGTTATCATTACTCAAGGCACGTGGCAACGAACTGAGGACGTTTGTTCTATTGTAATAATAATATAATGTGAATAATAATACAGAATGAATCCAAACACACATTGACATATAAGCTTACCAGCTTAATTGCTATTTCGACAATGCATTGATAATCCCCATACACTGACACAATTCTAATATTCGTGAACGCACATCGTGGATCGAGAACTTCACCGATTTTCGCCCATTGTCAGCAACAGCCTTACTGGTTGAATTAGCATTAAACTGCATTTTACTTTCACAAATAAAATTCATATCGAGATGTTTAATAAATTCATAATAATGAGTACTCTACAGAACTAAAGAGTAAAGAATTGATACTCATAGCATGATAGCATCTTTTCATAGCAATGGCTTATTCAAGCTGACCCATAGGCATACTATCAGGGACAGGAGCCCTGACAGGGCACTTTTAATTGCAATTAGCAACAGCATTCCTATGTTGCACTGGTCTGTCTTCTGATCAATTCTAGACCCAGCTGGTACCAAGTAACCAAGGAAGAAGCTACTAAAGCGTGTTGTTTCAATGTTTGTGTGAGCTAATAAGACATGTCTGGGAAGACATGAGAAGGTGGGGGTTCACAAGCCAGATGGCGACACCTAAAAACTGCATGCAACACACAGACAATGCCAACGTGATTATAGATGCACACAGATAGACACACGCACACAGATAGACACACACACACATGTGGGTCAATGCCCTTTTGACAAATATCAATAATCAAGGCAATTCACCTGTGAAACAGTTGAAACAACTATTCCTTCTAATTTTTAATTATTAATTAGATCAAATAAAACTAATTACAATTTCTTGAAAATGACACTACACTAATTAAACCATTCACATAATGTCAAGAAACAACTTTAATGAAACCTGCTGGAATGACAAAGATTGAAGCGTATGTAACCATCCTATATTGAGACAAACAGTGGCCTTGCATGGCTTGAATGGCAATTCCCTGGCAACGTACAAAACTGATCAGCCACAAAATTAAAGTGACATCGCTCATATTTTTATACCTTTAAACATGGTCTATTGATTTAAAAATAACATATGTGTTCGTTCCCTGGTCAATGAATTAAATTAAATTAAGATTTTTTGGCATGACTCTCTAAATATAATTTTTTTTATACTTGAAAATTACAATTATTTTTAAAGAAATTAAATTACACTGCCAATCCCATATTCGTGTCTGCATGATGAACACTGGTTGACAATACTGGACTTCACGGCATAGTATAAGGGAAAATATGTCTGTGAATCCAATGCTTTTTAAGTATTACTTTAAGCATCCATTTAACAATTTTAATTTCTGATATCTGCAAATGAAAGTTATGTCAAAGGGAATTTAATATATATGTCACTGTATGACAACTCCATAACTTAATGAATGAATGCTGAATACTCTCTGAAGAAAACTTTTAAACATCACAAGTACAATAATGAATCACTGAGAAAAAATCCACCTCTTAGAAAACCATAATAATTACAACTGTGTATTTGCAAATATAACTGAATTCTGTTAGTTACCTCAGAAGCAAACTGCACCGGAAAGATTAATTTAAACCTTGTGGAACTGTGTAATTTAAAGCAACATTCACTGTGAACAAAGTTGCTTCAGCTCAAGTTTAGTGTTGACGGCTGATCAATCCAAAGATCTCATACATTGGGATTTTGCTATGATTGGAATTCCTAGAAAATCTGTGTCAATGTTTGCACCTTTCCACACAAATGGGGCAGCCCAAGTGCATAAAGGCTGTGTGTAGACCTGGTGCCAGATTATTGGCAGCAGATGGACACATTGAATGAAATATAAATGTGTATAATTTTTTGTGAGACGATGTCACTGAAACCGTACACATGTAAGCCTTATGCACCTGTTGGAGCCATCACTGGGACGGAATGTTGACTTTTGTTTGAAACACATATTACAGCAACCCCCTTCCCTGGGGGAATATGGTTTAAAAAGAGGTAATCCAGGCACATCTACATAAGTGAGGATCTTAAAACATTGCTCAACTACACTAAACAAAACTGATGTCATCTAACCTCAGAAACCAATTTTGCGATGCATCAAAGATTGATGTTTTGATATATTATCCTTAATCATTCACAGATACTGTTTTGATGTCTTTCAGGACCAAAGAGCCTAACGCAACTCAATCACCAAACCTGTCATCAAGTCAGTGCTGGAAGACACTTTGTATACTAATGATGATTATTATAATCAAACTGATCCAACCATGTGCCATAATGAACTGATACTACTGCGTATCTGCATCAACAGCTATTATTATCTGGGACTATATATAAACTGTTTATCAACCAACCTGTTATATAGTTTGTGGTAAATAAGGCACAAACTTACTTTATGCACGTTTACACACGTTGCAATGCAGAGCTTCTCTCGTGTCGTGTCCTCGTTTCACTAATAAGAAACCGTTGTTACTTACTGTATTGTGCTTAAGATATGATGCAAAGGTCTATTTTGTGAATGCAGCCCAAAATAAATTAATGCTAAACACTACCAACACTATTACTAATTGTTGTGCATGGAAAATACCCAGAAACCATGACAGCCTTATTTACCTTGGCTTTCTTTTTCACCATGGTACCTTTTTCACCATGGCATCCTTTTTCACCATGACATCCTTTTCCACCATGGCATCCTTTTTCACCATGGCATCCTTTTTTACAACTTGTTATATGCATGCCATACAAACAATACAGCATGTCATCATATGGGACAGACAGTGAATTGATCAAATGAATCAAAAAGACGGTATGGTCAATGTGACGAGAAGATCAGATGATTCTGTTATAAAGATGGCATCAAGCATGATGACGACAGGACAGAGACAGAGGAAGGCCTAGGTTAGATTGGCTCAACAATATCATTAGCCACCTGGAGGAAAAGAACTCCAGCCTCAAATCAGTTTTTCCATCTTAAGAACAGCACAGATTGGAAGAAGTTAATTTCTTGCCACACTGACAGGAGTTCTAGTATCACTTGAATTCCTAACTGGAGTGTGGTGAGCAGGGTGAACAAGTCTAAGTTATTCACTTTTAAATACCCAGAAACCATAGTATCCTATTCACTATTCATTATTCATTCCAAACTGGAACCACCACTAGTACTGGTCCACTACTCCCATACATTCTACTGGTCCACTACTCCCATACATTCTACTGGTCCACTACTCCCATACATTCTACTGGTCCACTACTCCCATACATTCTACTGGTCCACTACTCCCATACATTCTACTGGTCCACTACTCCCATACATTCTACTGGTCCACTACTCCCATACATTCTACTGGTCCACTACTCCCACACATTCTAGTGGTCCACTACTCCCACACATTCTAGTGGTCCACTACTCCCACACATTCTACTGGTCCACTACTCCCACACATTCTACTGGTCCACTACTCCCACACATTCTACTGGTCCACTACTCCCATACATTCTACTGGTCCACTACTCCCATACATTCTACTTGTCCACTACTCCCATACATTCTACTGGTCCACTACTCCCATACATTCTACTGGTCCACTACTCCCATACATTCTACTTGTCCACAACTCCCATACATTCTACTTGTCCACTACTCCCATACATTCTACTGGTCCACTACTCCCATACATTCTACTGGTCCACTACTCCCATACATTCTACTGGTCCACTACTCCCATACATTCTACTTGTCCACTACTCCCATACATTCTACTGGTCCACTACTCCCATACATTCTACTGGTCCACTACTCCCATACATTCTACTGGTCCACTACTCCCATACATTCTACTGGTCCACTACTCCCATACATTCTACTGGTCCACTACTCCCATACATTCTACTGGTCCACTACTCCCATACATTCTACTTGTCCACTACTCCCATACATTCTACTTGTCCACTACTCCCATACATTCTACTGGTCCACTACTCCCATACATTCTACTGGTCCACTACTCCCACACATTCTACTGGTCCACTACTCCCACACATTCTACTGGTCCACTACTCCCACACATTCTACTGGTCCACTACTCCCACACATTCTACTGGTCCACTACTCCCACACATTCTACTGGTCCACTACTCCCACACATTCTACTGGTCCACTACTCCCACACATTCTACTGGTCCACTACTCCCACACATTCTACTGGTCCACTACTCCCACACATTCTACTGGTCCACTACTCCCATACATTCTACTTGTCCACTAGTCCCATACATTCTACTGGTCCACTACTCCCACACATTCTACTGGTCCACTACTCCCATACATTCTACTGGTCCACTACTCCCATACATTCTACTGGTTCACTACTCCCACACATTCTACTGGTCCACTACTCCCACACATTCTACTGGTCCACTACTCCCACACATTCTACTGGTCCACTACTCCCACACATTCTACTGGTCCACTACTCCCACACATTCTACTGGTCCACTACTCCCACACATTCTACTGGTCCACTACTCCCACACATTCTACTGGTCCACTACTCCCATACATTCTACTGGTCCACTACTCCCATACATTCTGTACAGTTCATGACAGGCCAAATGCCAATTCATTAGAGGGTTCAGCCTCCTGTTACGTTTTCCATTGGCGACCATGTTAACATTTTGCACGATTATAAGAAACTATCAAAAATTCTGAAACTTCTTACCTGCCGTTGCCATCATCTCATTGACATGCTGATCGAGTTTAGTCAAAATCTCATACTTGTAACTCATTTAAAATGCCTGAACGTGCCATACCCAATTTCTGCATGAATTACTACGCACACGTGCCTTGTTGCGAAAAAATTGCCAAAAATCCTTCCGCCTACTGAAATCATCTAAAAATCCAGTTACATTGTCAACATGTTCTACCAGCAAACTTGCCAATGTGCCTGGCTCAAATACAGCTATGTCAGAAGATATGATTTTTTTTAAATAACATATCTAAAATTACTGCTCCGTACATTCGTCTGTAACACACCAGGAAGTCTAACTGAGGCATGATCCCTAGAGCAGTATGGCCTCTATAAGTTTTGCCAGATGTACATTTATGGGTTATTTGGCTGTAGATAGAGTTAGAATCTATCTAGGTTTATAAGGCATAAGTAAGTGAACATCACTACATTAGAAAAAGGAAACTGAAGAATTGGATTGTAGACATCTTACTGCAGGCAAAATAAAATCTTTTTGACATTAAAATGTGTTAAACTTGGCAACATTTGAAATTGTTAACCTTCTTAACAAGATACAATATACAAACTGGCAAATGCCAGATGATTAGAACCAATAGTAGATAGGAAACTAAATGGTTTTGATGAATGATCATGATTAAAGCAGGGCACATTCATAATTGATGAACTTGCGATCAAAAGAAGCTACATCGTTTACCAAAAACATGATGTCTGCCAACAAATAATGTGAGATCAATAAGCAAATTAATCTATGCCTTACTTTTGCAGGGACAAAATTATGTTTTTCGAGCCACATCACAGACAGATCGATCAAGTCTGGGACAATTTAAAACCATGATAGTCTGACAGTGAAAATTTAAAATTCACTTTGAGGCAGGCCCCCAACATTCCTCTAAATGGGATGAGATAAGGTTGTTGTAATTATGCTGAACCAGAAATGTAACTAAGATGTTTATACATTAACATGTTACATTTGTTGCAGTTGAAATTTGTGATTAGATGGGGTACGACTAACTGGTTGTAACTATCACATGAATCTACAAAAGACAATTACTTTAATCTTTGTAATTACTGTTGTTTGTCGATGCGACAGGGCCATATAATTTCTTGTAATGAAATTATTACCAAGAGACCTATCCTCTACCAACTAACATGTCTACAGTGTGTAGAAGGGAACTGCTCCCATCAAGTCTCTAGTATTGTGGCTCTGTGGCTAGTGTCTGTTCATTTATCTGTAGACATCAGACTGACTGCATTCTACTATTATACTACATATTATCATCACAGGGTTTCACTATTTTTTCTGGGATTTTGTAAATATTTGGTGTTTCACAGCATCTGATTTTGCAAAGCAGCAGCACTGATCTGGGGAGGGGACATTTTATTTAAAAGGGCTTCCTCAATTACGTTTTTTGCTCGTTTCGTTTCAGAATCATTTTGCCAAAAAATTGAACCTATCTAGTATCAACAACATGTCGCTAGTGCTAATCATTGGACAAACTATTAAATTATTTTGATCAGATCTAGTCAAAATTCAATGAAGAAAGGGCAAAAGTGTCTGCCTGTATATACTATAGCACAAGGCTGTTCACACTTGTGCAAATTAACCAACGTAAATTAATATTAAATTGCATGTTTGTTTCAACTGTCCTAGTCAATGCTGTTTGCTGGTATTGTGTTGTACCTATACTTAGTTGAACCAGGAATAAAGCTTCACTTAAACCCAACAAGTTAATGTCATCTGAAATTGGACTGGGCTGTTGTTTACAACACTTCAGTGCAACTGGGGATGCCCTGTGGCAGGCTCTGGTGAATTCCCTTAGTCACCATGCTGACCACCATTGACCTGAGTTCCCAACAGGGTCAACACATGAGTGACCTTGCAGTCTAGCTTGTCCATCATAGATGTAGCTGCAGTATTTCTTTGGCTTCTTGTCTTCAGTTAGCTTCTCGTGCATTTCAGTCTCTCTCATTCTCTTACATTCTGTTCATTCTCTCTCACCCTTCCATCTATGTCAATGTCCCTCCCTCACTCTTTCCCTGTCTGCTACCTCTCTCAGCCCTGATCGAGGTCTCTTTCCTACTTTTCACCTCCTTTTATTTCTGTCTCAATCAGTCTTATGACATTTAAAAATTGACACTGACAAATCCCAATTTTTTCCTGTCCTTATTATTGCAACCACTTCCTATAACTTTCACTTGTGTCACTTCCTATAACTTTCACTTGTGTCACGCTAGCACAAGGACATATGCACAGAACTCTTCCATCTGCTGCGTGGCATTCCCCACTGCAGATGCCTAAAGATCCCATGTACCAAGTACAACATTCAATTGACAGCTACTCCAAGCAGCTGTGCTATATCACATAAATAACCACTTCACAGCTTCCTGTGCTCATGGTGCAAATAGCTACTTAGCAGCTGCATCTACACAGTTAGTTATCTTAACATGGCTACTTACAGATTATAAAATGCTGTCTAGAGCCTGTTAGGCCCAGTGCAGATATTCAATATATTATAGTCATTTAATAGGTTGCACATGGAGGCTGTGTCGCAGCTAACAGACAAGACAAGTAGCAGCAATGCAGATGAAAATACCCACGCACACAATGTATTATGCAACATGTTCAAATGTCAAATGCATTAATCTTGTCACAAAAACTCTAATATTATCCACTACTGTTATTAAAATTATTAGTTGCAACATGCTAGTGTTGAGGTCTCCAAACATTGTCTTGTGACTTAACATTCTGTAGGTATTGTTCTGTGGCTTAATTGCAGCCGTCAGACATTTGTCCTATGGCATGTCCAGTGTCACAACAGTTGGTGGACATACGTCCACTTAGTCTGGCTACTGTATGAATAAATTGATGTATGCAATTAGATTGCATACTAATCTTTATGCGAGGCAACAACACCCCAGATATACTGATCCCCTTGTGATTGGCTTAGAGGGAGGTGAACTTTGTACCAGGTATGTAAATTACGTAAATTAGTCCTGCAACTTCTGCGTGGTTATAAACGGCTGGATAATCTATCTTAGCCAATCACCGGTCAGCAAGGCGGCCATCTGCCCCGCTCTCCAAGCAGTTGACAGGATAAGCAATTTGAACGTCAACGCAGCAACACGTGTTCCAACTTTCGTGCCTTGAATTTTAAAAACTTTCAATTCGTGTTGAAATTTTTTTTATTCCACCTCCCTCCCGACTTTCCACTATTTTGAAGGAATTGGCATATGATGTATCTTTAAATGCTGTATGTGGCACTGTCCGAGGCGTATTGGCCCCACCTATCTGGGTTATAGGTTAATTTTTGTAGTGTTTGCAAATTTAATTTTTATTATTACACCACAGTAATGTTGTTATGTACTGCATTAAGTTTGGTATGTTTTTGTTCATACCTGCAATGTGGGCCAGTTTTAGAATGTGATGTTTTAAGTAGAACGGGGAAATGTCCGAAGACCCCGAATGGCCCACATTTGTTTGTATATAAATATGTTTAATTTCTACCAAACATGGTAAATAATAATGTCAGACAGAAAGTCATTTTCAAATCTATCCAGTTTTGGTGTTGTTGCATTGCGTAAATGACTGACTACAAGGGTCAGACTGGTGGTGTTGACCACTGGGGTTGCTGCAACACAAACAATGTTCAAGTCCGAGCCATGCCAGGATGTGGAGACATGGCTTAGTTGGTTCACCCTTAGTTCACCACATGTTTGTTGACAATAAAATTATATATCATGCAAGCTTTGTTACTTGTACTATTTTGGTTTGCTTGTCTCTATGTCTATCTGTTTACCAATTTGTTTATCTGACTGCCCGACCACCGCCAGAATGCCCGCCCGACAGCCCACCTGCCCGCCCGCCTGCCAGGCCACACCTCACAACTTCAACAACACAATGTTCTCATACTTCGCCTAATTTCCCAATCCCCATTATCTGCCCACTCCAATTGTGTTCACCTTTCCCAGTCTGCAGCATCTTTCATCCTCATCCTGTTCCTCAACCACAGCCTTCCCTTCCACTTAGCTTCCCCTGGTCCAGCCTGCATTCAACCATTTCTCAATTTCCAACATGCAACCTCTTGATAAAGTAAAACAAACTGGCTTAGAGAATCTCTCAATATAAATAAATGTATTATTACTGCTGCATCATCTTAATTTTACGTACCTAATTATTGTGTTACAGTTTTGTACATTGACTTTACCTTGACAGGAATGTTCATGAATCATCTATGCCTCAGTCTCAAACTCTTTGCTACATAAACTCATGCCATCAGGAATAACTGAGTAGTTAATTTACTGAACTCTGACCATGCACAAAAACACAGGAAACGTAACTCAGAGGCATGAGTTAATTTTATGAGGTAACCTGATGTTACTTAGAAATAGTCAAACTTAATTTCTGTGACTTCATTATGATTGTAATAAGTGTATATATATATATATGAGTGTTTCCTTTGGCTTGGCTTCCAAAATGGTGACATTATTCCAGTTGTTATTTTCCTCTGTCTATTTCCTGCCACCCAGCGGAAGTCATGGGAGACTCCGGCCTGATTATCTCACCAAGGACACAGGCTAATAGTGAACAGTCATGCTAAATTAAACTCTGCACTTATTATGAAGGATGAAAGCACTTCTCTGGCAATGTGTTGTAGTTCAACCTTCAACCAAATGCCTTCACTAGTAGTGGTCGCATGGCTGGTTCTGGTCAATAAATCTTGACATGTACAAGACCCAACCCGTCAGTCAGTTTTGTCTTCCTTATGAGGGACATTTGATGTTGAACAAGTACAGGTGAACTTTCATCAAAACAATATGACGAAGTCACTCACAGTGTTCAAGATCAGAGTATTTTGCAAACTCACTACAAGTTGTGTGATCATTCAGCCACATACAGGCTACAAGCATCGTTGGCCATCTGAAGACATTTCCTCGATGCATTCTAAGGGCCCACGATGCTAGTACACAACCTGTTCCTCAACAATGCTATGCGGTTTGCAATTTAATAATTAACGATTAATTTGTGGGTGAGTGACCATGGCATGCTTGTGATGAATTATTAATTATTGTGATGTTTTATTAATTTGTATGCATTGGAAATATGAATAATTGTACTGCCCTCATGATTAATTACAAGAGTCCACCACAGCCATATTTACACAACAAGGTCTAGGTTCGGTAGGTAATTACTACCAGAGTGCAGATTATACATATATATATATATATCTTATATATATATATCCATGCATAATATATATATATATATAATATATATATATATATATACATATATATATATAGTATGTTATGCTGTCAACAAAACTTACCTGACACGTTTAGGAATGAATGTCATTGCACGGTAACGATTTGACGTGCACGTTGGCAGATTGACATCGACAGAGGATGATCGGGCGTGCTGTGGAACATTGAGCATATCCAGCGACCCACGGCGCTCCTGTTCCACGGCCGCCAGCACTGGACTGTCGACCATGCACGATGAATCAAACGACGATGACCGTAGCTTGACAAGTGGCACTGCAAGTGTCACTGCACTGACACCATTGTCGGTGCCATCAGCGCCGTCCGAGCTGCCACACGAATGAAGTGGACTCCGGTCAGAATCGTGATCAATTTCATCTTCTTCATCGCCTGAGTCGAACGATGACGATAGATCAGCCGAGGCGGTGGAATCGCCGCAAGAGAAGAGGGAAAACTCGCCATCAGACGAGGCAGGAGACGGCTCCTGACTTGACAGGGACTCAATGTGCACACAGTGGATGCATAGACGGGGGATGTCAGTGGAGCGACGGCGGTGGTAGCGGGACATCATTGGGATACGCAGGGAAGATGTACTGTCTCGGTCCGACGCTGTCTCCTCCGATGTTGACCCACCTGCGTAGGATGAATCGAGTGATTTTGAACGCTGGGAAGACATGGGCAGCTGCAGGGTGGTTCTCTTCTCTTCCTTCAGGGAGCTGCTGTCAAAGCTGGACGAGCGAACTCGACCAACAGAGGGAACTTTTAGGCGGGCTGTCATCGTCGATGTTGATGTCAACATCGACACTGGTGTGTCATCATCATCTGATGGAGCCTCCGTTGTTGCCTTCTGTCGTGGCAAACACAGTCGGGGCACTTCGATTGATGGTGAGGGCGAGGGCGATCGTGCTTTCCTCCGGAACAGATGCATTCTGAGATGCTGTCAGTTGAATCTTAATCCCGTACAATGCACATTGTTCAGATGTCAACTAAGTCAGTGTTATCTGAGTCCAACACTCGTGACTCTTGTCCAGAACTGAGGGCACCTTACACATGAGATAACTCTAAGTGCCAAAGTAAACACGATGTGTACAGGCAGATCCGATGCTGCACTGTGCCACAATATAACTAGAGGATGCGCGCACAACACAGTCGTAGCCCCTGACGTAGCAGTGCCTACATGCTGCCTGGTCAGTCACTAGGTAATGCTGGCAGCAGGGCCAGGTGTGCTGTAGTGAGAGTCTGGTCCTCCAATGATACAGCCAGGCTACAGCTGCTGTGGCTGCTACTAATACCCTCCCACGCATCGGACATAATAACACTGCAGCAGCCAGTGGTGCCTCTACCACAGCCACACTGCTCAATCTCTAGGCTCTCAAGTGTCCATGCTTACAACCAGTCCATGCATGGATCTATGTTTACAACCAGTCCATGCACGGATCCATGTTTACAACCAGTCCATGCATGGAACCATGTTTACAACCAGTCCATGCATGGATCCATGTTTACAAACAGTCCATGCATGGATCCATGCTTACAACCCATCCATGTACAAATCCATGCATACAACCAGTCCATGCACGGGTCCTTGCTTACAACCAGTCCAAGCATGGAACCATGTTTACAACCAGTCCATGCATGGATCCATGTTTACAACCAGTCCATGCGAGGAACATTGTTTACAACCAGTCCATGCATGGAACCATGTTTACAACCAGTCCATGCATGGAACCATGTTTACAACCAGTCCATGCATGGAACCATGTTTACAACCAGTCCATGCATGGAACCATGCTTACATACAGTCCATGCATGGAACCATGCTTACAAACAGTCCATGCATGGAACCATGTTTATAACCAGTCCATGCATGGAACCATGTTTACAACCAGTCCATGCATGGAACCATGTTTACAACCAGTACATGCATGGAACCATGTTTACAACCAGTCCATGCATGGAACCATGCTTACAACCAGTCCATGCATGGAACCATGTTTACAACCAGTCCATGCATGGAACCATGCTTACAACCAGTCCATGCATGGAACCATGCTTACAACCAGTCCATGCATGGAACCATGCTTACAAACAGTCCATGCATGGAACCATGCTTACAAACAGCCCATGCATGGAACCATGCTTACAACCAGTACATGCATGGAACCATGCTTACAACCAGTCCATGCAAGGAACCATGTTTACAATCAGCCCATGCATGGAACCATGCTTACAAACAGTCCATGCATAGAACCATGCTTACAAACAGTCCATGCACAGATCCAGACCCATCTGATTGTTTTGATAGAAGAAATCTATGAGATTCAGAAAACTGTTACCATATGGGTATGAAACCAGAAATAGATAAATGCTAGATAAGTGTGAGCCAGTAGATCTGGAAGTTAATCCCGAGTGATCCACCAGTCATTATCTACACAGCAACTCAAATCAAAATCTACATGGACATGCATCTGAGTCTAGACTTATTGATGAATTCACGATTGATGAATCCAAACATAGAACCAGATTGCAGAGAAACAGACTGAAGCTGCTGGTGTGCACTAACACAAGAGAGCTCCCAACAAGAGAGAGAGAGAGCTCTTAATGCAAGGGAGCTCCTAACACAAGAGAGCTCCTAACACAAGAGATACAAAGCTGTTGAAACGTGGAACTTTTAAGTTAAGTTACTTTAAACATCATTCACGATTGGCCATATCTCAAATGACCAAAGGTCATACGGACGTAGACCATTGGTTATCGAAGTAACACTAAGTTCCATGTTTCAGTGGGGTTATCTGAGAGGGGTATAGTTGTACACGGCAGCTTCTGGCAGTGAGGATGGGATCGTATAAACGAGGGACATGTAAATGGGGGCCATGTAAATGTTGATTATGTAAAAAGGGACAATATAAACGGTAACATTGTAAATGGTAAGTGGAAATGGTGACTGTGTAAATGGGGGCTGTGTAAATAGGATCATGTAAACAGGGATCATGTAAACAGAGATCGTGTAAATTGAGATCTTCTTCACCAGGTTCTACCAATACGAATAAGGGTATGCAAATGACTAGAAGTGACAGCCTGATGATGATCATGTCATATGACATCACATGTTTGGTCACATTATTGACATCCTCTACTTCAACATTTCCCAAGTGTTTGCAAACAGCACCTCCTGGTGACAAGACCCACTCTGTCAATCAGTGGATCTAGCGTCAATTTAATTACTTTTGTAGTCTGTATTAATTATGAGGATCTTGACCATGCACTCCACCATCTGGGCAACACATGCATGCATTGTGTGCATTGATTCACTATTATTTCCACTGGTACTTTGTAAATCCTGCATAAAATCTACAATTGACTTCATTCAGACTTTGCTTGTTGAAACTGTGGGAATGCCCAGACACTTTTGTCATTTTGTGAACACACTTAGCCTAGGACCTATCTGTGCAAAATCGTCTGTACTTTCACATATTTACAAAACTTTCTGGGATGATATCATCAGTACAAAATTAGACAATCTTTGGCCTCCTCTCACAGAATAAGATTAGCTTCTGGGATGTTACTATCTGAACAAAATTAGGCCATTCTTAGTCCCATCCATCATAAAAGTTGACTTCGGTTGACTGTAAAAACATTTGTATTAATGACACACCTGAGAGTTTTGACACTTGTTTTTTTAGTTATGGATTTCACTTGTAATACTGTCAATAGCATAAAGTTGATGATAAAAAATGTTAAGACTTTAACATTCGCAAAATGCAATGATTTCAGAACATCACAGCTAATTTTCATTTGGAAATTTAAAATGAAAAATTCCATTCTCATCCCTGGTTGTTCATGTCCATGACACTGGCCAAAATAGCTTTTCATTTGATTAATTATTCGATCAAGGATATAATTTTAAATGGCTAATAATCTTGAGCATATATATATATATATATATATATATATATATATATATATATATATGTATATGTATATGCTGGTAGGGACACCTTTTCAAATGGGAGGCGACAAAACAGAAATGAACAAGTCAATAAAATTTATATTATGGCTTTTTTCATGCAAACAACTTTGAGCCCAAGTTTTGGTGGATCTGTGGAAAAGCGGAGCTCCAGCTGGTAACCTTGCACTCATTTTAGGCTAAATTCTATCCCTGTAATGTAATTGAAAAACTTCCTGCTTCATTGCTAAATAAACATGGCTGATGAATGGGAAGTTCTTCACACTGCTTGTATTCTGATGTACGGGACACAATGGACTATGGGCTGATGAGTTCGTAAGTCACCTTGGTGGAGAGTAATACTGCACTGTATACTGGCATCACATATAAACACTGCTACTGACTGGAAAGTGGTTGATGGTGAGCACTCTGTCACCAATGCTTCTATACATGACGGGAGACTTTTTCTCTTGTTATTACGACAGTCAGTTTTATTGTACAGTTTCATTGGAATTATTTTTTTGTAATTTTATTCACAATTCACATTTCAGCCAAATTTAAATACTGTATGTAGCGCTCAACTGTAATTAATTTTAATTATTGCACTAATCTGTGTCTTTATGTTATAACTAAGCTGTAACAACATCCCAACATTGTAAGCAAAAAACAATTCATTGAACTTATAATATGGCAAAATTCTTCAAGGAGACATAAATAAGTAATAATTTGTACACAAAAGAAATTGTCCATACTGCTAGCTTGTTATATATAATAATAACACTATAGAATCTGCAGGACATGTCCTCAACACTGGTAACACCAGCCATTTGAGGCCATTGCTATTGTTGGTGATCGCTACTGGCAGTAATTAACTGGTGGACAAGGTCTGTGATGAATGATACAGCATTTCACCGACTGTTGTCCTGATCTCTCCACAGTGCTGCTGTATGCAACTATCTCTTGCTCATAGATGTCACTGCCAATTCCACGTTCGCACATGTTTATGGCGGGATCATGGCTGAATCTCCTTTATTGGCTCATAACCCCGTCCAAGTCGTCAACATGTCTCCATTTTATCTCTGGAACTGCTGTCATGGCTGTGACTGACATGTCCACCTTTGTGATTGTCAGAAACTCTCTTCCCATGTCATAGGTGTATACAATGACACTACACAGAGAATGTGATTGTCTTACACTACAATGTGTCGCTCAAATAAGCCACACTAGTGCACCATGCATAAAATACAACCTGTCAGCCTTGCCTGTATGCAGGCATGCTTATGCATAATTGTTGTGTGGGCTGGTGCATGCCTGCCAGCATGCATGCATGTGCGTAAGTGATATGCAGATAACTGTGCCATAAAACATATTCACATTAAACATGCAGATCTCAATGTATTCGTACACATCTGCATAACAGTGGTCCTTGTGCTACAAGCCTTGAGTATCACTTATTCCTTTCAACAGTGATAGGTCTTCTTCAGCAGATTTGGTTTAACAAAAACATCATCTAACTAGTCAATGCTACGTGACGTGACTGGACTGTAGGAGACAGTCAGAACAAGATGGCATGTAACATGACCACTGACCATGGAGACACGAAGACATGGCAGACATGACCAGGAAGAAAAAGCACAATGCCTAACTTCTGTCATGCATACATCATTGCTGTGCACGCAGTGCCACACACACACCTGAGCACAGAATGTCCCTTGGCAGTGCCACACACACACCTGAGCACAGAATGTCCCTTGGCAGTGCCACACACACACCTGAGCACAGGATGTCCCTTGGCATTGACTGTCAATGACTCATTCTACCATAAAAACACACGCATCAATGTACTCCTTCATACAACTACATTCAATTTGGATAACATAAAACAAAACCTTGAGGCAATTACCCAGGCAGCAAGATTGTGTGGTCTTAGTCCACAGACTCTCACCTTCTCCAACACACAAGTCTACATGCAGTCATGCACACACTCTCAACCTTACATTGGCTGTCTGTCTGTCTGTCTATGTTGTCCATTGCGACCCTGTCTCTCTCTCTCTCGCATCCCTCTCTTCCCCTCTCCCTCCCTTCCCTTCAGCCTCCTTCCTGCCCTCCCTTCCCCTCTCCCTCCCTCCTTCCATCTATGTTTCCCTCCTGCCACCTCTTTCTCCCATCTCCCCTCCCCTACCTTCCCTCTATCTCCCCCGCTCCCTATCGAACCTTCCATCCCTCTTTCTGTATCGGTATCAGCCCCCATCTGTCCATCTTTACCCCTCCTCCCCAGCCTCTGCCACTAGATATTCACTGCCAACCTCCAGAGAAGAAATAAAAGCTACAAATGCCCATACTTAGAGACTGAATAAAGAGAAACATGTTTGATGTTGCTAACATTCACAGTAATGAATGAATGGTGGCTGGTGTGGGATGTAGTTATGAAGCATAAGAACTTGCTGTTGCTGGTATTAACCAAATTAATTCTGTGAGGCTAAACTGTTTTTCTACACCCTGGTGCATACTGGTCAGGCTGAATTAATTCGCAGAATTCATATCAAACACGCGCCAGAACGTAGCCGAGTTTTGCGTGTAATGACACATACGGCTACGTTTAATGTATGCGGATTTACTGAAGCCTGGGTGAAGTCTGATCGATTGCTCGACAAACTGTGGTTTTTCATGGTAGAATGAACATGTTGTGGTGCTAAGAAGCTACAGGACACCCTATTGGGGTAACTATATAAGATATATTGGCTCTAATGGCTTAAAACTGTACTGCTCCCAAAGTTGACAAAATTAAAGCAACAAAAAATGTGAACAGATCATTCATGCTTCACACAACATTGACTTACAAACACAATGTTACGGATGTCTAAACACTTTTGTATGACAATGGGAGGTTTCTAGTATATATAACTATTTTTCATGTAAACAAACTGTGCATAATTCATCTTGCTATTTCAGTCCTGCTCATTTACCTACAACATCATTATATGAAACTCCTAGCCTTCTTTTGATCTCTTCACTTTGTAATCTACTCACAATCTCAACATGTTCAGTTAAAACTGCTTCCTCAACTGATTTAGCCTATCGCAAATCTGGTTCAATAGTGTCCAAATATGTAGTGTGTTTATGTAACATCCGCAGTCAAAAAAAAATGCCTGTTTTTTCTAAATCATCAAAAGAATTGATTTTAGTCATTAGATCTGGTAAGGATCAAAATAGTGGATATCCAAAATGGTAAGCACTGTGTGGGTCAATGCTGATCAAGGGTGTGACCTCCATCCTCTTGCCGATCACATGACAAAGTTAAACAATTTCACCAAGGAAGAAAATCGTGATTTTTCAGCAATTCTATTTTTGCTTCAGTAAATGCTTGAACAAGTATTAACTAATTTAATAGTTTGTCTGATAATTTCACAGAAACTACATATAAAAGTTGCACAAACAAGCTAGCATGTTGTACGAGACTAGCAAAGAAATCAAAGTGATCAAGCACCTTTAATATTCCAATGTCCCATGTGCTGATCTGGTGAAGATGAGATGAAATTAGCTGGTGACTGGGTTACCCCAGGTAGGAACACAAGTCTGAGAATGACACTTGAAAGTATAGAAGTGCCATATTTATCACTTTGTTACAATGCTCAATGCATAGAATAACTGAAATATATATATACCATATTTATAGCATAGCCTTACAAAAAGAGAGACATAAGTTTAGGGCTATGAGATCCATCTCTAATCTCACCACACAGGCTTAAGACATATTTTAATGAGCCAGCAATATATGCAAGAAAATTGGTTTGTAATATGCACCTGCACATTGGACTAGCCACTGTGTCATTTCGACAAAGCCAATGTGTGAAAAACAGAAAGTAGGTTGACAGACATCACAGGGAAACTAGTGAGATTGAGATGTCAGTCATCATGAGAAGCATGCAGGAACAGTAGACTGATATCCTCATACACTGAACGCGTGTGTGGAACAGGTGAATGACCGTCAAGCCTCAGACACAACGCAGGTCACTGACAATAATTAGAGCATTGGTGAGGCTTAATTATTTCACTTTGGAGTCCAGTGGACAGTAATAGAAAATGTGGTATATGTGGCTGTCTTATGTCAAAATGAAGGTGTTTAAGGGGAACAAAATTTGTTACAATGCTCAATGCGTAGAATAACTGAAATATATATACCATATTTATAGCATAGCCTTACAAAAAGAGAGACATAAGTTTAGGGCTATGAGATCCATCTCTAATCTCACCACACAGGCTTAAGACATATTTTAATGAGCCAGCAATATATGCAAGAAAATTGGTTTGTAATATGCACCTGCACATTGGACTAGCCACTGTGTCATTTCGACAAAGCCAATGTGTGAAAAACAGAAAGTAGGTTGACAGACATCACAGGGAAACTAGTGAGATTGAGATGTCAGTCATCATGAGAAGCATGCAGGAACAGTAGACTGATATCCTCATACACTGAACGCGTGTGTGGAACAGGTGAATGACCGTCAAGCCTCAGACACAATGCAGGTCACTGACAATAATTAGAGCATTGGTGAGGCTTAATTATTTCACTTTGGAGTCCAGTGGACAGTAATAGAAAATGTGGTATATGTGGCTGTCTTATGTCAAAATGAAGGTGTTTAAGGGGAACTAAATGTGTCTATTGATGCTGATTGGTGTTGGTGAAACACTGATCATTTTGAATTATTTGATTGTTTGCATAAAGTCAGAAATGTGTCATAAAAAATTCAGGTGAATCATATCACGTTGTAAATGAGGTGCAGTAGCATAGTGGTTATAACGTCCAACTCTAAAGCCGGAGCACCGAAAATGCGAGTTCTCTTGCTGCCATTACCAAGCTTGGGCAATTTCATCCACGCTACCTTGGACTGTATACCGTGCTATATTAGAACCTAGCTTTATTCTAGAATAGGTTTTCATTTTATTACATGGCCACACTGAAAAAGTTCTGCTAGAAAAACTTCATTCAAGTTTGACCCTTGTACCTCGACTACCACTAGAGTGGATGCCATGTGTCTTACAGTAGTCTTTTGCGACAAAAAACTTTCCATGACTACTAAAAAATTTTCAAATTGAGCAAGGACTTACAAAGTTACATAATTATCAACTGGCTGTAGAGAAAGAGGTCATGAAGTAAAACCACTTGTTTTTAGAACAACACATAATTATTTTGCCTTTTTCTGATGACACTTCTCGCTGCTCAGTTCAGGACTTCCACGAACTAAAAGTACACAACCTTTGTAGGCGTCCACTGTAGCACTGACCTGACCTGAAGGAACACTTTCAAGTGGAAGCTCAATATCACTGAAGCCAGCATCCCCAGTGAGATCTCGGTCAGTTAATTTCAACGGTTTCCATTTCGTATTAACCAGACTATCTGCAGCTTCACATCTCCCATAGAGGATATAGCTTCCAGGCATGGGTTAATTTCAATTGTTAATAGTTAATTTGTTAATTGAATTAACTCAAGTTAATTTAATTTAATTTACAAACATTTCCAGAAAGGCAAATTTAATTTAATTTAATTAATTAACTTTACCAAAAGGGGTTATTTTATTTTATTTAATTGACAAATTACCAGTTAAATAATTAAGTACTCATTTAACAGCTGATATTACTGGATAGTTCACAGCCAAGTTAATTACCCCATGCCTGGTAACTTCAGTCTCCCATATAGGACACAGCTTCAGTCTCCCGAAGAGGACGTAGCTTCAGTCTACTGTAGAGAACGTAGCTTCAGTCTTCTGTAGAGAACGTAGCTTGTCTCCTGTAGAGGACATAGCTTCAGTCTCCCGTAGAGGATGTAGCTTCAGTCTCCCATAGAGGACGTACCTTCAGTCTCCCGTAGAGGACGTAGCTTCAGTCTCCTGTAGAGGACGTAGCTTCAGTCTCCTGTAGAGGACGTAGCTTCAGTCTTCTGTAGAGGATGTAACTTCAGTCTCCCGTAGAGGATAAAGCCTCAGTCTCCTGTAGAGGACGTAGCTTCAGTTTCCCATAGAGGATGTAACTTCAGTCTCCCGTAGAGGATGAAGCCTCAGTCTCCTGTAGAGGACGTAGCTTCAGTCTCCCGTAGATGTAGCTTCAGTCTTCCGTACAGGACATAGCTTCAGTTTCCCATAGAGGACATAGCCTCAGTCTCCCACAGAGGATGTAGCTTCAGTCTCCCATAGAGGATGTAGCTTCAGCTTCCCGTAGAGGACGTAGCTTCACTCTCCCGTAGAGGACGTAGCTTCACTCTCCTGTAGAGGATGTAGCTTCAGTCTCTCAAAGAGGATGTGGCTTCACTCTCCCGTAGAGGACATAGCTTCACTCTCCCGTAGAGGATGTAGCTTCACTCTCCCGTACAGGATATAGCTTCAGTCTTCCATAGAGGATGTGGCTTCACTCTCCCATGGAGGATGTGGCTTCAGTCTCCCATAGAGGATGTAGCTTCAGTCTCTTGTAGAGGATGTAGCTTCAGTCTCTCAAAGAGGATGTGGCTTCAGTCTCCCATAGAGGATGTATCTTCACTCTCCCGTAGAGGATGTAGCTTCAGTCTCTCAAAGAGGATGTGGCTTCAGTCTCCCATAGAGGATGTAGCTTCACTCTCCCATAGAGAATGTAGCTTCAGTCTCAAAGAAGATGTGGCTTCAGTCTCCCATGGAGGATATAGCTTCACTCTCCCATAGAGGATGTAGCTTCAGTCTCTCAAAGAGGATGTGGCTTCAGTCTCCCATGGAGGATATAGCTTCACTCTCCCGTAGAGGATGTAGCTTCAGTATGCCATGGAGGATGTAGCGGTCGTGTGGTTGCACTGTGGTAGGACACTCAGGCCAGAAACCAGAGTTGGGGACAGATCATTAATTTACTTCAGGTTTCATGGCACATGAATGAAGTGCTGGTGATTTTGAGATGGCATCCCCTTTTGGCAATTCTTTGCTGCCTGGAAAAATTATGTTTGACAAGGGATAATATTATGGCCATTGAGGACTACAACACTTACGCTGTGCCCAGATTAAAATCTCTAGTTGCTGGTCGGCAGCTTATGTACGTGTCAGTGATGGAAGGATCCCTGTGTCAGTGATGGAGGGATCCCTTGTGTACGGTGACAGAATCCGGTTGCTTTGGGCGACACAAATGATGGGGAACATCTTCCATATTGATTTTCTCGAGAAAAAAATTGTAGGATTTGACAAAAATGCTACTACTGATAGGTGACAAGACAATTAAAGTGTGCAGATTATATTAAAACAAATTATAATTTGGAATTAGGGTAGAATTACCTGACTGACTTTTAGCTTTGGTTTCAGTTGGAAAATCAATAGTGTATTGTAGCCACTTCGGCAATTATTTCCAGACTTGTTGCTTCACTTCAATTTACTGTAGGAAGTGTGAGAAATCTTTTGTTCAGTAAATTTAGCATGGCTGAATGTTTCCTCAAATAGTCGATGTTGGGACAAATAGTCAAGAGAAATTTGCTGAGTAAAATCTGAAATGGTCGTAGCGGTTCTAAGGACTCAATATTACACTACACATGTCGAAAAAGTTACTGATTGGGGACATATTATTTGAAATGTGTTGATGTCAACAAAGAGATGCTTCACTACTCCAGTGATGATGTGGCACTAGGCAGTCTTTTCGAAATGCATTCACTGCAGTAACACTGGAGATTCTGGCACTATGGGAAGCAACATGAAGGGAGTGCATTAAACAACACCTCTGTAGCTATTAATTATTTACAGTTGCACACATTAAGGCCCCCAGCAGCTGCTTTTGGGGGTTGTGTAATTACATTGGGTGTGTGGCTCCTTCATGTCTTATACAGTCAGGCAAATTGACTAAGATGTACGGACACGCACACGTTCCTGTTGTTGTATACATAGTTGATGGCAGGTCAAGGACGTCAGATCAACTCAAACAACACTGAGGCCTTCACACAAGCAAACTGCCCGCATGTAATCCCATTCTGCCCACATCAGTTTTATATATACTATATACTCATTAAGAAATTAGAAAAACATGCTTAATTTTCCAAATTTATTAATCACAATATTTCTTCAATTTGTAATTTTTTGAGCTATACAAATTTCAATTATGTATATAGACGTGACTACTTTTGCCAATATGTTGCCAAATATTGACTGGAACAGATCAAAAATAATTTCATAGTTTGTCTGAAGGTTTCATCAAAACTAAATAACAAATGTCTACAACTGAGCCAGCATGTTGCAGCGCACACTAGATGGGTTCAATGGTGCAGCGGACACTAGATGGGTTCAATGGTGCAGCAGACACTAGATGGGTTCAATGGTGCAGCGGACACTAGATGGGTTCAATGGTGCAGTGTACACTAGATGGGTTCAATGGTGCAGCGGACACTAGATGGGTCCAATGGTGCAGTGTACACTAGATGGGTTCAATGGTGCAGCAGACACTAGATGGGTTCAATGGTGCAGTGTACACTAGATGAGTTCAATGGTGCAGTGTACACTAGATGGGTTCAATGGTGCAGTGTACACTAGATGGGTTCAATGGTGCAGCGGACACTAGATGGGTCCAATGGTGCAGCGGACACTAGATGGGTTCAATGGTGCAGCGGACATTAGATGGGTCCAATGGTACAGTGTACACTAGATGGGTTCAATGGTGCAGCGGACACTAGATGGGTTCAATGGTGCAGCGGACACTAGATGGGTTCCACGGTGCAGTGGACACTAGATGGGTTCCACGGTGCAGTGGACACTAGATGGGTTCAATGGTGCAGTGGACACTAGATAGGTTCAATATCTCAAGAAATGAGTCTAAAACAAGATGAGCTGACATAAAAAAGAGTAACATTGACCACTGTCATACACTGTACGGTTACTTCACTAGGCTTTATTTCTGTCATACACTGTTTGGTTACAAGCATTGTCTGGTTTAGTTCCTTTGCATTTTTGTGTGTTTTAGTTCTCCCAGTCCTGAGTAGTCAGACAGTCCTTTAATTGTATTGTTATTATTTTCTACCTGCTATTTTTAATTTACTTTGCTTGCCAGTCAATGTTTATGTTTCAGTTCTGCCACTCAATGGTTACGTAGTCTTATTATTTTACCATCTGGTAGTGTGAAAATACTATTTTACAATGGTCAATATTGTAACACTGCATGTGCTACCTCCTTTTGGTATAATAACCCTGGTCTGAACTCTGGGGTCATGTACAAATATTGGGTTGTTGTGATTAACCAATTTCTAAGTGGGGCACAAAGCAATAGACCGTCTACTGTGGACCAAATGATATTTACTAACAAACACCCCAAATGTTAAATTTAAGTCAATTCATGCTTTAGCTTACTAGACCTACTGGGATTTTACCAGTATTTCAACTGTTCCATTAAATTTCTGTATTCTGAAACAGTGGAAGTTTGATGAGATATTTCTAAGGACAAAGGCAGTTTTATTTCATTTTTATTTTTTATGCTAATGAATCATCACTATATTGTTCAACTATCATTTTGCCTCACGTTGTTATATTGTGCTAGAATGTTGGATTACAACCACTTGTAATTTTCTATATGCGTCACATTTACTATTATTAACATATTTTTTTGCATATACTAACGAATATTCACTATATTGTTCAATTAACAAGTCGTCAGATTGTACTAGATTGCTGGATTAAGATGCCAAGTTGTAATTTTTTATTTGCTTCATATCTAGTATTATTAACATAATTGCCAACTTGCAGCATCATTCCATGACAAGATTACTATATGTAATCATGGGTGGTTCTCGCAATAAGCCCCTTTGGGTTTCCAGAGAACCTCCTGAGTTACTAAATCAAATTATTTATGACCATACCTGTAACATCATTGTAAATGAGTAACCAAATAAAAACATTGAACGTATTCATACCAGTTTGTGGCTCACTATATTACATCACAGCTTAATACACATACAGATGGTGAACAGCTACAAATATACTGTTCAACTTCGTTAATGCCCCTTCTAAAAGTTCAGGGTTCGTGTTCGTGCATAAATCATGAATGTCTGATAAAAGATAAATAATTACGACCCTTAAAGTATGAGACCGCGTCACCCATGACGCACATACCACACTATTTATCTACTCTCAATGACGAGTCTCCTTTATGTAATATCTTCCCTACATGACCATCAATAATATGCATGGACAAACAACACCTATGTCTCCCTCACATATTCTTGTGTGCCGAATAATTTATATTACAAATGTGAAGTGAGGTTTGCAGTTAATTTTTAGTGACTTTTTAATGTAGATATCACAGGCTCTGGGCATCATTCCTTGGCGCTAACAACACAAAGTGAAAGAAATAAAAGAAATGTTTCCTTTTCTATTTTGAATCATTCAAGTAATCTTGTAGATAGTTTATCCACAAAGATGTAAATTGTAATATTCTTATAACAAAATTGTGTTTACCATGCACCAAACTGGCCAGATCAGTTGTTGAAATAATACCAATTAACAGTGAGTGCTTAAGAAAATAGTACTTAACAATACATTTGTTTTAAATTATGGTAAAAAATTAATGAATTTGTAAATAATCATAATTACATTACATAAGCTATGCCATTTATTTAGGATGAGCCAGCACAATTAGCTGATAACCTGCACCTAGTGTGAGGAAGAGTAACCATCAAGGATGTCCTAGGAGAAACTAATTACAGGAGCATAAACGAGAAGCACTCAGAATTAATTACTGACAAACATGAGAATTCAACGTCCTAGCCCGCTACGCCTTTGTTCCTTCTCTCTGATA
This sequence comes from Lamellibrachia columna, assembly GCA_963662155.1. NCBI lineage: Eukaryota > Metazoa > Annelida > Polychaeta > Sabellida > Siboglinidae > Lamellibrachia > Lamellibrachia columna. Next base: position 35,573,754 of record OY759270.1, read on the forward strand.
ATTTGCAAAGCTCCCCAAAAAGTCACAAGTCAGTCCTGTCACAAAGTGAAACTTTTAAGTCGGCGTTTTTCCCCTAGGTTCTGTCTCGGTAAGACGGGATACAGAGTATGACTGTGGCAGGGAGGCTGGGACAATCGTGTGTGTGCCGGCGGCAGTAGATGTGGGTGCAGGTGCAATTGCACCAAGCTGTCAATGAGATGATTTGTGCATGGCACCTGTCATTCCTGTGTCCCAAGGCTTGCGTCTGTCAGTGACAGTCACAAGGCAGCTAACCTTTAGCAATGGCTCTGCAGGTAGCATGCCTAGATGCCAGTAAAAAGTCCTGGCAAATTTTTATTTAGCTTGCAGGTCAATTGTTGTTGGGTACTTGGGATATTGTTTGATATGAATGAACAAGTTAATGACCTTTTTTACTTAGCACTACAATGATTTCCCAGAGGGATCTGACATCTAGTACAATGGCTTTATAGATCCTTAATGTTGCAAAATGCTATGGTACAGTACATTATAACTGTGCATGCATTGTCACAAAAGTACTGATATTTATATATTTAATTCTACTACCTGGTAGTCCAGATAATTCAAATATCCTATAATTATGCTGGAATAATTGGTGACTGTTTATTACACTCGCAGCAATTACAATGTGGCTTTATTTAACAAGATTTCCATTTAAAACAACACATTCCAGATGGCAAGTAGCCAAGGAAGCCATTATCATTATTAAGAGAAAAAAAAAAAATCAATTTGTAGTGTGCCCTTGTCAGATATCTGTCCATTTTTTTTTAACATATTCACACTGCTAGCATTTATACAATCAATAGATAGTTGTACATCAATGCTTGGAGTTCATCCCTTAGAAGGCATCTGATTTATTTCTCTACCAACTAGTCACATAGTAGCCTTCTGCATCTGACCACATATCATGTAAAGTGACCACTAACACAGATGTCACTTGACTCTCGAAGAGCTTACAGAAGACTCACTGGCCGGAGTCTTTCACCCACTATGCAGCAATCATTCAACGTAGAAACTAAGTATGCACAGAAGTCTGTGTTCAAGCACTAACTTCAAGAAGATTCACTGAGCAACTGTCATATCCAGATGTTCACTGAAGATCACACGAGATGCCCACAGGGATTGGGTTAAGTAAGACTCAACTAAGCTGCTATGGCATCACAAATGCAATGATGCCTGTGACAAGACATGGAGACCAACGAATATGTTGGCTATTCTGAGAGATCACATGTGATAACATTCTCTCATGTTCCCCACACTGACATGCGATAAAATCTCTATAACCCAGTAATTTGCCAGCAACTGTAAATTCCTTGTTCTCTTCAATGGAATGACTATGAAAACCAATTGCCTTCCTTTATCATCATCATCATCACAGGTATAATCTTCATCCAATTTTATGAGAATCTTTTCTAGAGCACCACTATAAATTACATCGCAACATAATGACAAAAACATCATGTCTTTGTTTTAAATCCAGTGAAAAGCATACTGTGTTGGGAGTGGGAAATGTCAGTAAAAGTTTCTGCAAAAACGAACATTAACATTTGAGCATTTACTCAGTCTTTGCTTCAAAGTCTTGCTAGTTAAAGTTGTATCTTGCAAAATCTTCTGGTTATAAATATCTTCATACATATTTTGCCCTTTCCAAAGGTTTCTTGGAATGTCTTGTAGGTGGAAAAAAGTTTTTGCAGTCATGACAGTTGATTGCAACACTGGAAATTAAATTATGAAACCAACAACTAACATAATTCAAAAGGTTAATTATATATTAAACTTAAAGACCACATGGCTACACGCATGCAAGCACACATGCAAGCACAAATGCAAGCACACATGCATGCTCACATGACACTTTAGCTGGGGCCTGGTCAATTTTACATAGCATTTGCCAACATACTGATATTGACAATTGACAGGTGCAAGAGTGTGAGCATGCACGCACGCACGCACGCACAGACGCACGCACGCACGCACACACACTGGGCAATTATCAAAATAAAACTGGCCAGGCACCTACAAAAGCTCCAGGCTCCAACAACAGTCAATACGTACCCCATTTAGTCATTATGCGTTACAAATCAGACATTATAAAAAATTCAGACAATAACTAAGACATATAATATATATATATATATATATTATATATTATTAATATATATATTGCCCTTAAATACCCAGAAACACAAACTCTTTGATGCATCAAAACTAAATAGACAATTGCAAAATCAATAATATGTACAATGTTAAAGTTGTCAACACAGGGATTAATGCACAAAGGGGCTAAAGACGGAATGCATATTTGGCATCTTCAAATTCAATTTTATATGGATAAGACGAGTGGGCAAGAAGGAAATGCGTTGTGGGCAAATTTGTCTCACTAGTTCCTCTGTCACTTCTATCATCCTAGTAAACACTTCAATAAACACACCAGAGAGACATAGTTGAACAATGCCTGTGCCCATTAGGAACAAATCTGTGTGACATATGGATGTATTGCAGCCATGTCTGAAACGTCCTCGCATTATGTCAATCAATATTTGTTAATATTCCATACAGAGTGCCTGCACATAAACATAAGATATGTTGTTCCCTGTAGACGCCAGCTGCGAGCTGGTTCTGTTGGCTGACAGCGCTCTGTCATGCTCAATAAATATGGCCCTAACTGCCCAAGTAAACAGTCCAGTTCAGTTGCTGGGGCCCACATTAAACCTGCCTCTGCAGTTGATTTAGACCATCATGAATTAGGCTGTCGGATGTTCACATCTGTAGTGTGTGAATAGCTTATGTAATGCACAGAATAAAAGTGTGTATACTTTTGTTAAAACCTAAATAAATAAAAAATTTATTAAATTCAAAAGAATTTAATTAGATTGTGTAACTTGCAGAAGTGTAAATAGCCTAGCGTTCTAGTATATAGAGGTGGGCTACACATGGCCACTTCTGTCCATTTTGGTTTGTTTTAATTTTAGTTCGATGAGTTCATAAGCCAAAGAATTTCTAATTGTTTGAAGGTAGCTAGAAATGCTTACTTGGTACTACGCTGTAACAGCTCCAGTGCAAAATGTAACCCTTTATTTGTTATGCTGCCCTGACCAGGACTGGGTTGACCAGGACTGACCAGACAATCTGCTTTCTCAACTTGTGACATGAAATACTTCATTTCTTCATGAACCATTCAAAGGACACTGCTTCAAGAAAGATATTTATTTGCACATCACAGACCACGAGCCTTCGACACTACAGACCAGGACTATGTCTTGTACGGGATTAAAAGATCTTGCTACACCATGAACACATTCAGCCTGTGTTAGCAGGTTTAGCCATGGTGTAATTTAAAATCATGCTTGAATGGTGTTTATACAAGTGTACATAGATACCATTGACAACATAATATTAAGTTAGGCCAAGGTAAAAAACATGCCTGGCTCTCTCGTTTAAGATTGAATGATCAAATAAGGTGCAAAGAACAACTGCAGGTAATTCTACTAGTTCATATAGACGTCTGACGGACTAAAACAATTCTGAACTTTAAATGTTTTGACAAAATTAAACTACAATGAAATGAGACATACTTCATTTCAGTTTAGACTTTGTTATGCTACAACTGATAACTGATATTTGAAACAAATTGAAATGAACAGATAGATAGCCTTGAAAATGTCTGGAAACATCGACACCAGTGGTCAAAAATAAGATGCGAAATAATGTCCCCTGTGAATACTGGTGATGACATGATGCAGTGCGTAGGCAGTCTATTACTGAGATGTGTGGTATGAGGCAGGTGTTTAATAGGAAGAGCCCACACAGCAATTATAGCATTAGGCCCAGCTCCAGTGATCCCCGCAACTTGTCTAGCATGCAAGATTGGCCTTGCATAATTTAGACCTGTGCTAAAACATGCAATGTTTCTGGTCAAAACCCCATTGATGGTGACCTGAAGCAACCTTCGACCCTCGTCTGTGAGAGCGTGTTCCTGTCTACTCGCAACCAGGCCCAGCAGGACAGACAAGGGCCTTGTGATTGGATATTTTGGGATCAAATCCTGGCAAAGACGGACAAATCAGTGTAGTTCTTAAAAGGTGCTTATTTCTTTTACAATCAAATTATTGCATTATTATTCCGTGGCTTCTGTTGCTATACATATATCATCATATCAAGTCTTTCCTATATTTTGTACAGGTTATTTGATTATATGGGGACACAGCAGGAATGTTCACGTTGTTGACTGTCTCAGAATCTGCGAATAACATCATGAACATCTCAAAACGTATGCACACATAGTCATCATTATGATTGCTAAAAGTTGGGAAATAACAACATTTATTTATGCACACACATATCTTGTGGAGAACATATATTAATGATCTCACTAATCATGTTGATTCATGTAAAAAATCATTCTATGCTGATGATTCCAAACGGTTTAGAGAAATTTCGGCAGTGACCGTGCAGAAGGATCTGGACAGGGTGTGCCTCTGGTGTGAGACCTGGCACCTCAAACTTAATGCACACAAATGCTACATAATGACTTTCACTAACAAAAAGAAATAGTTATCTTTTAACTACACCATCTTAAGCCAGTCTCTACCCAGGGTCGATGCTGTCAAAGATCTTGGAGTCACATTGACTAGTAATTTGAATTTTAAAGATCACATTAGTCATAATGTTTTTAAGATGTGTGGTTTTATTAAGCACGTTTGCACAACATTTACTGATGTACAAGCTTTGCGATCCTTATATATATCTCTAGTCAGAAGCCAGTTGGAGTACTGCAGTGTAATTTTGAATCTGTGGCAACATATTTTATCAACAAACTTGAACAAGTAAAAAAAAGTATCTAAGTATCTATGTTACAAATCCAAAATACAGTACTTCACTGACAATTATCCTGCACTTTGCCATCATTTTAGACTACAGTCCTTCAACATGCATGTTGGAGATCTGATCTTTCTACATAAGTGTGTGCGCACTCTCATCTAGATTCGTCCTATCTGGTAGGAAATATCCAATATCATTGTCCTTCGAGATCTCTACAAAACTATACGCCTTTTAGAATTTCCAACAGCAGAATTAACATTAGGAAATACTCAGTTTTAAATAGATGTATGACTACTTTCAACACATTGTATTTAACTGAACCCACTTGCGATATATTTATAGGCGCCAATACCTTCAGATCTGTAATTCAGAAACATTTCTATGTATAATGCTAATGTCTTAGCCTGCTATGTTAGTAATGTCAGTATCGTGTGGTTTTATACCCTTATTAAACTATTGTTCCTACTGTTTTTATTATTTATACGTATTGTTCTTATATTTTGTTATCAGTCCTGTTACTGGGTCTTCGGGCCTGTTCGAACTGAATAAAACACAAATAAAAATATACAAGTGGCCATGTAATGGCTACATACACAATCAACTATACCTAATAGATAGGTTATAGTTAAAATTCATTTAAATTTCACATGTACTAAGACAGGCCTGTGAAAGATATGCTGCAATTTGTACATGGCCAATAGCCACTGACCCTGTGGTGGTTGCCCTGTTATTAAAATATTCAGTGTAGTCAGAAGAAAATGGCCTAAAGTGTATTAAAACTCCTTCCACCTTCAAGCATGATCCATATCACCTACATATATGACTATAGTAAAAAGGACATGTTCTTTCCACACGAGCACCTGATAGAGAGGAAGTGTTGATATATAACTTGTATGTTCATACATGACCTTCGGGTAATTGACTCTGTGTGTCCAACCGTGACAGGTATTCTTGGCTAAGGACCAACACATATTTTGTAGAGGGACGGCTTTCACGCATTCTTAGTTGCAGCAAGGGAATATATTGGAACAGACTATATCAAGGATATGCCTCACACCCCGAATGTATTATTGAAAATGATTGCAAGTGTTTTTGTGCATGCAGTAAACACTGTCTAGAAAGGAGAGATTGTGTACTCCAATTGTATTTAGTCTGTGTTCAATAAGCACATGGTGTCACATACACAGGCATGTATATAAAATTATGATATGATAAACATTTGACTCAAAGAAATCATACCACATGCTACACTTAATAAAGAGGAAGAAAAAACATTTTAATGTTATAATATCAATTATACTTAATAATATTCACATATTAGTGTGATATTATAATTATATTCTACAAGAAGAGGTGTAAGGGGTGTTCATGCACTCAACCGTAAAGACACTCAAGTCAACCTCACCTCCCCGTGGTGCACCCTGGTAACCAGTACATTGTGCTGGGCTAACAAGGCTATGGCTAAGGAAAACCCCAAAAATAAACCTTCTGCGGAGGGCCAACAACCCTTCCAGCTCAAACGATGTTACGGAAACTAGAAGTGAAGCTCAAAAGCCAACTTGTGCTGGAAAAGGCTACAGATAGGCAACAACAAGAACAATATAGTCGTCTGATATGTACTAAACAGATATGGAATGAGAGTGAATGAGAAATGGCAACAATGTCAGTGAATAGGAAACAGTTTGGATAAACTAATAGCTGCGTCAACTGCATACCGTCTGCAGTCTATTGGATGACAATCTTGTTCAATCTTGTTTGCTATATCACTGACGCAAAATCCATCCTATTCATGTACAGCCTGCAAAATAGCCTACACAGTTGGTTTTACCTGAACATGATTTGTTTTAAGTGATACAACTGTAATTGTGTATAACCTTTCAAATATGTTGGCTTGCCGTAGTGATTTCATGCAGGAGTAGACATTAGAAGATTGTGCTGCCACCATGCGGACAGTGAAGCAAATGAAAGTAATAACAAATGGCCCCACCTAGTGACTGAGCCATAAATGAAATTCACAACACAAAAATTATTAAGACTAAATGCAAGATTTTGTATAGATTAACAAGTAGCTTGTGCAAAAAAAAATTCTGTTTTGCCTAAGATCATCTGGCAACCACATTTTAATAATTCTCATAAGCTTCAATGAGCTTGTCAAACAAAACAACCTTATTTATAAGAAGAAAAGTAATTATTCATCAAACCACAATCATGTTTTATAGCATTCAAATTTGGAAAATACATTTTAGAATAATAATGAAGGTTCAAAGTCACATTTAGTTACTCAATTATAAGAAACCTAACATTGAGGAATGCAAAACATACATAATAACCATAATAACCTTAATAACCATAATAACCATCCTAGCTAGTTTCCATCTGGACTCCTTTTGGGATGATGTATTACGTCTAACAATGAATAAAATGTGCATTATATTAATGAAAATTTTTCACAAGTATTTAGCAATATCTAATGTAAACATGTAAAATATAAACAAATCTATGAAACTGTAAATAAACACAATACATACCACATGTAAGCAAGATCTTGCACAATCTTATATAAACTCACATTGCACAAAAATATGGAGTTGAAGTTGCACATACCTACAACAGACAACAGCAAATACGTTAGCTTTAATCAAACCAATCAACACTGGTGCAAGTTGTTAATGCTTGGAAGTCCTGAACATTCGACAACAGCAGCAGCAACAGTCACAATAATCAAATTACCCCATTTCTACTCGCTGTGAACTCTGACTCTAGTCAGTTAAAGTTTGTCTACAAACCACCACTTATCTGTTCAGGAAACAATATCACGATCAACTAATTGTCATAACACCAAATAATATAATAATACTAACAATATGGTGCATTTATCTTCACTTGTGACCAATGAATGTTATATAGTACATGGTAACCATTTTACAATTGTGGTTGCTGTTCATTGTGGATGGAGGATAGACCTGGTCAACATTCAAGCCTGACCATCTTCTCTAGTAATAATACCGAGGCTAAATACTGTGAACTGCACAAGACACTGTCCTGACATTTACACTAAGGTTGGGTTAATTATTACTATGATTACAACACCCAGACACATTTTTATTATACAAATATAAATTCAATTACATATTATTTTAGGTCAGATCAGGTATATTTGCAAGTAATGAGTATCATGAAACCATGCTAGAGTAGTGGTTTGAATGAACGCTGATCATTTTTGAGAATAAAATAAAACAGTGTAATTACATAGTCATCTCTTTGTAACTGATTACACATGTAAATACAGTGATTATGTGGGACAGCAACTTACAGAAATACTATAAGGAGAGATTATCATATTCCAAACATATTCCAAACATATTTCCATTAATCCTTCAGCTTCTAAGTTCTAAAGTAAACACCAATATAGATAAACAAATCCACACAGTAATGACTTATACTATATATAAAATAAATGTACAGCAAATATGCTAGTTGAAAATTTCATTTAGTGAGATGTTTCTGTGAATAATTAACTGCATCATTATTTTATAATTGGCAAATCATTAGCTGAATAAAAAAGTAAAATGAAGTGTTGCTGCGTCATGTCCAGGTGACTCACAATCTCTACTTGTGAACTAATCGTTGATCCACTACTTGCCAACATAATATTATATATATGGCACTTGTGATTTGTGACGTGTTAAATGGAAGAGGAAGCAGATAAATAATACATAAAATCTAACATCTATTTTGAAAAGTCTGGCAACCAAATACGTGGCATTCTATTTAACGCTTTAATCATTACAGTTGTTGATTTGGTTATTAATTGTTATAAGTTATTAATTGAGTTATATCTAGCATTCATTTTAATCCATATATGAAATGGCAATTATACCTGTAATGTTACTCAGTACAAGATCGCCCCCTAATGGACATATATGTGGCAACTGCACTCCCTCTGGTGAACAGTGATTAAAAATGATTTCCGTTCTAGCATTCGACATCTTGTGAACTCATTCCAAGCAAAGCTACTTCCAAGCAAAGGCGGATTGTAAATATTTCAACTGCCAGTTGTGAGAAAGCAGCCAGGACTGATGCACCCAACAGCTGCCCAGACTGCCTCAAGCAGACACAGAGCTGCTGCTGTCCTTGTAACCCTCGAGGCAGCAACACCGATTTGACTGAGAATTCCCAGTTTCAGTATGTGAAAAAAACTGACCCAATTTTTGGATACATTCTTATATAGAACAGAACATACTGAAATTACACTCAACTAATTATTTTAGGGCCACTTACTTTCTGGCTATATAACAGTGAGACAGTTAATTTGTACATACTCTGATAACAATGAATAAATGGATTTAAATATATAATTTTGTTGTAGTAATAATGTAAGATGTTGAACTCAAAATTTTTCTCAAAATCCAATCTACAATGTGTTGGTAATGCTGAACAATGACATACTAAGTCAGCCAGACACGACCTGGCGTTTGTGGTTACTACTTTACTCAAGGGTTAAATCACCACACAGCATGCTACACAGCGAGTCTTTAAAATGGGGTGGTTATATGCGAGGGGATATTTTGTGGTTATATGGTTATATGCCTGAGAGTTTCTTGGTGATCTTCCTACTGTTTTGTGGCACAGACATTCAAAGAAAAATATGTATTGCCCTTGATAGCACCTGGGTTGTGTTTTTGCTACTAGACTGTCAAGTTTATTTTATGACCCAAGCAATATATTTGGTTTCAGAGACTAGTAAGCAGTGTGCAAACTTTTTGTGGGTGGTTATCTTACTTCTTTACTTATCCTCTTTGTTCCCTAGATGGCGCATAAGGCGATGGGTGGTTATGTATGGGGGTTATATCCATGCAGGCATGTAGTGTTGATGGTTTTACTGTTGTAAAACTAGACCTCTAGAACGAACTTCCAGAGGAAATAGCAACTGCACTATCCAGGACAGATACCATTTTAAGAAGAGAGTCAACGCCTTCCTTGGTGCCTGGTGTCAGCACCCACCCCAGAGTGGAGAGGGACAGCTGCTAAGTCAACGCCTTCCTTGGTGCCTAGTGTCAGCACCCACCCCACAGTGGAGAGGGACAGCTGCTAAGCTAAGGAGGAAGTCCACATAGACGCTTTTAGTGGATTTGACAAAACTTTTTACTTTAGTCAAATTGATCATATTGTAGTCAGTTCCACTTCCAAAAGATAGGTAAAATGGGTTCCGGACATTTGGTTGTTACAAGACATTTGGTCACACAACATTTGGTCACATAATGCAGAGTGGAACACTTGGTAACACATTTATTTTAGTATTTTCATAATATAACAAAACAACAACTTTTTTAAAATGACAACTTTTTAAAATGACAGGCTTTATCTTTATTTTACACACCAGAACTGATTCATCTGCTGTGTACCGGTGCTTGTGATGCCAGAATAAATCCTCTCCAACGACTGGCTTTGTCTCTGTTTTGCAGACGAACTGTTCCTTATAAGTTAGTGGCTTTGCCTGCTGTGCAAGCTATATAAGTTCTCTGTTAGTCTCCTGTACAGTGTATAATCATTTCGAGATTGACTAATCCTTTTGTTTTGATGCGCTTCTGAGTGCAGGTTTCCGAGGATTTAGGCACAAAAGAAGTTGTATTATTAGTTTTATTGTGTGAATGATAACACAGAAACTCAGCACAATAAGAACCAACTGGAGAATGAAGAGCGTTGTAGTAGACAGTAGTAGTAGAAATGAACGGATCGAAATGAACAGTGGTAGTGAACAAATAATAACAGTATTAGAAAGGAAAGACATGTCCGTGTGTTCAAGTATATGTTTATACCTCTATTGGATTACAGAAACTCTTAAATGTTATTTGTCTAATATTTGCTTTCTTTGTGATTACTATACCAAAAGCTAAATAAATTTGTGACCAAATGTCGCACTCTGCATTATATGACCTAATGTGACCTAATGTGGTGTGACCTAATGTCTTGTAACCGACCAAATGTCATGTGACTAAATGCCGGACACCCAGGTAAAATATGTTTTTTGTTAATTTCACCAAAACTATTTTATTTTAGTCAAATTGATTACACTATATTTGCAACAAATTGTCAAGTTTACGAATCAATACTGGCTAAAATTCATACAGTTTAATATTCATACATGCAATATTTCATGCATGACACATATATATGTATGCATATCTCACTATATAACTGATTATATATAGTAAGCATTTACATAGATAGCATTCTGTAATAATGCACTGTACAGGATGTAATGATTATTCTGGACTTACTGCAATCAGTGCATAACAAAACATTTACATAGATAGCATTCTGTAATAATGCACTGTACAGGATGTAATGATTATTCTGGACTTACTGCAATCAGTGCATAACAAAACATTTACATAGATAGCATTCTGTAATAATGCACTGTACAGGATGTAATGATTATTCTGGACTTACTGCAATCAGTGCATAACAAAACATTTACATAGATAGCATTCTGTAATAATGCACTGTACAGGATGTAATGATTATTCTGGACTTACTGCAATCAGTGCATAACAAAACATAACAAAACAAAACATAACAAAACATAACATAACATAACATAACAAAACATTTACACAGATAACATAACTAATAATTCTTCATTATCCTGGACTTAATTATTTCATATCTTTAGAAGTATTTTGTTGCTACCAAACATTTAAGGGACTACCAAGAAACTCCAAAGCATATAACATATAACCATAGAAATCCCCATGCACATAACCATCCTAACTTTCACTTTGTAGCATTAACTTGTGGTGATTTTATGCTAGAATAATGTAGTAAAACAGGGTATGTAATGCTTGAACCAGCTGTGAATAAACAAATATGCCCTACATTCCACATCCGCAAGCCATAAAAAGAGAATAAATAATGAAGTTGCCTCACTTGTGTGGGATAGGCATGTCACAATATGAAGGAGGCTCTTTCAGTATTACTATTATGCAAACAGGATATTCCCAAGCCATGACAGAGGTGTTATTCATAGCCACCCACGTGATATGGTGTCCTGTTGCTGGGGCTTCAGCTAGCGGGTCACCGTCAGTCAGACGAGAGCTGGCAGTACAGCACCACCGTTACTACCCTCGCTTGACACTTTGGAAGTTCAACATAACTTGCGTGTATTCACATACCCAGAGCTACAGAAGGCAGCATGACACGGTAGGCAAAGGTTCACTGTTGACACGGTTCTGTTCAAAGTATTTGTTCCAGTCCTCAAGCCCAGATTGGTTACAAGATATGAATTGGGTGATATGTCAATTTAAAGCATGGCACCATTTGATTACTAGTCATGGCAAAGTCACACTAATATAACCACTTCAATTTTACTCAACGCTGCCTAATTAAGACTTCTAAACTTTCTTTTGTCAGTAGTATATAATGAACATTATACATTAGCCTTAACCACATTGGCTTAGTTGGTAATTTAAGGTGCTTGCCTCGTGACCATGCAGGAGGCATTGGGCACGAAGGCTAACAGTAGGCACAACTTGCTGATTTGATTTTTTTCGCTCCAACACCTTAGGGCCATAGCATGCTGGAAATGTGCCTTTCACAAGTTTCAGACTAACAGCCATCATTCCCTTCTACTTGGTGTTTATTCCAGGGTTGTCAGACCTCACACAGAGGGTAAAGTGTAACCTGTCATACACTGACATGCCTGGTTATATCTTTTTGTACCCCCCTCCCCAATTTGGTGTTAGAGCTGATCATAACACATGAGAACATAAAGTGACAAAGGTAGTTCGATGATGATTCACCTTGTTAGCTACATTGCCATGATGACCAACAAACTTATCAGTTACAGTCACTATAATCATTGTTCAAACACAAACTTAGGCACGACTTGACTACATTTGGCAACATGTCAATGCCGTGGGGGCTTCTTCGCAGAATGAGTTGTCATGGAAACAAGGTAACAAGGCAAAGAAACAATTCTGGAGGTTGCCCAGCTGTGGAGTTCAACCAGTGATCTGTGCTTGTTTAACTGTCATCACATTAACCCATTAGACCCCACAACGGCCACGGCCGGCTGCTCTGTGCAGACCACCCTCTATTAAAAAAAATCCTGGCGAATAACTACTGAACTAACCGCTACCAAATTTTGCCACACCCTAGCGGATACATTTTGCAGCAACAACAACAGCTCATTACGTGCATGTGTTGCCCTTTCGGAAATCTTTATTTTCATCGGTTTTGTTCAGCGAAACATTTTATTTCTATATTTGTCATGATAAAATATGGTGTACCGGTAACCTGAAAAATAACCGTCAGAATTTTATATTTTTTTCAGTGGTGCGAGGCTAACACATATAGCTACATTTTCTTCACTGGGTTTCCATAGGGTTATAGCATGGGATAATTTTCAAATGTCAGTCGCAACTTTCAAAGTTTTAACAAATTTACTATTTTGTCTTTGCAAATTGTGATCAAATGTCAACATTTTATTAATATATCCTATTTCTGTGTATACTTGCATGTGGAGAAATTACTACTCTTCAAAATAAACACAACTTGTAATTATAAATATTGAATAGTTTTTCTACAGATTTTTGAACACAAAGAGGTACAATCACTCGAAATTTGCCAGAAATCCTGGGAACAGGGGAGCATGTTTTAATAAAATCCTGGGGCCTAATGGGTTAAGATGACCTGCTCCTATCACCACAACCACCTTGTCAGAAGCCGGAGTGAAATCTTATAATATATGATAGTAACTACCCTTTGTCTTAGTTGTATGTTAGCATGTAAAACTAATCAATTCTTTTAATTTGCAGATTGCCAACTGCTGTGACTAATCTGCCCGAGTGGGGATCGATTAAATGCGGCATTCTTATGATAATGCTCTTTGGTATGTACTTTGAAAATAATGTGATTTAGCTGTTTCACACTCATCAATGATTACTTGTGTGTGAAATCCGTCACGGTCAACACGTGTATCTCTAGAAGATCCAACTTAGAGCATGTGAAACTTACTAAGATGTCTTCCACTAAAGCTTGCCCCACAATTACCATTGTCTTGTTTGACATTTTTATTTTCAAATAAAAGCTACAATTTCCACTGACCAGCTGACTGTACATTTTGATTATGGTAATGGTTAAAAACATAACATGCTTCAGATATAGTAATATTTACTGGCTTCACTGACAGACTTGCCAGCCCACACAACTGAACATTTGAATCCAGTATCCAACTTCAGATTTCTGATTGACACTAAATAGGGGCTTTCACGGTGACGTCAAACACTGATCATGTGATCATTTCGCAGTGACTGGTTCGCAAAAAACACCTGGTTGGTGAGCTTTGTGTGTATTTGTCGGATACATTTCTAGTTTGTTTTGCATTTTTATACTTTTAACAAGATTTAACAAGATTTGCCATCCAAGCCAAAGGCCCAGATGGCAAGTGGACAAGGAAGCCATTGGCTTATCGAGAGTCCAACAATGTTCATCTACTTATAACCCGCCCTCCTGAGATATGTGTCAACCTTGTTTTTAAACATATTCACGCTGCTAGCAGTTACACAATCTGTAGACAATTTGTTCCATTCATTTATTGTCCTCTGTGAGAACGAGTGCTTCCTGATGTCCAATCTACATTGATCCTTTACTAATTTTACCTCATGTCCTCTAGTTCTGCTATCCTTCTTGAGTGAGAAAAACATATTTCTATCAATATTTTCATACCCATTCAATATCTTAAAAACTTCAATCTGATCTCCTCTTAACCTCCTTGTCTCTAGAGTTGTTAAACCACATTCTTTCAGGCGTTCTTCATAACTAAGGTCTCTAAGTTCTGGAATCATTTTAGTTGTTCTCCTTTGTATGCGTTCAAGCGTATCTATATCCTTCTTACGATATGGTCTCCATGCTTGTATACAGTATTCTAAATGAGGTCTAACTATTGCTTTATAAAGAGGTATAATTAACTTTTTTTCCCTTGTATGTTATGTTTCTTCTAATCAATCCAAGAATTTGATTACCCTTTGAAGCTGCAATACCACACTGCTCTGAAACTTTCATATCAGCGTATTGTAACTCCTAAATCCTTTTCTTTTACAGTAGTACCCAGAACCGTATCTCCCATTTTATAGTTTACATTCAAGTTCCCATGTCCTGTATGTAGGCATTTACATTTCCCAAAACCATAGTTGTGTCCTGTACAGTTGTAGGGTGTGCCAGTCACCGTGTGGACTGCTCATTTTCATTTTATAAGATGGAAATTGAAGAGAACTCTGGCTGAATGCAATCAGATGTAAACATTGCCAAACGAACGTGTTTGTGGACGACATTTCAACACTGAACCGCTATTAATGGTTAATATTACAAATGGATATATTTCATTCATGACTGTTGGCAGCTGTTATATAAAATTAAAGCAGAATGACCGCTGAAATAGGAAATGTTTGTAATCTCTGAACCCTGTAACCATAGCTGGTCTGCAAAGCCGGCCTAACCTTGCCCCTAGACCCACGCCTCGCAGTACTAGCTCTGCCGCTGTCACTGACCCCCATTCATGGGTAATACATGAACATTGTTTTCTGGCTAACAAAATCATTAAACCTTTCATTTTTATGAAACTAAGTTTAATATTTACCATAGAACTGTGCTAGTGCTGTGCTTGGCTGAACATTTCTGGTTTGTGGATCGCGTAATGTTGTTTAATCGGGTCTGAGGCTGGGTCGTTCTACCAGCCATTTTAAACAAAATACAGATCTGGTAACTTACTAAAGCCATCACTGTGCTCTAGTTTCTTAATGTAATATTCCCTCGCACTGGGATCTAAAACATTGACATATTTAGCCCAGTAGTCATTCATGTTTGCTCGAGCATCGCTAGGCATTTGTTAGAGAAAGCTCATATGGTTTGTGGCTTTTGCCAGCCAGTGTACTGCACATGAACATGAAAGCCCCTATATTACCACTGAGAAAGTTCTTGCTACAAAATGTTCAAAGTCACGCAGGCGAGTAGCAGATATTAGCCACCCTTGTCCAGAAAAAAGAAGAAATACACTGCTTGGGCAGAGAGAGGCATCACATGACCTTATTTTGGTTAATGGCAAAATAATCATTAACTTCTCATTTCTAAGGTATGAAATAAGTGTTTCCTTTCTCAAAAGCATAATTATTTTAGTAACTGAAAATTTTTCCATTTGTGTGACAATTTTGGGGTACTCATTACTTATGTGGTAGATCAATGGTGTAGAATATGCCCTCCTACATGTTGCTATAACCTGTGATTTGCGTTATACTCCTGGAACTAAATTATAGAATTTTACTGAATTTCTATTTTATTGAATTTTAACAGATTAGTGAATTTGATTAACACAAATTATGTCTTCATGAAATATTTAATGAAATATATAACACAAGTAATCGGTAATAGGTATTAAACAAAATAACTAACTAGATCGTTAAATGTATTCTATTCAGGAAATGTGCTGTGCAAGACAGAAAAAACGTCACAACCCAGCATCACATCATCACAATCTGCCATCACAACGACATCACAACCAGACATAACAACAGAACAGACTGCAGCATCGCAAGAACATCCAGTCAGACCTAGAGACAATATTCCATTAGCCACTTTAAACCGGCAAAACAAGGATGATGAAGGCCCATTCAATACAGGTAAGTGTGACTCATGCTATTTGGGTTGATGTCTCATTGCTGTCTCCAACCACGAGTGTGGGTAGCGCATGTCTAGAACAGCCCTGCTTATTTATCGTAGTAAAGTCATGTTATACATTATAAACTTTATCTATTTGGGTTGATGTCTCATTGCTGTCTCCAACCACGAGTGTGGGTAGCGCATGTCTAGAACAGCCCTGCTTATTTATCGTAGTAAAGTCATGTTATACATTATAAACTTTATCTATTCTAATATATTAACTGCCCAAATGTGTTTTAATGAACCACAATCTTTTTATATAATTTTACTGTTATTTGTTTATGAATATCAACCTTGTTGTTCAGTGCACTCAACAAAGTCCAACACTTGTGGACACAGTTTATTGGTGTCAGGCGTTCAGGGACCACATGATGGACATGTCATTAACACCTGTGAAATAATGTTCCCTCTGCATGTAATGTAAACACAATATGCACCTCAAAACATTCCAATGAAACATAACAGTGCTGCCAACAAATTGAGGCAATTGTTTTGTCAAAATCTGTTTAATTTTTCTCGTTGTAGGACTTCTGACGAGCATTGTAATTGGTGTATTTCTACTTGTATTTATGGTCACTGCGATCACAACAGCTGTCATGCGGTAAGCTCAACTCCTTCCTAGTATCCACAGTGACATGCTGGCTCTAGTATCCACTGTGCCATGCTGGCTCTAGCATCCACTGTGACATGCTGGCTCTAGCATCCACTGTGACATCCTGGCTCTAGCATCCACTGTGACATGCTGGCTCTAGCATCCACTGTGACATGCTGGCTCTAGCATCCACTGTGACATGCTGGCTCATTTGTGCACAATACTGTTGTTTCAGTAACTAGTTCCCTAGAAAAGGATACTCTGATGTCTGGAATTATTTTATTTAAAAAATAACTAGCCAATTTGTATTCATAGTATTATTAGAAACAATCACTTTTTTAATAGCGAACATGCAGAGAAATCATTAGTATAAAATAATATTAATGCAACAAGTAGTTGTAGTACATTTTAGCGTTATGACCATAATTATTAAGGAAAACAAGAAGTCCCTTCCTACATGACACAAACTTTCTTATTTCCCTGCTGTTCACCGCCAGATACCGCAATGACACGAGGGTGGAAATGACCAACAGAGGGCGCAACGAGGACGTGGAGGCAGACAATGAAGAAGTGGAGGTGTGTAGTACAATCAAGGCAACTTGATACAATGACAGCTACCAAAGACACTCAGCCATGTGTTCCATGTGGATTTCATATGAGATGACACATGGACAGAAAAAAAGTGATATAGACTATGTGTATGTTATGTATCAGTGACATGTGATGTATACATGTAACCATTTGGCCGTTGGATGTATATCTTATGCCATGTAAATTATGCAATATATTTATAATACGTATTAAATTAATAAAAAATTATTTATCATTTGCACCCAGTAATCCTACATGATTTTGAAGTGTTGTTAGTTTACATTGTTCGACTTGTATCCAAGTGCAAGGCTGATATAACTGTTGTGTCTACACAGTACTTCTATCTAAATCCAACTGCAGCGCTCTAATATATTAATTGCAAATGTGAATGCGCTAACCACACACAATGAAACAACACATTACTTTCTATATTCTTTATTTTCAATGGGCCCATGTGGTCTAGAAGGGAAAAGAACACTTTACTGCATACAGGGTACAATGGTGATTTCATATCTTACTTTTTATCTTACTTTTTATCTAATTATTTATCATATTTTAACTATTAAAATTTATGTGCATATTATGGTTTTCAACCTGAAATAAAAGTATTAATGTTGTATTCTTACAAAAATGATGTTCATTAATATATATATATATATTATATAGGCATGAAAAAAATCCAGCACCACCTCTGGTGACCATTGTCAAAACTACAATGCAATTAGTGTAAATCAATCAATGTGTTGTGCCTCACCATCATTGGCATGCTAAATGTGCTTATTACTACAAGGAATCACCTGAGCCAAGAGGAGAAATCAATGCTTGAGGAACATGTAGCCTGTGGAGCTCTACTTATTCTATTACAACCACCTCTGGCCAGCTGCGGTCTTTAGTACACATCACTGATTGGGTCGAGATCGGTTGACAGAAAGCAAGAGACAGCTTCAAACTATGCACAAGCATACGGGTGAACAATTCACATGATCAACTCTTCAATAAAAGAAGACTTAATTAATTAATATTACTAATCTTGGAGTAAGTGCAGCTTCATAGAAAATCAATCTTGACCATTTGTGATTGCAAGAAAACTGGTAAGATTGGAATGCTGGATGGTACAGGATATTGGCATGATTAAACAGTTTGAGAACAACAGGATGCTGTGAGTCCTGCTTCAAGGCAGGATGCCCTACCTGAGTCCCCGCCCTACCCATGTCCTGTTTCCACAGGCAATGGGAGTAGCTTTCAAGGAGTTTAGAAACCTCAACATCAGATATACAACTTACCTCAACTGAACCCCAACATCAGATATACAATTTACCTCAACTGAACCTCAACATTTGACACTGACCAAATCAAAGTTAGAGACAAGCTGACTTTGGAATTGCTGTACATACACTGTACAGTCATCCAAATGACATGAAAACAAAACTCATATCAATGACATAATAATATCAGGTACCTGATGACAACAGAACTCACAATGAATGATGGCTTAAGATGGAACAGCTTAACAACTGAATGGCAACCACTGTATAGAAGTCGTAGAACGAGAAAAACAGGACGATGGTGATAGGAAATAATACAGATGAGCGTTGGGATGGGAGGCACAGACTGGATAAAGTGACTCTTAAAAGTTAAAAACAGAGGCATCCATCTATCTGTTATAACAGACATCTTGAATGAGTTAAACCTGAGATGTATCAAACATAAAACTGTGGCTGAAACAACATCCCAGCTGCAACAGTGAGGACAACTTTTACCAACTGTCCAGAGAAGACCAGGTGATAATGGTGTGCCTGAGGACTGGACAATGCAGACTCAGGCACCATTTGCACACACAACTACACATTGGAGACACAGCCTTGTGTTCTTGTGGCATGGCCCCAATGACAGTGGAACACCTCCTGCAAGATTGTACTACAGACATGTGTTCTTGTGGCATGGCTCCAATGACAGCGGAACACCTCCTGCAAGATTGTACTACAGACATGTGTTCTTGTGGCATGGCTCCAATGACAGCGGAACACCTCCTGCAAGATTGTACTACAGACATGTGTTCTTGTGGCATGGCTCCAATGACAGCAGAACACCTCCTGCAAGATTGTACTACAGACGTGTTCTTGTGGCATGGCTCCAATGACAGCGGAACACCTCCTGCAAAATTGTACTACAGACATGTGTTCTTGTGGCATGGCTCCAATGACAGCGGAACACCTCCTGCAAGATTGTACTACACACCAAAATGAGAGGAAGGCAACCTGGCCTATAGAAACATCAGTAAAAGAAAAGATCTTTGGCCTTCTGGAGGATCTGCGGCACACAGCGACCTCCGTACGAGGAAGGAACCGGAGTCCGTCTTAGTGTTGGATGAAGAAGAAGAAACTATGGTTTTGTGAGGTCAGCACAACAAAGTAGTGAATAATTATTATCTTCACATAAAACAATCAACCAAGCATGCAGTTAAGTTTCTGTGGCAAAATATATGATTATACATCAAAGACATGAGTCTTCTTTCAGACAAGATGAAATCTGTCACCTGCTTTGGTTGTTGAGATGACGTCGTGACAGTGTGTCGTGACTGTCGTGATAGTGTCGTGACTATGTGATGAGAGCCTGCTACTCTCAAGTCACACTAATCTTTCATTTTACAATTTCTCTGGTTGCCATGGAAATGACAGAGGTGACAGGTGGAGATTCGCCATGCAGCAGTAAGTTTTATTAGCATCAATAAAGATGATCCATTGCTGGTGGGAGAATGAGACACAAACAAAGCGGTACACCTGGTCAGGTCAGACACACACCTTCGCGTAGTGCACATACTTGCCACTAGATAGGTATTTTATTTATTTATTATAATTATTTATTTATTTGCTATAATTGTATATAATTATATTTTTTATTAATCTTAATCGAATACTTTATTTTAAACTATAATATTATATATTTATTATTTCCTTTGTTGCATGTATGCATATGGACAGGCTGGTCCCAGATATGTGGTGCTTTATAAATTTTAGTAATAATAAATGATGGTCATTTGTGTGTGCTTGTGTGCACTTTTCACGCGAACGGAATTTCCAAGCGCTAATATTCACTGTTAAATGTTAATACATATATATGCGTTCTAGATCCAGAAGTCCAAATTGGTCAATAAACCTTAATTTTACTCAATTTAAATAAAGAATAAACACAATTTTAATTGACCTACAATTATTTGCTCGTTAATGAATATCATTAATGATAAAGTGAACACCATTCACCTTAAGAATAATTTGAATCGGTAACTGATTGTAACAGTAAAAAAGAATGGCATACAGCAAGCAGCATGTTATGTGTACATCACTGTTAGGTCCGTATTGATGTTCATGTTGAAGAAGCGGGCATGATTCATCTATCCTGAAAACTCATTAATCTGGACATAATGGGGAGCAAAGTGTCCAGATTAACAAGGTTCTGTGCACTGTATGAAGCATGTGTAAAAACACATATATGTCCACCTTGAACTACACATAATGTCCTTGTCCTCACTGGCACTGGCAGGATGTCAGTTAGAACTGGAGCAAAACTGCACTAGCTGTATTTCTGGCATTCGTGTCTTCATCTGAGCTGTCAAACATGACCTTCATTAAATGTCACAAAGTCTAAGGCTTCCGGCTGGATGTTTGCAACAAGATATTCTACCCACTCTGTTTTTTATTTAGAAAAGAATGTGCCACATTTATGGCAAAACTGATAAAACAGTCTCCCTACATATACACACATATGAAAAAGGCACATAAAAAATTGGCACATACTATAATGGCACACACTATAATGGCTCAACTACAGGTAATACGTCATGGATAAATCGTGACTCACAGAGACAAATAAATATTACTGCTGAAGTGCTGAAGCACAGAAGGCTGCAAAACAGACGTCACTACAACTCAACATACCACATACATTTTCACTAACTGCACACCTGCTGTTTATGTGGTTGCCATGACAACATGACCGAGTACTGACACGTGGAACGGCATGATATTCATGGCAATTAATGTCACTGGACAAATGTCAACATCAAGTTGTCTTGCTTGTCGAATGCTCAAAGTGTTGTTACAAACAAGCATCAGAGTTATCACCATTTCTACTGTCTAGTAGCCTTGCTGTAAATGTCAGACTTATAGCGGATAACGTCACCGTCGCCCATGCTAGCACTGCCATGTCACAAACTGTCACAAATGTTGATCAATCATTATTATAATGTGTATACAGAGATACCTTTGATAAATCATCACCAAGAACACATGTCACAGCTACACACAAAAAGTATTTTGCTATTTAACAACAACAGGTAAATTCCACCACTACCACAATGTTCTGTATATGACATGCCCCCTAACTTTTTGCTAAAAATTTACAGAATTTATTTATTATCATATACACACCCAACCTTTTTAGCACCATCCTGATTCACCCAGATCCCCCAAATTCCTAGTTTTCTCCATGATCCACATGATGCCAGACAGTAAAACTAATTATATAACTGTTACAAGTTTCTTCTTAAAACATTTCAGAACATATTAAACATCAATTAATTAACCTCCTGTGAGAAATCCATGAAAATTACATAATTCATTTTCCAGGAGAAATATCAATAATATATTGCTATTCATAATATTGCTATCAAGGATATTACAAAACTCTGTGTCCAAAATTGTTTGGCTAGGGCAGTTACACGATCTCCTCGTTTCTCTCGCTTAGTGCCACTTCTAAAATCATTGCATTGGTTCCCTGTGAGATATCGCATTATTTTTAAGATCTGTACAATTACCTATCAAGCCCTTTCAACCAAACTACCTGCATATTTACATTCAATGCTCACTCCAGCAAGACAGCCCAGACAGCTTCGGTCGTCTGGTTCTGATTTACTTTCTGTTCCCAGAGTTAAGACAAACGCTGGAACTCGAGCTTTCTCGGTTGCCGCACCAACTCTGTGGAATTCACTCCCCGACAGCGTAAAATCAGCAAGAAATATAGCTTCATTTCACCGTTAAAATTGCCTATCCTCCTTAGCTTCTTGGCACCTCCATCCATCGGTTGACAACTTTTTGCATTGCACATGATCACGAGAATGCCTAATCCTTTGGTTTCATTGCACCACTGAGCTCGGATTTTCCGAGGATATTGGCGCCAAAGAAGTCATTTTATTATTATTATTCAGTTTTTTTTTAAATTCACATGTCATGCAATCCACCCTTTCCTATGGATTTGTAATGATGGAAGAATGCAACAGGTGGTCTGTCGCTATGTAAGTCCAGGGTGAGGCTTAGAGAAAGGGTGAAGTCTAGGACTATGAACCCTAAAGTTTAGTGAAACAGTTATGACATTCTGAATGCAATGAAACTAAGTTAGAAAAGACCTGTGCATGGCACTGTATCACTGTACGTGTATCACTGTACGTGTATCACTGTACATTTATCACTGTACATGTATCACTGTACATGTATCACTGTACATGTATCACTGAACATGTATCACTGTACATGTATCACTGAACATGTATCACTGTACATGTATCACTGTATATGTATCACCATATCATTGTACATATATCACTATACATGTATCACTGTACATGTATCACTGTATCAGTGTATCACCCACCTTGGAGCTGATCCCATGTGCATACATAATGCACACAACACAGTGCGCTTGTCAGAAGTCTCCAGGAAGTTACTGTACAAAGTCTACAGCCACCCGGAAGCCAGTGTGTCACGAAGTCTGTGCCACCAATAAGTCAGCCACACACTCTTCAGCACTGCACAGTAGTTCCACTTCTGTAATCACCAGGCTAAATGCATGCATTTACAATGCTCTGGTTCAGAAAGATAATTACTTGATCAATTATGTGCTGGCTGTTGTTCAGTCAGGACTTGTAGCCAGGTGTGACATGTGGATCAAGTGAACTGTCAACCCACAGTGACGTCAGTGCACCCAACCCAAGACTACACAACTGAACAAGCCGGCATGTAATCAGCAATGTCGATTCTACCTGAGTTAGCCAGGTGGCACTAAGCGATAATGGCAGTGTCGTGTGCATAGCGTGCACGTCCTTTCAAGAATCAATCACCCAGGCCTGCTGTAAACTGCCCATAAACTGCCACACACAGGTGCTGAGAAAAGCCTGGCAACACTGACTTCCTAGATACCAGTTGGACACACACCAACCTGTGTGGCAAGCTGAATGAATAGCCAAGTGTGACAACAACAGCCCCTACTTAAGCAGTCCACTTATGTCAACAAGTAAAGTACATTGGCATTGACACAGCACACTTCACAACCATTGCTAATTATAAACTCTAATAACATTATTATATCTACAGGCACTACTGAACAAATATATATGATAATGATGTGATGTAATGTGATATAATTATTATATATTATAACAATAATTATATAAACATGCATGCATGCAAGCATATGCATACTGGGTGCACGAAAATGGAAAATAACATTTAAAATTTTTTTAGATTCCAGCAGTCTGTATTTCATTGTTGTGTACAGTACAATGTCCAAATTGCCACAATATCCAGCTGTATTGTCAGGGATACTGACAATAACCTATTAGTTCAGTAGACTATACTATACTTTCAGAATAATCCAGCCTTAAACTGTTAAACTTCTTTATTACGTAAACTACATACTGAAATTTCCGGATGGTGTTCTGTCTCGTTTAATTTATATTGCAGCTGAAAGGTACTGTTCTGCCCAATGGCATTTTTTCTCCTAAATTTCTCCCAAATTGGCCAAAAATATCCAAAATAAAAGTGGCAGACACCATCCTGAAACTGTTATATGTTGTTTACCTAATAAAGGACTCTGTACAGTTAAAAATGGTGGTCATAAGACTTGTCTCACATTCTCATTTTGGGTGCTGAAATTCGTAAAATATAGAAAAAGTTTAAGATTAAGGCTGAATTATTCTGAAAGTATGTCAACTAGAAGCCTACTGAACAGAGTTTATTGCCAGTATACCAGACAATAGATGGTATCAATTTGGACAACAACACAACAATGAAATACAGACTCTGAAATCCTTCCCAGATTTTTTTTAATGTTATTTTTATTTTCATGCACCCA
Source organism: Lamellibrachia columna (assembly GCA_963662155.1). Lineage (NCBI taxonomy): Eukaryota > Metazoa > Annelida > Polychaeta > Sabellida > Siboglinidae > Lamellibrachia > Lamellibrachia columna. The sequence goes on from OY759270.1 coordinate 35,598,616, forward strand.
GTATACCCATTGTCCTTTGTCCTATTATTCTTGGATAGATAATCTGCACTAATATGTCCACATATTCAGCAAATTTCAGCCACATATTCAGCAAATTTCAGATCTGTAGCTTGTAACTTCTTATGTTAGAAGCACCTGAAAACATATAAAAATAATGGGTGTGTTTTGGGGCATTACCCCTGTTTACATTATAGGGCATTACAGACACAATTTGCATGCAAATCCTTATTTTTTGCAGGAGTGCTCAGATATATCTACTTATTCATTGGTTAAAATTTAAGCAAATTCTGAATCATCAACTTTTGGACCACTGGTTGATTTGACATGGAAAGACCCATATACACGCATGTATGCATGCATGTATACATACATACGTACATACATACATGCATGCACACATACATGCACACATACATACATAAACTATCCATAAACTATCTGTTTTCTTTATTAAAATGACTGGAACCCATTGTAGTAATAACTGCAGAGCTAGTCGTTATCGTGGCATTTGACAGTGCAGTGGACGGCCAAATGTCAGAAATGATGTCAATCATACGAATCCGGGACATTTAGCCAACAGACATTTAGCCAACAGACACTTAGCCAATGGACATTTCACCAATGGACACTTAGCCAACGGCCATTTAGCCATCATTTGCAGGGGGGGGACATTTCGCCAACATTCAAAAAATTATATTATGTTTCTGTGTGCTTTCACCATAAATATATTTGTTTCAATAAATGCAATACAAGTGTAAGTAATTGTATTTTATTTAATTCATTGTACGAATGTAACGATCACAAAGTAATGTCTCATAGTCTAAAACTTGCAAACACGAACATTGCATATATTGAGTCCACAGCTGTTTATAATCAATCTTCATTCTCACGGTTGACAGGCTTCCAGCGTATGTTATGACCCACTCCACGTAGTAGTTCAAGGATGGTCTTCCTGCCTGCTGCACGATCTTCACACAGTGTACGCAGACGGATCTGCATGTCCTTGTATTCACGCCTAACCCTCTTCTTGGGAGGTTGACCATTTAGATCTTTGGCGATGTGAGTGCAAGCCACTGCATCTTCTTTCTTCAAGGCATCTATCATGGTCCACACGGAGGGATGCTGGTAGCCAACCAAATGAGTGAAGCGATTGTTCCAGCCTTCACACTGGTTGTTAGTGTTTGGTTCATCATCCAGAGTGGCCTGGTGAACATTCCACAAGCCTGCTCAAAATCAACCATAATGGTTCTGGGATCCGGATACAGTTCCATAGAGCTGCACTTATCCAACAAGGCATGGAGGAGTTCCTCATATGTGTCCTGGGTCTTGCGTTGTAGCAGGGCATATGCTATACCAACAGTCGTGGATCCAAGGGGGACCCGGATAACATATAGTTGAAGGAATCCAGGTGGTGCCATAGCGAAGTTGCCATCCATGAACCATGTGTCAGCTGTAGAGAGCGTACGCAGGGCAGGTGGGGATGCAAAAACAACTATCCTGGAATCTGAGTTTTGGCCGTTGTCGTAGATCAGGAATGGTTCTGGTGTAGGGCCTGATGTTTGGGTCCATTCGCCTTCAATGGTAAGTTCACTGAGTGAAGCTGGAACTGGAGGGGCTTGGCCTTTTCGTACGCGTCGTATCATCTTCTTCATGGCATCTTCCTCACTAGCTAACTGCCTGGCAGCAGCAGGAAGTTCAGCAAGTTTGGCAGACACTATTGTTGCTGGTCGTTCTCTGGTGTTGGCTGCTAAATGTTTCATATCGACTTTGGTCTTGGCAACTGCAACTTCCATTGGATTTGCATCATGGTTGTGAGGTTTGGTATTGAGTACCTGACTAAGGTCAAGAGTTGTAGATATGACACCCTTGCAGTGGTTGTTGCGTTTAACACACTGCCATCTAATCTGGTTTTTGGAAGTTATCTGCTTGGTATACATAAAACCTTCCAGACAAACTTTCTGCTTCCCTCGGCTAGTAGTTATAATCTCCATGGTTGAACTTGTGTAAGATTTAATTTCTGATATTGGATAGTCCTTTTATCCCATTAGCCCATGGAAGCCATGTGTTCCATGTGAATGAAATTAAATTGGGCCAATTGTGATGGAGGATCGCCTATTCTAATCAAAATTGAAGCCCAGATGGATAAGCTGATCACTTACAAAGAGCTCATTCTAGCTTGACATGAAGCCACATATATCTGGGATTGTCTCCAATTAAGCCAAAGGGTGGGGAAATAATGAATAGCAGTTGGTCTCGGCATTAAATCATGATGGTAATTATTGAAAGGTCATTTTCAAAGGAAAATATGACACTTTATAAATAATTAAAATATATCAATCTTAAACTTCATATTTTCCATCATGTGATTTACCAAATAAACTTTTTTCCTTTTGGGAAAATAATGAATAAAAATGTGAGTGAAAATGCAAGTTTAATCATTCATCAAGATTTGCTTATCATGGACATTATCAAAAACAATAAAGATATCCAAAATGTAAGATATAATTTTTTGAATGTTGGCGAAATGTCCCCCCCTGCAAATGATGGCTAAATGGCCGTTGGCTAAGTGTCCATTGGCGAAATGTCCATTGGCTAAGTGTCTGTTGGCTAAATGTCCATTGGCTAAATGTCCGGATACCATTAGGCCACACATTGGTAGTATACGTGAGATAACGCTGGTGCCCTTTCGAAGGTCTGCATTGCATACATTATGTACCATACACCCACATTTTTTTCCAAGGTTCAATGATGACAGAAGTCTCTGAAAATCACCTACCCCGGTATATCAGCTCTGGTATATTTTTAACCACATGTGAATGTATAAAAGGCTGTAACACCAACCCAGTCCCTTCATTGAATATCTTGACAGTCACTTCTGTTGAGTCTTGATGTATCCTGCCCAAATGTTTGCGGTCCCACACAGAGCACATGGTTGATTATAACTGTCTCAGTGTCTGTATGACAGCCAGTCTTTTACTAAGTTTTAGAATAGATGCTGCACATCTGGATACTATGCCAGCACATTGCAGGTTATTCCCACTGCATACTATGCCAGCACATAACAGGTTATTTCCACTGCATAATATGTCAGCACATTGCAGGTTATTTCCACTGCATACTATGCCAGCACATCACAGGTTATTCCCACTGCATACTATGCCAGCACATCACAGGTTATTTCCACTGCATACTATGCCAGCACATCACAGGTTATTTCCACTGCATACTATGCCAGCACATCACAGGTTATTGCCACTGCATACTATGCCAGCACATCAGAGGTTATTTCCACTGCATACTATGCCAGCACATCACAGGTTATTGCCACTGCATACTATGCCAGCACATCAGAGGTTATTTCCACTGCATACTATGCCAGCACATCACAGGTTAGTTCCACTGCATACTATGCCAGCACATCAGAGGTTATTTCCACTGCATACTATGCCAGCACATCACAGGTTATTGCCACTGCATACTATGCCAGCACATCACAGGTTATTGCCACTGCATACTATGCCAGCACATCAGAGGTTATTTCCACTGCATACTATGCCAGCACATCACAGGTTAGTTCCACTGCATACTATGCCCACACATCACAGGTTATTTCCACTGCATACTATGCCAGCACATCAGAGGTTATTCCCACTACAGTGTACATACTATGCCAGCAAATTGCAGGTTATTTCCCACTGATTACTATGCCAGATTATTGCAGATTATTCCCACTGCATAATATGCCAGCACATCACAGGGTATTTCCCATTGCATACTATGCCAGCACATTGCAGGTTATTCCCACTGCATACTATGCCAGCACATCACGTTATTTCCCACTGCATACTGTGCCAGCACATCACAGGTTAACTCCAAGCGACAAACACCATGCACTAATGTGTACTGCACCAATTTTTCCAGGCTTCAACAAGGCACCAAGAGTATTAAAAATCTGGTCTTCTTGATGTTTTTTAATTAACCACTATGGAGCTATGCAATCCTTTAGGCTGCTATCAAAATCCAAAGGTTAAGCAATGTTGTCTCCCATTAATGTGTCAACAGTGCTGTATGTAAGCTTGGTCCACACCTATGTATTCATGAATATAGATGAAAATGATGAAATATTATGTTAATAAAATAATTGAAAAAAATATGCTTTTCAGTTAAAAACTGCTTCCTCAAATGGTTCAGCCCATCGTGAATCTGGTTCACTTATGTCCAGATGTTTAGTGTGTGACTAGTTTAAGTAACGTGCAGTCTGTTTAATAAAAAATGCCCATTTTTTCTCAAATCATCGAAAGAATTGGCTTTAATCGTTAGTTCTGGTAAGCATCAAATTAGTGGATATCTAAAATGGTAAACACTGTGTGGGTCAATGCTGGTCATGGGCATAATTTCCATCCTCTCGCCAATCATGTGACAAAGGTAAAAAAATTTACCAAGGAAGAAAATGAGATTTTTCAGCATTTTGATTTCACAGTTAAATGCTTGAATAAGCGTCAACGAATTCAATAGTTTGTCTGATGATTTTACAAAAACTACACACAACAGTTGCACAAATGAGCTAGCATGTTGCAGTGGATACTAGGTAGGTTTGGTTTTTTGCCAAATTAATTTAAAATAAGGCTAGCTAAAAAATTAATTAAGTGCTTATAAAATTAATAAGCATGCATACTAACATTGTTGACAATAAACACTGCTAGAATATGGACCAAGAAAATAAAGCATAAGTGCAGTAACAATAAGTGAATAGAAATGTATAAAAAAAAAAATATTTACTATCACAAGTAGTTTACTCTGTGTGCTTGATGTAATCTTTGCCTAAATCCAGAATTTATCAATATTTTGAGGGGCAGACAGGACATTTAGGACTGCATGAAGAGGGTTTCCAAAGCAGCAAATGCGGGGGGGGGGCGGCGAATAGAGGAAGAAAGCTGGTGACAGAAGGAAGTGAAGGACAACAATGATTAGGACAGTCAAGTCAGTCTCACTCCTATAAGGGAAAATGAATACTCAAGTTTATTAAATAATTGATATGTTCACATGTGTCTAAATCTGCATCTGTTTAAAACTTCCTCCTACAACCTGCACACATTGACACAGGCAACACTGCCACTCAGGGCATTCCATGTAGAATGAAAACTTCTCATTCAACTCAACAGATGTAAGCTTGTGAATGAAAGTAGTTCATATGTATCCACTAGGTGTCAGCACACAATCTTCATTTTGGTGCCTGTGTGTCAGTTTCTAACATGCACCAAATGCATAAAAAAATTAAATTATCTGTTGGGAAGGTCATACCACCAAATGCATCAAAAAATTAAATGATCTGTTGGGAAGATCATATCACCAAATTCATCAATATCAAATAATATGATGGGAATGCCAGACCACATTTTTCCAGACAGCAATGTTGTAAATTATATTTATCCACTAGAGAGAACCAGTAGTTTGAATCCACCAGATGTGTTTGACAGAGACAGCCAAGTGCCCCTATATCACTTAACTCTCCTAAGAGTGTCTGTAGCTGAACATCAACACTGTACATGTTTTAGTTCTAAGGGAAAACATTCCATTTTCAAATTTCACCCAATAATAGCAACTAGCCTACACCTGTCCCTGGAGCAACAAACCCAGCACAACAGTTATCACCCAGTAAAGAAGCAACAGTGACGCCCACTGTTCGCCTATACATTCACAAAGAAAATATTCACATGTCACTTTGACGAACCAACATTTTAGGAAAAAGCTTCAGTATACTGCAATTGTTGACCATTAAAAATATACATGACAAATTTCTATATAATTTCAACATACATCTTTTGAAAAATAATATTAAGATAATACTGATGAAACAAAAATAAAATAATTAGCCATAATGCTGTATTGTGTATGTCACCAGACTCTTTTTTCATATGTCACATATACTGACTGTTTTTATATTAAGGATGGGGGCTGGGAGGATTTTGATCGAGGGGCTCGTGACTGAGTGGCTTTTGACTGTATTCCGCTGTCATCTGGACTCACAATTTGAGAGTTGTGTTTTATGTCAAACACTCCAGTATGTCTCTATTTAAACACAATTGATAATGACACTCCCAGCTGACACCATGCCTAGTTGACACAAGACACAGTTGACAATGGCGCATTTAGTTGACATAAGACATAGTTGATGACAACATGCCTAGTTGACACTGCACAGTTGACAATGACATGCCTAGTTGACACCAGATATAGTTGATGATGACATACCTAGTTGACACTAGATATAGTTGATGATGACATACCTAGTTGACACTAGACACAGTTGACAATGAGATGCCTAGTTGACACCAGATATAGTTGATGATGACATGCCTAGTTGACACTAGACACAGTTGACAAATGACCAGCCTAGTTGACACCAGACAGTTGACATGACACCCCGCAGGTCTGTCATGTAGTTAGGACTCAGCAGATTAATCAATAGATATTCTGAGACAGCAATTTCAGCAGAGCTAGTTGCCAATCACCTCTGCATCATAAGGATCAATAGGCTTCAGCCAACAGAGATATCTGGAAAGCACATCACTGAAACAATTACCATGCCATTTATACTATAACCGCCTCTAAAGAACTGGCTTTTTTCAAGCAGTACCTGATATAACTGGTTCATCTATCATTGTTAAGTCTCTCAGTTGAATTAACTGCCTGTAAATACTGGCACAAACACCATCTAAACATGTCAACCGACTTCTAAAAGGTAACCATCTTGATTGTTTTCTGCATTCTACTTGTACACAACCAAGTACTGGTGGTAAATAATAACACTGTATTGTTTGTTTTAAAGTGGGGCATAATTTTATTAAATTGTTACATCATTTATTTATATGCAATTTAAAGCTCTATTATTTTATTGTATTTAATATTTCATATGTTTTTAATGTGCACCTATGTGTAATTTTCACCCTATATTGTTCCAAATTATCAAATAAAACTTGATAATTAATCATGCCTGTTAGTAATAAACCGCCCTGACACTCGGTCAGGTTTGTGAACAAATAAAGTAAGACAGGGTTGTGGGTGAACTTGTAAATCTGCATTGTTTTAATGTTATGCAATAACCACATCATGTGCAAATAATCACCATACATAGTAAACATGTGGATATATACAGACAATCGCCACATAACAATGCAAACTCCCAATGCAAACTCCCTGATCTACAAGTAAGACTACCTACTAACTAACATCTACACAATACATTTATACAATAATTAACTACAAACATAAGTAAAACAGTTAATACGGGATGGTGGGTGGGAGCTTAAAATTAACCGGTTAAAAACATAGTAATGCTGTCGATGGCTATCGACGAATCTATTAGAACGGCGGCTGCTGAAGCAAGAGGCCGATTTGCCGCCAAACACCAGTTTAAATAGGACCGTGCCTACAGCTGATTGGCTGCTGGCCCTGGCTTTGCATGATTGGGCCGTGTCCTACGAAATTAAGATTTGAATAACCTAGTGACTAACATAGTACATAGTAATGCAAAGGAAACCACCTTTCCACCACCCCTGATTAATACATAATTAAAATATTTTAATTCTCACAATTATTATTATAGGGTGGCATGTAGAAACTGAAAGCCAGCATTATTTCATGTATAAAATAATCAACAAACACTCAAAAAAATATAAGTGATGGCAGAAGTAGCTCCACTAGATTGCCTGCCAGTTGATGTAATTAGACATTAGGTGGAATGTAGAGGCAGGGCTACTAATCAAGGTCATCTATCACTGATGCTTAGATGTGTCATTGCAACATTAAAAGACTCAAAATTAATGTTCTTAGATTACATTAGTTCATTAGAGGTTGTGCATGTGTGTACATGTATGTATGTGTGTCACAGACATGTTTATACATGTGTGTCACAGACATGTTTATACATGAGTGTCACAGACACGTGTGTACATGTGTGTCACAGACACGTGTGTACATGTGTGTATGTGTGTCACAGACATGTGTACATGTGTGTCACAGACATGTGTGTACATGTGTGTCACAGACACGTGTGTACATGTGTGTCACAGACACATGTATACATGTGTGTCATAGACACGTGTGTACATGTGTCAGACACGTGTTTACATGTGTCACAGACACGTGTGTACATGTGTCACAGACACGTGTGTACATGTGTGTCACAGACATGTGTGCATGTGTGTCACAGACATGTGTGTACATGTGTGTCAGACATGTGTGTACATGTGTGTCACAGACGTGTGTCACAGACATGTGTGTGCATGTGTGTCACAGACATGTGTGTGCATGTGTGTCACAGACAAGTGTGTCACAGACGTGTGTCACAGACATGTGTGTGTGCATGTGTGTCATAGACATGTGTGTGCATGTGTATCACAGACATGTGTGTACATGTGTGCATCACTGGTTGTTTGAAATTTCTAGTTGTTTCCGACACTCGGCAATGTTCTACGAGGTCTCATTAAATTAGCCAGCCTCTTTCAGACCATTATCACCAAGCCAACCATTTTATGGTAGCACTGAGGGTGGTTTTATGTCCCCAATTAATGACAGGACCAACACCAAAATGGTCATCCAAGTCACGAAGGATTAATAGTTCCCAATGTTGATAGCCACGTTTTTACACCAAATGTACCATATCTGTTCAAATTCACTGCATTGAACTGAGAACTCCGGCATGTAAAGCGGATGTGCTAACCACTACGCTATCGCACCTCATCTTTGTGTGCACACGACTGTGCATGTATAGACTGAATATTATGTAAAATATCAACAACAGTAGACAATTAACCTAGGACCTGCAAACTTGCCAAATGTTTATTTATCCAGGTGAAGCCTACACAAACCAATACTTATAATTTCCTCGTCCAACTTCATAGGGGCAATGGGACAGGGTGGGTAGGGTGCACATGCACAAATTGCCACATATAATCCTCGCACTCTGCCACCCCTGGTAGAAAGAGTACATTAGTTGCACCAATCATGAACGCCAGCCCAGTGATTATCAAGTAATATCTCCATGTATCAACATACATCAATATTTGCATGGAGCAAATGAGAAGAGCCATGTTGCACCAGATCACCTGGCACCACACCTGTGTCACCACACCCGTGTCACCACACCCGTGTCACTGTAAGCCTGACACACACCCTGACCGACAACAACACATCTAAACATCTTCTTCTATTCTCTTGCACCAAACCCAATCACATGCCACCTTCCTCTGTCCTCAGCCACAGAAGCCAGGCTGTCTAGTGTTTCAAGGTACACAACCTTGCTCTCTCTTAAGAAGGTTATTTTCATTGTTCCCTTAGGCTTTCACTTTTTCTTTTTCCAGATGGATTCCACTTAAGTGCTGTTTTTTTGTGTTTCTGGTCCCATTATCAACCCTAAGTATGACCATCTCTTCTTTCAAAACGTAGTTGTAGACAATTTCCAATATGAAATTATGCCTCTCATCCACAGTTCCGCTCAGTAACACACTTGTAATGGTGGAGTAGCTAGCATGCCTCCATGACCCTGCAAGTTATGCCTCCATGACCCTGCAAGTTATGCCTACATGACCCTGCCAGTTATGCCTCCATGACCCTGCAAGTTCTGCCTCCATGACCCTGCAAGTTATGCCGGTGGGAGTCTTGTACCAAACGGGAATGGTTATGGGGTTCGACTAAATTGATCTCCTGGTCCTCCAGGTTAGGGGTTGAACACAGTTAACAACCCTACCTTGTAGAAAACACAATTGTTACAGAAACTCACACAAATAACTCAGGGGAACTGGCAAGATCTTATGCGAGCCTTATGTGCCACACCTGCGCACTTATAAAAAAATAAGTACATCAACACAACACCCCCATTACATTGTATGCGCAGGGTTATCAACCACAACTACGTCTGTATGAATGAACCTCCCAAAAATTCATAAAACTTACCTGTATGATGTTTGCTTGCGAATGTTGCTAGTATACTCGACGACAAAGTCTTCATGTTTCAGATCTGCAGTGCCTGTGCCCATGTGAGATATGTCATCTCCAATATCAGGCAGCTCAATTGTAGGTACCACCAGTGATGAAAAGCTGGTGACATCACTTGCAGCCATTATCCAACACAAGTGTCAATATGTCACCTAGAACACACAAGGGGACAGGTCAGTATTTTACTTCTGGGTTGATGGTAGAAGAAAACAGTCATAGTGATTTTTAGATGGTACCTCCTTTTGAGGATTTCTTGCACCCTGAACAAAGTATATGTACAGGAAAAGTGAACAATTGCAGGCTATGATGCTATGATGCTTGCAAGGTGCACAGGTTTAAATATCTAGTTGATGGAAGGATCCCGCGAATGAAGACAATATCCAGATGGTTTGGATGACAAGACAGGAAGCATCTTCCCTGTTGATTTTCTTGAAAAAAATTTCAAGATTTGATAAAAACACTACTGCAGGTTGGCGACAAAACACTACTGCAGGTCGGTGACAAAACACTACTGCAGGTTGGCAACAAAACACTACTGCAGGTCGGTGACAAAACACTACTGCAGGTCAGTGACAAAACACTACTGCAGATTGGTGACAAAACACTACTGCAGGTTGGTGACAAAACACTACTGCAGGTTGGTGACAAAACACTACTGCAGGTTGGCAACAAAACACTCCTGCAGGTCGGTGACAAAACACTACTGCAGGTTGGTGACAAAACAAAAACACCACTGCAGTTTGACAACAAAACAAAAACACCACTGCAGTTTGACAACAAAACAAAAACACTACTGCAGTTTGACAACAAAGCAAAAACACTACTGTAGGTTGACAACAAAGCAAAAACACTACTGCAGGTTGACAACAAAACAAAAACACTACTGCAGTTTGACAACAAAGCAAAAACACTACTGCAGGTTGACAACAAAGCAAAAACACTACTGCAGGTTGACAACAAAGCAAAAACACTACTGCAGGTTGACAACAAAACAAAAACACTACTGCAGGTTGACAACAAAGCAAAAACACTACTGCAGTTTACAACAAAGCAAAAACACTACTGCAGGTTGACAACAAAGCAAAAACACTACTGCAGGTTGACAACAAAACAAAAACACTACTGCAGTTTGACAACAAAGCAAAAACACTACTGTAGGTTGACAACAAAATAAAAACACTACTGCAGGTTGACAACAAAACACAACCACTAGTGCAGGTTGACAACAAAGCAAAAACACTACTGCAGGTTGACAACAAAGCAAAAACATTACTGCAGGTTGACAACAAAACAAAAACACTACTGCAGGTTTACAACAAAACAAAAACACTACTGCAGGTTGACAACAAAACAAAAACATTACTGCAGGTTGACAACAAAACAAAAACACTACTGCAGGTTGACAACAAAACAAAAACACTACTGCAGGTTGACAACAAAACAAAAACACTACTGCAGGTTGACAACAAAACAAAAACACTACTGCAGGTTGACAACAAAGCAAAAACACTACTGCAGGTTGACAACAAAACAAAAACACTACTGCAGGTTGACAACAAAACAAAAACACTACTGCAGGTTGACAACAAAACAAAAACATTACTGCAGGTTGACAACAAAACAAAAACACTACTGCAGGTTGACAACAAAGCAAAAACACTACTGCAGGTTGACAACAAAGCAAAAACACTACTGCAGGTTGACAACAAAACAAAAACACTACTGCAGGTTGACAACAAAGCAAAAACACTACTGCAGGTTGACAACAAAACAAAAACACTACTGCAGTTTGACAACAAAGCAAAAACACTACTGCAGGTTGACAACAAAGCAAAAACACTACTGCAGGTTGACAACAAAGCAAAAACACTACTGCAGGTTGACAACAAAACAAAAACATTACTGCAGGTTGACAACAAAGCAAAAACACTACTGTAGGTTGACAACAAAATAAAAACACTACTGCAGGTTGACAACAAAACACAACCACTAGTGCAGGTTGACAACAAAGCAAAAACACTACTGCAGGTTGACAACAAAGCAAAAACATTACTGCAGGTTGACAACAAAACAAAAACACTACTGCAGGTTGACAACAAAACAAAAACACTACTGCAGGTTGACAACAAAGCAAAAACACTACTGCAGGTTGACAACAAAACAAAAACATTACTGCAGGTTGACAACAAAGCAAAAACACTACTGTAGGTTGACAACAAAATAAAAACACTACTGCAGGTTGACAACAAAACACAACCACTAGTGCAGGTTGACAACAAAGCAAAAACACTACTGCAGGTTGACAACAAAGCAAAAACATTACTGCAGGTTGACAACAAAACAAAAACACTACTGCAGGTTGACAACAAAACAAAAACACTATTGCAGGTTGACAACAAAACAAAAACACTACTGTAGGTTGACAACAAAATAAAAACACTACTGCAGGTTGACAACAAAACACAACCACTAGTGCAGGTTGACAACAAAGCAAAAACACTACTGCAGGTTGACAACAAAGCAAAAACATTACTGCAGGTTGACAACAAAACAAAAACACTACTGCAGGTTGACAACAAAACAAAAACACTACTGCAGTTTGACAACAAAACAAAAACACTACTGCAGGTTGACAACAAAACAAAAACACTACTGCAGGTTGACAACAAAACAAAAACACTACTGCAGGTTGACAACAAAGCAAAAACACTACTGCAGGTTGACAACAAAACAAAAACACTACTGCAGGTTGACAACAAAACAAAAACACTACTGCAGGTTGACAACAAAACAAAAACACTACTGCAGTTTGACAACAAAACAAAAACACTACTGCAGGTTGACAACAAAACAAAAACACTACTGCAGGTTGACAACAAAGCAAAAACACTACTGCAGGTTGACAACAAAACAAAAACATTACTGCAGGTTGACAACAAAGCAAAAACACTACTGCAGGTTAACAACAAAGCAAACATATTACTGCAGGTTTACAACAAAACAAAAGCACTACAGCAGGTTGACAACAAAACACAACCACTACTGCAGGTTGACAACAAAGCAAAAACACTACTGCAGGTTGACAACAAAGCAAAAACATTACTGCAGGTTGACAACAAAACAAAAACACTACTGCAGGTTGACAACAAAACAAAAACACTACTGCAGTTTGACAACAAAACAAAAACACTACTGCAGGTTGACAACAAAACAAAAACACTACTGCAGGTTGACAACAAAACAAAAACACTACTGCAGGTTGACAACAAAGCAAAAACACTACTGCAGGTTGACAACAAAACAAAAACACTACTGCAGGTTGACAACAAAACAAAAACACTACTGCAGGTTGACAACAAAACAAAAACACTACTGCAGTTTGACAACAAAACAAAAACACTACTGCAGGTTGACAACAAAACAAAAACACTACTGCAGGTTGACAACAAAGCAAAAACACTACTGCAGGTTGACAACAAAACAAAAACATTACTGCAGGTTGACAACAAAGCAAAAACACTACTGCAGGTTAACAACAAAGCAAACATATTACTGCAGGTTTACAACAAAACAAAAGCACTACAGCAGGTTGACAACAAAACACAACCACTACTGCAGGTTGACAACAAAACAAAAACACTACTGCAGTTTGACAACAAAACAAAAACACTACTGCAGGTTGACAACAAAACAAAAACACTACTGCAGGTTGACAACAAAGCAAAAACACTACTGCAGGTTGACAACAAAACAAAAACACTACTGCAGTTTGACAACAAAGCAAAAACACTACTGCAGGTTGACAACAAAACAAAAACATTACTGCAGGTTGACAACAAAGCAAAAACACTACTGCAGGTTAATAACAAAGCAAACATATTACTGCAGGTTTACAACAAAACAAAAGCACTACAGCAGGTTGACAACAAAACACAACCACTACTGCAGGTTGACAACAAAGCAAAAACACTACTGTAGGTTGACAACAAAGCAAAAACACTACTGCAGGTTGACAACAAAGCAAAAACACTACTGCAGGTTGACAACAAAACAAAAACACTACTGCAGGTTGACAACAAAATAAAAATCAAAGTGTACAGTTTTTAGTAAAACAGAATTGTAATCGTGCACTCATTGCTTAATATGTACACACAACCTTAAATTTACTTGCTCATTACCCAAACCCTTCATGTATTGCCCATGTTTCACTGTACATATACCTGGCTTATTACCGGATATTCTGGTTTAGAGTTTTGTTTTCATAATATCAATGTATTATCTACTGTATATCTACTATTATCTAGGCAGTATTAGCATAAGATGTGGATATATAAAATAACTAATTTATGGATTGGAAGGAAAACAAATTTTTTAACAATTTTTTCAGTTAAATAAAATACTTGCAATTAATGATAGCAGTCACTGAACTTCCACAAGACTGATGCAATCAACCATATCTTCATGAGAAATTGAGCATGCTGAGAAAGTTTATTTTATGGCAATCATCACTAGCTATTATTTAGTACAGAACTCAACATCATTATTTAACATTATATGAACTGCATTTTTGTCTTGCATGAATTAGCTGTGATCAGTACTTCTGCATATATTGCCTACCTAGACCGCTAAACGAAAATAAAATTCAAGGCTAAAATTAAATGGCTCCTTGTCACTAGACAGGCATCAAATAATTGAGCCACTTAGCAGATTGGGCAGATTACAGAATTTTGCATTCAGACTGGTTGCTGGGAGCACACTTGATAACAGTGAGACACCTGCTCCTTTAATGAAACAGCTTCCAGGTGGGTGTGGTCAGAAGTGTGGCACTCAGAGATAGAGTACACAGACCCTAACACAGACTGCAGGAGGCTGATCAACACTTGGCAGGTGGTAATCTACAGTAAGCAGCTTCCTGGCAGGATGCAGGTTAATCAATTAGGAGCAATTAGACCTTGTTTGTACATTGCAACACATTTCACCCTGAAGAGCTTTTGCAGCAAAGATTGTTGTGGTACATATTGTACGTATTACAATCAAATCCCCACATTGTTACCACTAACTTGTATGGTCAAGTTCCCTCACATAGCAAACTGGAGGTTCTGGGACAAAATGTAGTCAAGGGAGATCAGGCGTTACCTTGGAACAGCGGGCATGCTTGTGACATAGTGGGCAGCTTGTTTTTCGGTGCCACAGTTGCACACAGGACACTGCCCCAACCCAATAACAGACAAGTTCTGAACAAACCACCAATATTCAGCTCTAATGGTTAACAGCTCAAAAACTTCTGTCAAAGTTGACCATAAACCCCAAAAAAACATGGGACGGTGCCTGCCTGAAAAAACTCCTAACATCATGGGGGTCCAACAGGGCAATTTCTGAGCAATATCAGTAATTTTGTGTGAGAATAACATGCTTGTGCGGGCTCATCCTTGACAGCTCAGTCATTTCACTTCAGCTCACTTAATTAAGACCTTAATTAATGGGAGCTGCCAAAATTTGATATTCTTGAGTGTCGAATAAACGTATAGGCCAAATAACAGTATAGGGTGGCAAATTGGTCAAATTTAATAATGTTATAGTGCCGAATAACAGTATAGGGGGCAAATTGTTCAAAACAAATAATAGTACAGTGCAAAAAAATCACTAGTATATTTGTCTTTTTAGCGCCGAAGCAATTTTTTTTACTCCACACGAAGCCAAGGCCCCAGGGGGGTACTGCCATACCAAAGCGGTGGGGGTGTGCCGCCAGAACCCCATGGAGCACATGGAGAGAGAGAAATCAAGAAATTTATGGTCACCAAGAGAGAATTATTGAACAATTTATGTAATATCTATAAGTGTAAGGTAAGCCCGGGCAGAACGTTTTCATTGGGAAATTTCCTCTTCGATGAAAGAGAGAATTATCAGGTTTAATTGGGGCACAAAGAGAGAAAATTTACATTTTTTCTTCGGACAGAGAGACAAAAATGGCCAAAAACAGGGGCATTTGCACGGCGCATACATGTATACCTCAGTATAGGGAGTACCCCCCTCCGGGGCCAAGGCGTCCCTAGAAAACTACGCGAACCGCCTGTATTTTGTTTTTTCTGCCGAATATGTAAAAAATTTGTGCTTTATTCGTGTCAGCGCAGATATAGTAACCGCATGTGAAAAACTGGGGAATTTTCCATTTTAAAATTGACATTAAAGTTTTCTTGAACTGAATACGCAAGCCCGTTTCAGGGGTAACCGCCACCAGCCGGTTACGACTGGTTTGAGGTGCGGCGCATGGCGGCCATTTACGGTCGGTTTACACGATGATCAAGCTGTTTAAACTAATAATATACCATGTCGTGCTCCCGAGAACTAAGGGTTCTGACGGATTCATCTAATCATGGAATTCTAACGGTCTAATCTAGGATCCTCAGAAGCACGGGATCCCGTTAAATTCACGACTGTCATTCGAAAGGATGAAAGCCATCAGAGGGAGCCACATGCAAACTCTAGTTGGGAGCAACTGATTTTAGCGCGACCAGTAAACCACTCCACGGATGATTGATTAGCGCTAGCTAGGGAGTGAGAGGGATTGCTCCCCTAAAAATTATGCCCTGCATAATTTGCCACGATTATCGGAGAATATAGGCTGGCACAAATGTTTAAATTTAATAATAGTATAGTGCCAAATAAGGTGTGTATAGGGCAACATTTTTCATCAAATAAATACGCATATAGGGACGTTTATTCGGCACTCAAGAGTATGTAGATGTTTTGTTCCTGAGTGCTTGTGATTAGGTACATTATGATGACTTGCTAGAAGAGCCGGAGTAGATTTAACAAGTGAGATCACTTAGCTCATGCCTCACTTAGCTCATGCCTCACTTAGCTACTTGTCATCTTGGATCAGCTGCACTGAAAGTGATGGTCTCACACAATACAAGAACTAGCAACTCAAAGCCTTTAAATATGTTAGCTCTGGTTTAGCACTATGTACATACAGGCAATGTATCAAGTCATACTGTACTCAAGCCCATCTTCATTTAGCACTATGTACATACAGGCAATGTATCAAGTCATACTGTACTCAAGCCCATCTTCATTTAGCACTATGTACATACAGGCAATGTATCAAGTCATACTGTACTCAAGCCCATCTTCATTTAGCACTATGTACATACAGGCAATGTATCAAGTTATATTGTACTCAAGCCCATCTTCATTTAGCACTATGTACATACAGGTAATGTATCAAGTCATACTGTACTCAAGCCCATCTTCATTTAGCACTATGTACATACAGGCAATGTATCAAGTCATACTGTACTCAAGCCCATCTTCATTTAGCACTATGTACATACAGGCAATGTATCAAGTTATATTGTACTCAAGCCCATCTTCATTTAGCACTATGTACATACAGGCAATGTATCAAGTTATATTGTACTCAAGCCCATCTTCATTTAGCACTATGTACATACAGGCAATGTATCAAGTCATACTGTACTCAAGCCCATCATCAATTCAATTTTTAGACTTGCCTTAAAAAATCAAAAGGTTATTTTCCATAAGGTCAAGGGAATAGCTTCTAAAAAAACTTAATTCTACCCCTAAAAGTTTGCACATTTTGAGGGTTTTCATTCAGCATGACAAATTGTGGTCGATCTCCCTTTAAAATGCTTTCTTTATATTTTGAATTCTCAGATTGTAGGAAATTGCTTATGAATGTTTTCTGTTTTTTTGGGAGGAGTACATCTTACATCGACTGCAGCAGCAGAGTCAATATTGCGGCACTGTAGTTCTGGCAAACCTCATAATGTCAATTAGCCTGTAGAAAAACGTACACATTATTCCTGCAAATTTAAATATAATTTACCAATTTAGATACACCTACCAATTCACATTGTTGCAATTTTTAATGAATAATTCATAATTAGATATATGGAAGTTTTTTTATATATTTATGTAATTTATTGTATCATACTTACAATAACTATATTACAGATATGTGGAATTGAAGGAAGAAACAATGATCTATGAAATAACGTTTGTACAAGAAATAAGATTTGTTTTTCCCAACTCTGACCGAATGCCTAACAAGTCTTTCATTTAAATTCATACTGGTACGTCGTTGAACAAAATAATCAAAACCCATTGTTAGGTTTTCCCCAAACAGTGTTGGGGGTTAACCCAAAATTGTCAGCAGCTGTTTAGTTTATGTTGTAATGGTACAAGCGGGTGCTGACTTCAAGTGATGCAGGCAGTTTTGTGTTATCATGACTCAATAATTTATGAACAGTATGTGCCGGCCACAGCATGAAGGACAAGGATACTTTCACCAGAAACCACAGATGGATTATGTCATTTCAAGTAGGGAAGCTAAATGACTTTGGTTTTGAGCAGTATAAAACATTGTCACTGTTTTGAGATAGCACCATACCTGTTGCTAGCACGTCCAAAGCAACACTGCATCTAAAGCTGTCTGTGGTAGTAATGGCAGCAGATTCTTCGGCACAGCCTACATAATGCCTTGTTAATGTAACATGGCAGGCCTGAGGCGTGCTGATTAGGCTGCAGCTATATCAGCATAATAACTTATAATATTATGGGTAACAGCAATTATAACTGTGGAATAATAATGGCATTCATGCCAGTATAAACTGACACTTATCCCTAGTCATCCAAGTACAACTGACAAACATTTTTATGTAATATTCTGATAAAAAAACTAGTGTGATAAGCATCTTGTTTTGCTTGAAATATACATTTTTACCGAGTCAACGGTGAATACTTGTCGATAAACTGTTTGGTTGTAAGCAACACATCAACTTCAGCAATCCATCAAAAAAGTAAGTGTTTCACGTCTGCTGATTCATCAATGACGCTTCATCAAAACATGTGCAGTGTGAATGGCTGCAGTGGCACGTTTTTAATTTTGACAGATTGTTTGTCTGAAGACTTTGATGGACATGTGAGGAAGCAGGCTTAACAATCTAAAACAAGGAGACAGTGGCAGTGACAACTTAACCAGTGAATCAATAATTTGGCAGAATCAAATAAAAATATATTTAGTTTGTACAATATGCGACATCATGTCGATAGATAACACATTATTATTATGTTGAGTGACCTAAATTAAATGAAGCACAGTCTAGTACATGTCATGGCAACCCATAACAGCTTGCCGCACCAGTCAAAATATTAGACTGGTTATAAATAAAAATTTTATAAAAATAACTTCTATTCATCTGAACGATTAGCTACATCATAAACATGAGTGATGGGCATCAAAGGGCTAACTTGAACTATTTGTTTCAGTAGCAAGAATGAGAAGAATATCTGAGATTATAGCGATAGTTTTTAGCATAAGAAAAGATAGTCCTACAAGATACATTACCACAGAGAAGGCATAGAATAGTCTTGCAGTAGGTGCAGTACACTATATGCCGCAGTGCATGCTGGTTAAATCTGTTTCTACCTGTAGTGAGAATAAGAGGTGTCATCAACGCTATTTATGCATCTTTGATCCTCCATGAAATTGAACAGAGCTAATAAAACCTGACACTATTAGCCGAACTAGGGACTTCCGAGTCCGCGATCAATCAAACTAACCACAGTAATCACAGAGATACTACAGCTTTATGCAATTTCTTTTTATGTCAACTTTTGGTTTTCTAAAATTAGAGACAGATGTGTGGGATTTTTGGGTCCTTAACTTCCCAGACAGGGATATAAAGTGGAAGGATCCTACAACTGTTAATGGCCTACCCCAAAGGCACATTTTTCCAATTTCCTTCCCCCAATTTATATGAAATGGCTAAATGGTCTGCCAACCTGGGAATTGAACCCTACATGCAGGGCTTCACAGTGGGTTAGTATATATGTATGGTTGGGCAAGATGGCGTATACCACTATTTAGCGATAGAATTTACACATTTGTAAGCTAATTCAATGTAGCATTTGCCTGATCAAATGTAGCAGCATTACTCTGTATGCTGTTGTTAACATTGTTTATTAAAATGCCATTTTTATTTGAGAAAATGCAGGCAGACAAACGCATACATTGCGATTTCAGTAGCTAGTTGATACGTTGTGTTGTGATATACACGATGGCTTGTTGAGATCCAGACAACGCTGGTGTGAGGATGGCCTCTGGTGAGAGGATGACATCTGGTGAGAGGGTGACCTCTGGTAAGGGGTAGCATCTGGTGAGGGGGTGGCATCTGGTGAGAGGGTGGCATCTGGTGAGAGGATGACATCTGGTGAGAGGGTGACATTTAGTGAGAGGGTGACATCTGGTGAGAGTGTCACATCTAGTGAAAGGATGACATCTGATGAGAGGATGACATCTAGTGAGAGAATAACATCTGGTGAGAGGATGAGATGTGGTGAGAGGATCACATCTAGTGAGAGGGTGACATCTGGTATGAGGGTGACATCTGGTGAGAGGGTGACATCTGATGAGAGGGTGACATCTGATGAGAGGGTGACACAGTGCTCGACATTAACGCTTGTCCATTTGTCCGGGACAAATAGCTACCAGTGTAGGACAAGTACATAATCCTGTCCCACCGGACAAGTTCATGCCGTTAAAATATAAAACATGTACTATTCATTTTAATAAAAAGACTGATGATATCTAGTGAGGATGACATCTGGTGAGAGGATGATATCTGGTGAGAGGGTCACATCTAGTGAGAAGGTCACATCTGGTGTCACATTTAGTGAGAGGATGACATCTGGTGAGAGGATATCTGGTGAGAGGGTGACATCTGATGAGGGTGACATCTAGTGACATCTATTGAGGGGATGACATCTGGTGAGAGGGTGACATCTAGTAAGATGGTGACATCTGGTAGGAGGGTAACATACAGTGAGAGGGTGACATCTCGTGAGTGTCACATCTAGTGAGGATGACATCTGGTGAGAGGGTGACATCTAGTGAGAGGACCCCTATGAGAGAGGGTAACTGTATAATTATGCCAATGAAAACTCTCGCTCATATGAAAGTTTCACAACATTTTCGGGGTATGTTTTATAGGAACCCTCCACAATAGTGGAGAAGAAGACAGTAACTGAGAATAAAATCTAACAGCAAGACAAAAATACTTAGCCACTAACATTCTGTTCAGCCTATACTAGCCAACAGCGACTGGTCTACCTAGACTCCAGCATTCTGGACAAAATAAACCAGAGATGTTCTAGCTGTAGCCTCATTAAAATCAGTTCTCATTCAACGTGTCTAGAAAATGTCATCTTAACCACCCATTTTGGATAAAAGCCTGCTATCAACGAGCAGTATGACGGGGGAGCTGACACGAGCAGACGACAGAGGCTCTTGCTATTTGCTAGATCCAGTTAGCAGTAAATCGTTGAAGAAGACCTGAGCAGTGTCTGAAGGCGGCAATCAATGAGTCTGTGGTCAGACCTGTTGGTCCTAGGCTCCTGTAATGAGAGGTACTTTAATGACATAAGTGAATGATGTTCAGGGAGATGGGATATGTTTCAACACTCTCGGCTTACAGGGAGGCCATCACGCCAGCTGAACAACTTCATTAAGACCAGGGCAGGCATCCTACATGCATATCATGCGTGTAAAGGTCAGACGGAGGGACACTCCGGGACATTTAGTGGACTAATTATGTAGTCCACTGGCACTGATTGTGATGAGCACAGACAATGGAGAGGAATGACAAGTTTCTCCTCCTTGACTAAATATGGCCTAACAATACCAACGAAAGTGTAGGTACCAAAAGCATTCAATTTATACAGCAATGTCCAACATTCATTGGCCAGAGAATGCAACACTCTGCCCCTGGCAGATCTCTTCAAGCAAACACTATATCAACTTCTATTGAAGCATCCAGCCATGCTGCAATTGCAAAGCTGTTCATTCTTTTAATTCTTATAATCTTATAATCACTGAAATCCCATCACCGTCTATTGTCAGGCACTCATTTATACAGCTGAATAAAATTAGCAATGTGGGATGAATGAAATTGCCCAAGTTTCGAGACAGCTGCAGGTGGACTCGAACCCATCCTCTATTTTGACAGGACAGTGCCTTAATCACCAAGCAAGACTCCCAACCATAGTGGTTATATTGGTCACAGTTAAGCCGGCTTCTCCTATGCCTAGGTGTAAATGTAGAAGTGTATATATATATATATATAATTATATATGTTTGCCCGACTTCATAATCCATATATTATAAAAAAATTATATATATATAATGATATATATGTGTATATATATATACACACACACACACAAATATATAATTATTATATATATCATTTTATATAATATATGGATTATGGAGTCAGGCAAACATATATAATTATATATATATAGGTGTGCAATCCAAATGATAAGACTTTTAAAGATTATAAGACTTTTAACAATAAAAAATGTCTGAATGTCACACTGAAATTGCCCATATATGTGTGTGCACACACACACACGCACACACACAAATGGGCAATTCCAGCGTTACGTGACATTCATACATTTTTCATCTTTAAAAGTCTGCAGATCCATGTTAATTTATTGCTGACTGTTTTAATTTTGATCATAATGATCATAGCAATATTTTACATGTTGTTTTATTTGTAGGGTAGGCAAAATTTATTTTTCATAAAAAATTTATTTCTGAAAATATATTACATGGAGCATTTACATGTTTGATGCAGAAAAATAAAAATTCAGATGGATGCATTATTATTATTATTACTACTAAGTGTCTTTCGCAGTCGAGATGGCCGCTTACACCGCTTCTCTTGTATTGTTCTGTGTAGTTTGTGCCACTTGGTTTTATCTATGGTGATCCGACGCAGCTGCTCCAGGTCGGCCCTGGTCTTCAGTCGCATGCCGATCTGCGGCAGGTCGGTGTCAAGGGTTCTGGGTCGGCCGCGATAACCATGGAGTCCGGCCATTTGGAAGTAGGTGGACATTGTTTGGTTTGCGGGCACCTCCTCGTCCAAGCGTAGGACGTGACCGAAGAGGCGCCATCGCATGTTCATCACATCTGTGCTTATTTGATGGCACCGACACCGTTCATACAACTTCAAGTTGCTTATCCTCTGTGGCCAGTGAATCCCAATGAGTGAGCGGAGCTGCTTCCAATGGAAGGCATCCTGTTTTTCCGATGCATTAGTTATTGGATGCATTAATTATTGCCAAAAGTCTGTGAAGTTATGAAAGTATGTTAGTAAGTTGCTTTATCATAATTAAGAATATGCATACATATACTATGCATATGCCCGTGATTGGATATTATTATTTTAATAAAAAATATAAATGTGCTATTACGTGTTTGACACATTTTCGCTATATGTGATGTGTGTGAAATAGACTTAGTAATGGACAGTTTTCTTAGTTGATAATGACTGTTTACATAACAATATAACATTTTAGTTCATGTTATAATAACACAACATAATGAAGAAAGTTAATTGTGATAAAACAAAAAGTAATGTAACATATTTATTTAATATGCCTTGAGTAATATCAACAATAAGATCTGATCCATTTCATCTTATTTTTAATCACCAAACCCTCAAACAAAAAACAGCATAATTAACAAAACCATTACATTTAGAGTGCTAAACCTTATTATAGAACTTATTATCAAACATGTAGTTTGCTCAATAAATGTGAGCTCTGGAGCCTTTTTTATTATCTCTGCTCCAGAAAATGCTCTTTTTCAGGTATACTCCTGAAGTAAATAATAAATTATATTTCTCTATATGGTGAGGATGTAGCTTAGAGTTCTATTTTTATTATAAATCATTTTTAATGAATAAATAAATAATTTTACAGATGATTTGTAACAAGTCCTATTTTCTTCTAAACATTCAACATTTTTATTATTTAATGCATTGGTTGTTCAGTATCAAATACAATGATCTGGCAACGTAAATCAACAAAAGTAGTTACGTTATATTGTTATTGTGTATCACTTTCAAATTCTGATTGCTAACACTTTCTCCATTTTACCCTGAGGTCAATTTAAAGGACACTGCAGGATCTGTTACAAATTCATATATTTTATAGAAAAAATATGAACAGCTTAGGACACGTGTGTTTCCAAATTGTACTAATTGCATCAACTACTCGTCATCGACGGTCTTCTCGTTGGCCGATACGAGCCGCCAATTTCCTTCCGCAGTATCAGCAGGCGAACTCTGGCTGCTGATTTGTTCAATTTGCAGGCGCGAGTGCATGTTCAAGGTGGCGTTGTCGTTTGATTTCAGTTGCTCTTTTGGTTTCGGCTTTTACGGCTCCTTTTTTGATGGCCATACACCATGCACTGCAATTGTGCGCCATCTCCTCCCAGTGCCTCTTGTTGATATCGGCGTTGAGGTGTCACTTTGTGCAATCCATGTAGCATAAGTGTGGTCTTCCAACATTTCGCTGCCATAGCTCGCCGTACAGAACTGCCTTAGGCAGCCGGTCATCATTCATCCGTACAAAGGAGCAGTTTAGCGTTGCGTAGTTGTCCTTCCAGCGGCTCAGGATGTCCGGTTTGCCGGTCAACAGAGTATTTCCATCAGCGGTCAGCATTGTAGGTCGTTGCGTCCCAGAAATACTTTTCAGCGACTGAAAGACACCCCTGGAGTCACCTTGATCAGAAAGTGTTTGCATTTTGTCTGCTTTTGCGTCCCACCAGCTGTTTTCCATGTGTCATAGTTTGCGCTGAAGCTTTGACTTAGTTTGTGCATGATGTTGTATCAACTACTACTAATCACATATACATATTGATACAGCATGATAAATAAAAAATGTTATGCCCTGTGAATCAAACAAAGAGGAATAGTGACATAATCTAACGCTGAACACATACAAATAAGACATTTTAAAGAGAGAATTAAGGGTATATGTCCTGTGGTGTGTCAATTATTATTAAATTAGTTTTGTGTTGCCCTCTTGTCACATATTAGCAAACAAATTAAAAGATTGTGAAATTACATTCTGCCATCATATAAAAAATTATAGGTATTAAGTGTTTATTTATTTCATATGTTATATAGTTAAATGTTTTTGCATGTCTTTTATATTTTGGTATTAAATTAAAAGCAGTCTGTGTTGACCTATAAAACATTTGGAAATAATTTTTTTTATTATTTAAAAAAGGAACAGTCATATCAGATGAGGCTGAACATATGCAAATCAGACATATTAAAGAGATAATTAAGGGTATGTTTCCCCGGGTGTGTTATTATTAAATTAGCGTTGTGTTGCCCCTTTGCTACATATTAGCATCTAAATTATAGCAATTAAAATATTGTGAAATTACATTCTGCCATCATTTATAGGTACATGTATTAGGTACACTTATATATTTAACATTTTATATAGCTATATAGTTTTGCATGTCTTTTATAATCTGGTATTACACAAATAGTTGTGTTGATTTATAAATCATATAGAAATGAAAATTTTTTTTTTATAATTTGTGAAAAAAAATTTGTTTTTGGAAATTTGCATTACGTGTGTGACATTCACCTTTTTAACAACTAATAACTTTTACAATCAATATTGCTATGCTTTATTTGTCATTTCATTGTAACATAGTGGCATCTAAGTACACCTAGTTCATGACTTTAAAAAAAATTTACATCAAAACATGGTTTTATTTCTATCTTGAAAAGGGTATTGCAATAATTGAAATAACGAAATGCATACCTGTATGCAATAGGGCCATTGTTTCCCAAGACAAATTTATGAAATAATATTTTAAAACTTGTTTTATACAACAATGAGATAGAAGTAGTAAATGAAAAAATTTCATCCTAATGCAATTATAGAAAGTCACCTCTCAGGTTCAATTTGGCTTGGATCGTCCATACATTGGTTATGGAGTCAGACAAACATGCAGATATAATATACAAAGGTGTGACAAACAACTCATTATCAGGTAATTTCTCTATATCCCACAAATATGAAGAAAATATATATCTGAAATTCTTAGTATCAAAGTGACAAGTTTTTAATAAAAATAAGACATCACTTCACTCATGTCATGAGAAGTATGGCACACACAGAAATACAATGTTTTCCTCTAGTACTATCAGGATTTGATTTTCTGTGTATAATTTGGCTTTCCATATATAATAATTCAAATTTTAGACTATTGATTTGTTTACAAATGTATTATATATGTAAGCAGGTCAGCGAAAGATGCCTCATCGTTATGGAAGAGTTTACGTAATTCCCTTGCTATTAATTTAGTAGCTGTTAGTACAATGGATGTTTGAAATGTTACTAGGTCCTGATGTAGATATAGACAGACTGGATCGGACAATAAGATTTGGCTAGTTTTACAGTAAAGTCAGAAAGCTATGCAGAGAATACACAGGAAATAGTATTATTAACCCATTCAGACCCGAGTACGTATATATATATATCGTATTTAACAGCCGTTGCGACCCATGTACGTAAATATACGTACTCCAAGTTCCATTTATAAATACGGTCAAATCAGCGACTTAGTAGGCTTTGCTGTGACGTTATCAGAAAGAGGCACGCATGCGCAGTATCATACTGTCGGCCATCTTTTCTCAATGTTTTCAATTGGGATAGGAAAAGGGAATTTTCCGCATCGTTTGTCATAATTTTTCGAGGTTGCCGGAAAAGAAATGGCCGGATCAAGTGGCGCTAGTGAAGCGTCTTTTGATGTGTCGTTTGAGATGGACATTGGCAAAGAATTCGGCAGGTTTTATGCGAGAGATGTTGAGTTAGTGGAGGAACTAATCCAGGCAAATTCGATTGAGAAAGTTCCGACGAAGTTGACGTCTCCGACTTCGTAAACAGCGACATTGACAGCCGCTCCGACGATAACACTGTGATACTTGACCCGGACGATTTAGAAGCTGTGTCTGTTTTGCGTGAAATGTGCGTGAAATGTGAAATGAATTACGCGTGAAATGTTGAGTTAGTG
This sequence comes from Lamellibrachia columna, assembly GCA_963662155.1. Lineage (NCBI taxonomy): Eukaryota > Metazoa > Annelida > Polychaeta > Sabellida > Siboglinidae > Lamellibrachia > Lamellibrachia columna. The sequence continues at coordinate 35,625,527 of OY759270.1, forward strand.
GAGGAACAAATCCGAGATTGTCCAGGCGGTTTCGATTGAGAAAGCGATGACGAAGTTAACGTCTCTGACTTCGAAAACATCGACATCGCATAACGTTGTGATACTTGACCCGGACGATTCGGACGCTGTGCCTGTTTTGTGTGTTTTATTTGAACATTCAATTTTCATACTTTTTGCTGATTGTTGTAGCAACTGCAGACTTGAAGACTGGTACAGACTAGTATTCAGTGATATATAGACATTGCTGCTACTCTTACAAGTGGACATTTATATCAGTGAACCATTTTTATTTTGGACATTCGTTTTTTCAATTTCCGTACATTTTGTTGTTGCTTTCCATGGCAATTGTCATGCACCTGTCTGTGTTTTCATGAATAAATCGTAGTTGGATGGATAGCTCATTCATTCAGCTTTCAGAAAATGTATACTTTTATGGGTCTGTCTCTTACTATTATGCTGTTGTTAGACAATCCCCTGGGGCAAATTTTGCTGGCGATCATGTGGGTTTGAATGGGTTAAATGCAACATTTGTCATTTAGAAAAGTGATCCATCTGTCTGGGAAGTTCTAGCTTTTTAACCGTTTATCCTCCTTAGCATATTTATCCATCTGTTGACAACTTTAAAATTGTAAACCGATTTGGGACTGCCTAACCATTTGGCTCTGATGCGCTGATGAGCTCCGGTTCCCAACGATTTAGGCACAATAGAAGTCGTCATGTTATATTATATTGATCCCATTGAAACGGTGTTAGTGTGATTCCCCATTAGTGCATTTACATTAGGAGAAACTCAGATAATGAGAGTGGACATCAGGAAGGTTCATAAATATTCATAGTTTGGTTTATGTATAAAATTATAGGAAATGTTAGAACAGTTGGCACTGAGGAATGGAACATACTGTCCCACACATTTTGAGTGGCTTGACAACTCAATGATTCGAGCTCCAGGCCAGTGGTTCACCCTGTTAGTTCATAAATATTGGGTACAACTTGTTGACTTGTCTAGCTCCAAACATACATACAATTTTTATTACTATATGTATAGGAAGTTGGAAATATGTTTCTTTCATACGAGATACTAAAAGCTGTAGGTCCCTTCTAACTGACCAGTGTCTATGCTAGGGATAAAAAGACCACACACGCACAGGGTAAATATGTAACCTGTCTTGACTCACACAGCTGGTGGATAAAGGTCCCTATATGTAAACCCACAATGTTTTCTTAATTGACACTTGCTGATTATACTTCAGGTTCAGATACCGTAAAATGCTCCAGTCGTCAAAATCATAACGTTAACAAATACATGTTAGAAATCATGTATTTATAACACAACTGCCATCAGAACTACTCTACTATGAAATGTTTGTTATCAAATAACATTCTATTCTAGACATATCTACAATACGTCAAATCTGTCCCGTTAATATAACAATTCTGAGAACAAACCTTATCACCGACTCCACAATTTTATGCATGCACAATCCGTTTGATCATTCGATTGCCTCCTATAGCAGCCTGCATGCTGGCTCCAGTGGCAGTCACTGTATAGCAGCCTGCATGCTGGCTCCAGTGGCAGTCACTGTATAGCAGCCTGCATGCTGGCTCCAGTGGCAGTCATTGTATAGCAGCCTGCATGCTGGCTCCAGTGGCAGTCATTGTATAGCAGCCTGCATGCTGGCTCCAGTGGCAGTCATTGTAATGGCTGGATATGTGTAGAACATGTAAAAGAAGGCCAGAAATATGACATCGTAAACGTACCTGGCAACGCCTGCGTTCGCTGACCAACTCAGGGACACTATCACACACAAGGACACACAGCCTGATGATAAGTGGATGACCAGCATGCTTATGCGGCATGGCCACGCCTTCATAGGGCAGTCTGATTAGTACACATCATTAGTGACCTGTCAGTTTCATGGACACATGAAGGACTGTCATTTTCACTAACGGACAAGTACGTAATCTTCATCGCAGAGAAATCATCAGAAAGTGGACATAACGATGCCAAGAGCTGTCCTTAAAGACAAGCACTCATACATTAAGTCAAGTAGCAAGGCTCATCAACCTGGGATCACACAAATGTTGGTGTTAATGTGTAAAAAATAGAGACACTCCATGCTTGTTGTGTTAATGATGACTTTCTAGATATGCAGTCACCGCAGTCATACACGTACGCATGCATGCACGCACGCACGCACGCACGCACGCATGCACGCCTGTACACAACACGACACATCAACGGTAGTGACAGTAGGGTTCAGCCTACAGTTACATTTCCATTTGGTGGCCATGTTAACGTTTTGCATGATTATAAGAAAATGTGACCATCAAAAATTCTAAAAGTTTTTACCAGACACTGTCATCATCCCACTGACATGCTGGTCAAGTTTTGTCAAAATTAGACATTTCTAACTCTTGTAATATGCCTGTATGTACAATACCCATCTATGTTTACCAATATTGGCACGAATTACAGCGCACACGTGGCCAAGAAAATCACAAATATCTTTCAGCCATTTAGCCTACTAAAATCATCTAAAAATCCACCATTTCACTCTCAACAGCTTCCACCAGCAAACCTAGTAATGTCCATGCACAAATGCACTTATGTCAGGTTGTATGAATTTTCAAAAACCTCCTATATCCAAACTTACTATGCCTCACATTCGTCTGTAAGTCTTTTATCTGTAACACACCAGGAAGTCTAATTGAGGCACCATTCCAGTTGAGTCAGGGCCAAGTCAACTTGCTCTGTAGATGTCACAATGAGAGACCACATGACACAAAGCTACTGCTGCATGTGGCTTACATAAAGCACACAGGGGAGCTTCCTGTTTGTGTTGTCATTATGCAGTCACTGTACATTAACTGGATGATGCAGTTTCCACATGGAGGAACTACATAAAGAGCAGATATTTCCTGGTAATACTGTTCCCCATATAGCAGTTCTCTTAGACAAATTATTTATATAAATCAAAGCTTTCCTTGTATCCTTACATTCCTTAATAATTATGTTCTTCCACATTTTAGTTACCTATTTCCTACAATAAATATCATATTATTAATTTTTACTACCTTTATATCCATGCCAAAATAAAAGATGTGTAGTCTGGTCAATTATTCACATACCTACATGACAACTAAACTAAAACAAACAAAAACTGTTTGCCCAAACATAAAATGTGTATTATTAACGCAACCTGTCCTACACAACTGAGAATGCACAAGTTAATGAAACACTACAATACAACTTGCATCTCAGAATTCAATGTACTTAGGCCAAGGTAGTTTCCAGTTTTTGTGTCCACATGATTCACTCCAAGATATTTGTGTCCACATGATTCACTCCAAGATATTTGCATTAATGTTTTTCAATTCATGAACAGTGGCACCACTTGGGGAATAAAAGTGAAACAATCAAACTGCTTTGCTTGTTAACATGTCTAATATCATCATTGGTGGATACTATTTGTCTTATGCATCATTATCCCACATAGTCACTATTGGTTGTTGACATGTCTAATATCATCACTGGTGGATAATATTTGTCTATTGTATCATTATCTCGCGTAGTCACTATTGGCTGTTGACATGTCTAATATCATCACTGGTGGATAATATTTGTCTATTGTATCATTATCCCACATAGTCACTATTGGCTGTTGACATGTCTAATATCATCACTGGTGGATAATATTTGTCTATTGTATCATTATCTCGCGTAGTCACTATTGGCTGTTGACATGTCTAATATCATCACTGGTGGATAATATTTGTTTTGTGTATCATTATCTCGCGTAGTCACTGTTGGTTGTTGACACGTCTAATATCATCACTGGTGGATAATATTTGTCTATTGTATCATTATCTCGCGTAGTCACTATTGGCTGTTGACATGTCTAATATCATCACTGGTGGATGATATTTGTTTTGTGTATCATTATCTCGCGTAGTCACTGTTGGTTGTTGACACGTCTAATATCATCACTGGTGGATAATATTTGTCTATTGTATCATTATCTCGCGTAGTCACTATTGGCTGTTGACATGTCTAATATCATCACTGGTGGATAATATTTGTTTTGTGTATCATTATCTCGCATAGTCACTGTTGGTTGTTGACACGTCTAATATCATCACTGGTGGATAATATTTGTCTATTGTATCATTATCTCGCGTAGTCACTATTGGCTGTTGACATGTCTAATATCATCACTGGTGGATAATATTTGTCTATTGTATCATTATCCCACATAGTCACTATTGGCTGTTGACATGTCTAATATCATCACTGGTGGATAATATTTGTCTATTGTATCATTATCTCGCGTAGTCACTATTGGCTGTTGACATGTCTAATATCATCACTGGTGGATAATATTTGTTTTGTGTATCATTATCTCGCGTAGTCACTGTTGGTTGTTGACACGTCTAATATCATCACTGGTGGATAATATTTGTCTATTGTATCATTATCTCGCGTAGTCACTATTGGCTGTTGACATGTCTAATATCATCACTGGTGGATGATATTTGTTTTGTGTATCATTATCTCGCGTAGTCACTGTTGGTTGTTGACACGTCTAATATCATCACTGGTGGATAATATTTGTCTATTGTATCATTATCTCGCGTAGTCACTATTGGCTGTTGACATGTCTAATATCATCACTGGTGGATAATATTTGTTTTGTGTATCATTATCTCGCGTAGTCACTGTTGGTTGTTGACACGTCTAATATCATCACTGGTGGATAATATTTGTCTATTGTATCATTATCTCGCGTAGTCACTATTGGCTGTTGACATGTCTAATATCATCACTGGTGGATAATATTTGTCTTTTGTATCACTATACCGCGTAGTCACTATTGCTCCCAGGAACTACACAAATGGATTTTTGTCTTGATCAAACTACATTTCCCTGATAAACGCGAGCGACAGTCTAATACGACTCTAAAGTATCAGGGATGTGAAATAAATTATGTTAATATATTTTGGATTCACAAATCGAACAATCAGAAACATCTGCCAAACTTAACTCACCCGTATGTAACTGAGGGAATTCTACCAGGTTCTAGAGGGTGTCTCATATATAAGATGCCATTTACCTGCTGTGTAAAATGGAACGTGTTCCAGGAAGAGATGGGAGGAGAGATTTGGAACGAGGGATGAGTGAATACATGCACCAGAGACAGCAGTGCAATGTGACCAGTGACAGAAGCAGAAGAAAATAAACATTGAGGACCAGTATCAATGGCAGCCTCAACCTGGACTTCAGGGACGAAGGACCAGTATCAATGGCAGACTCACCCTGGACTTCAGGGACGAAGGACCAGTATCAATGGCAGCCTCACCCCGGACTTCAGGGACGAAGGACCAGTATCAATGGCAGCCTCACCCTGGACTTCAGGGCCGAAGGACCAGTATCAATGGCAGCCTCACCTTGGACTTCAGGGACAAAGGACCAGTATCAATGGCAGACTCACCCTGGACTTCAGGGACGAAGGACCAGTATCAATGGCAGCCTCACCTTGGACTTCAGGGACAAAGGACCAGTATCAATGGCAGACTCACCCTGGACTTCAGGGACGAAGGACCAGTATCAATGGCAGCCTCACCCCGGACTTCAGGGACGAAGGACCAGTATCAATGGCAGCCTCACCCCGGACTTCAGGGACAAAGGACCAGTATCAATGGCAGACTCACCCTGGACTTCAGGGACAAAGGACCAGTATCAATGGCAGCCTCACCTTGGACTTCAGGGACAAAGGACCAGTATCAATGGCAGACTCACCCTGGACTTCAGGGACGAAGGACCAGTATCAATGGCAGCCTCACACCGGACTTCAGGGACGAAAGACCAGTATCAATGGCAGCCTCACCCCGGACTTCAGGGACAAAGGACCAGTATCAATGGCAGCCTCACCCTGGACTTCAGGGACAAAGGACCAGTATCAATGGCAGACTCACCCCGGACTTCAGGGACAAAGGACCAGTATCAAAGGCAGCCTCACCCCGGACTTCAGGGACGAAGGACCAGTATCAATGGCAACCTCACCCCGGACTTCAGGGACGAAGGACCAGTATCAATGGCAGCCTCACCTTGGACTTCAGGGACAAAGGACCAGTATCAATGGCAGCCTCACCCCGGACTTCAGGGACGAAGGACCAGTATCAATGGCAGCCTCACCTTGGACTTCAGGGACAAAGGACCAGTATCAATGGCAGACTCACCCTGGACTTCAGGGACGAAGGACCAGTATCAATGGCAGCCTCACCCCGGACTTCAGGGACGAAGGACCAGTATCAATGGCAGCCTCACCTTGGACTTCAGGGACAAAGGACCAGTATCAATGGCAGACTCACCCTGGACTTCAGGGACAAAGGACCAGTATCAATGGCAGCCTCACCTTGGACTTCAGTGACAAAGGACCAGTATCAATGGCAGACTCACCCTGGACTTCAGGGACAAAGGACCAGCATCAATGGCAGCCTCACCTTGGACTTCAGGGACAAAGGACCAGTATCAATGGCAGACTCACCCTGGACTTCAGGGATAAAGGACCAGTATCAATGGCAGCTTCACCCAATACTTCATGGACAAAGGACCAGTATCAATGGCAGCCTCACCCTAGACTTCAGGGACAAGGGACCAGTATCAATGGCAGCCTCACCCTAGACTTCAGGGCCAAAGGACCAGTATCAATGGCAGCTTCACTCCATACTTCAGGGACAACGAGGAGACCAACAAATGTGTCTTGGTATCTGTGCCAATGCCTGCCAGTGAGGATGCTCCAAGAACAGCCCTGACTGGGTGTGAATGAGGCACCTATTGAAACCCATTAGTACATCCATATATGTGATCACACAGGCATCTGCGTCCTTGTAATGCCATGCAGAGACAGGTATTTCATTAGGCATGCACATTTAATGGTAATATGGTAATGGGACATTCTCTCTTGGGGAAACTCTAACTTCCTACTGGAACCTGCTACAGCAGATAATAACTGATATGTGCACTGGGTTTATTTATACTCGCCATGATTACTAGTGCAAATATATGACTTTTAAATTATCAGAGAAACCATTTAACTTAACATGATATATTGGATTACAAATGTTCATCTGTAAGCCAGCATGCAACCTATTTCCAGCAATATAACATTGACCAATCACAAGGATACCACTGGTGTACTCTATCTGACTCCATCTGATAACACATGGTTAGAGTTTGTGACTCAGAATAATACATAACAAATGTATTTAAACTAAACAGTACCCACATCACTCATATCCATGAATAAATATGCCTTCAGACAACAGCTAAACATCCATCCTGCTCTACCAGGCTAAGCTGTGCACCTTCATGTGGTCAGTTGCCAGTGGTATATTCATAATCTAGATTTAACAAGATTTACCATCCAAGCCAAAGGCCCAGATGGCAAGTGGACAATTGCCATTGGCTTATCGAGAGTCCAACAATGTTCTTCTACGTGTAACCCGCCCTCCTGAGATATGTGTCAATCCCGTTTTAAAACATTTTCACGCTGCTAGCAGTTATACAATACGTAGACAATTTGTTCAATTCATATATTGTCCTCTGTGAGAAGGAGTACTTCCTGATATCCAATCTACACTGACCCTTTACTAATTTTACCTCATGTCCTCTATTTCTGCTATATTTCTTGAGTGAGAAAAACATATTTCTATCAATATCTTCATACCCATTCAATATCTTAAAAATTCAATATCTTAAAAATTAACCTCCTTATCTCTAGAGTTGTTAAACCACATTCTTTCAGGCGTTCTTCATAACTAAGGTCTCTGTCCTGGAATAATTTTAGTTGCTCTCCTCTGTATGCATTCAAGCATATCTATATCCTTCTTATGAAATGGTCTCCACGCTTGTATACACTATTCTAAATGAAGTCTAACTATTGCTTTATACAGAGGTATAATTAGCTTTTTCCTTATATGTTATGTTTCTCCTAATCAACCCAAGAATTTGATTTCCCTTTGAAGCTGCAATACCACACTGCTCTGAAACTTTCATATCAGCGCTTATTGTAACTCCTTTTCTTTTATAGTAGTACCCAGAACAGTATCTCCCATTTTATAGTTTACATCCAAGTTCCTATGTCCTGTATGTAGGCATTTACATTTCCCAAAATTTAACATCTGTCATTTCTTCATTGTCATTTCGCCATCTCATAAGAGTCATGCATTGTCTAACATGTTGTCTATTTGTTTACACACGGGGGTCAACTACATAATAATTGAAACCCCAAATTCCATTTCCGAAATTGTAATTGGTGATTTGTTTTTAAAAGTAACTGGAATTGGCAAAACTGTAATTGGTATTTTCAATTACTTTTCAATTACATCATGTAGCTGTTTAACTCAAATTCTTTGCTACAAATAATCAATAAAATATAATGTTGTATGTATGTATGTATATATATATATATATATATATATATATCATATCTGTTTGCCATTATGTACCATAATATGCAGAAATTAAATAAAGCTGCTCTGAAACTGATATTAATTTGGGTCATTGAGTATGTTTATGGTTGCAATTGTTATTTTGTAGTTGGAATTGTCTTTTGAGGTGTAATTGGAATTGGTATTTGAAATTGGTATGTAATTGGACATTATAAAATGTAATTGGCCCCAAGCCTGTTTGTTTAAAGGTCCCTTTTCAATTCGATTCTTTTCCATTTCATTTCTAATTAATTTTGCAAAAATTCAAGCCTATCTCGTTTCCACTATGTCATGCTAGCTCGTTTGTGCAACTTTTCCATGTAGTTATTGTGTAAAATCATCAGACATACTATTAAATTATTTAATGCTTGATCAGACATTGAAGTGAAAATGGAAACGCTGAAAACCAAAAAACATTTGCTGTTGGTGAAATTTCATAACTTTGTTATGTGATGATCGCCCATGACCAGCCTTGACCCCATAAAGTGTCTACCATTCTGGATATCCACTATTTTCAGCTTTACAACTATCAATTCTTTCGATGATTTGAAAAAAAATAGACACTTCATTAAACCAACTGCAGATATGATTTATATTATTCACACACTACATATTAGGACATCAACTAACTGGACTCCCGATAGGCTAAGCCTCCCATAGTTTGCCATGCTACCATGTAGTGGTGCAACAGGTTATTCACAATTATATTTAATCCCAAAGCCAAATGGGGACTAATGGTACCCCTACTATGCCATTATCTACTGCCTGTGGCGCAGTATTCCACAAATGCCACCAGCTATTACTAATTTCAAATGTGAGACTGAGTGAGTAATTTAAAGACAACAAGGTGATTGCCATGATGTCTAATCAGTCTGACAGCATCACGCCTGGTCCAACAAGATGAGTCATCCGCAGCCAGCTTCCATGCTATGCTTCACTGACTCCAACCTAATAGACCAGAATATTACGTACTCAAAGCGCATTCTCACAAGAAGTTTCATGTCTCCGGGACCATCTGCCCCTAGGTAATGGCAGTCAATTCAATACAACTCCAAGTTGTATGTCGACACCCTCCTTTATCAAGCTCTCAAAATCTCATTCTTGCACATTTTATGAGTAACAGGGCCATATTAATCACATGTCAATTCTACCTAAATGCAATTTTTAGAGCCTTATTTCTAAATATTTACTTGACAACATAATGTTTCGTCATTAAAATTTAATAAAACAAATATAATTTGTATAAGTTTCTTACCCATAATTATGTGTGAGCATGCACTTAATTATGTGTGTGGGTGGTTGTGTGCTTGCCGCTATGCATGCACACACGTGCGCGCATGCACGTGCGCGCATGCACGTGCGCACGTGTGTGTGCTTGTGCTATGCATGTACACGTGTGTGGTTGTGTGCTTGTGCTATGCATGTACATGCATGTACATGCGTGTGTGTGTGTGTGTGTGTGTGTGTGTGTGTGTGTGTGTGTGTGTGTGTGTGTGTGTGTGTGTGTGTGTGTGTGTGTGTGTGTGTGTGTGTGTGCTTGTCCTATGCATTTACACATGTATGTGGGTGATTATGTGCTTGTGCTATGCTTGTACACATGTGGGTGGTAGTGTGCTTCTGCTATGCATGTACACGTGTGGGTGGTAGTGTGCTTCTGCTATGCATGTACACGTGTATATGTGTGGTAGTGTGCTTGTGCTATGCATGTACACATGTGTTTGAGTGGTCGTGTGCTTGTGCTATGCATGTACGTTTTATGCTTAAATATATATTATTAGTTAGTGAACTGTCTGGTCAGTCATAGTGCCAATTACACTGCCTGGTCAGTCACAGTGCCAGTTACACTGTCTGGCCAGCCATAGTGCCAATTACACTGTCTGGTCAGTCATAATGCCAGTTACACTGCCTGATCAGTCATAGTGCCAGTTACACTGTCTGGCCAGCCATAGTGCCAATTACACTGTCTGGTCAGTCATAATGCCAGTTACACTGCCTGATCAGTCATAGTGCCAGTTACACTGTCTGGCCAGCCATAGTGCCAATTACACTGTCTGGTCAGTCATAATGCCAGTTACACTGCCTGGTCAGTCACAGTGCCAGTTACAATGTCTGGCCAGCCATAGTGCCAATTACACTGTCTGGTCAGTCATAATGCCAGTTACACTGCCTGGTCAGTCACAGTGCCAGTTACAATGTCTGGCCAGCCATAGTGCCAATTCACACAATACCAGCATCAATATAAAATAGTAAAACAAACAGTTTAAGAACTTCCTTTACCAAGACTTGCCAACACCTACACACAACATAAAAACACCTCTCAGATGTTATTATTTGTGAACACAGCTTTGATATTAATACCCTGCAGGCAGGATTTTTATCAGGTCTGCATCAATCAATTAGAGAAATCTTCTCTTTATGTCTAAATTTTGATTTGCAGCTTTGCATTATCTGTGAAACAAAATGAGATTGATGTCACAGAGAGCTCTGTGGGCAGACAAGCGTCACCAGCCAATATAAAGAAACAAGCATGTGATCAGTCTTTGATGCTTACATGTCTATTCGTTAGCCCAGCCAGGGACCATCCCACAAATTAATCATGTTCAGTCTGATCATGTTCAAAATAAAAATTTACTGTTTACTGGTAATTGACACAAAATAGATTTATGTGGACCTCTGATGTTTTTACAATAAATGTTCCCCTTCAAGCTTCAATTATACACACATCACACCCATACCCACGCACACACACACAGAGGTATTATTAATTATAATATTAACATTGACTAATTAACATCTCAGTATGGGCATTGGCTTCTTAAAGCCAACAGTTTGCCAGAGATTAATCTTCCACATCACTGAGCAAATTGTTAACGGCAATAAGCAGAAAATCAAATCAACAATACTGACAGATGAACAGTTGCAGGGTAGTTGTCCAACAGCTGGAATCCATCACATTAATGAGAGTAGCTTGTTTATGAATAGTGCATTATGTTTATCTTCCAAGTTCCACCACACACAAGCTAGGAATCTATGTTCACTCAGGACTCTGTCAACAAAGACCTGACTGACAGAACCCTGCATGCAATGCCAGGCAAGATTACATGCAGGTTCTATTCCCTCTCACACTGCTCATGTGGATCAGCAAATTTCACATATTTTCTCATGTCGTCAAAGGGATAACTGTCGTTACCATGGATACTGCAAGTATGGCAAGGATTAACGCAAATCCCAAGGGCTGACTTTGCTGGATTTACACTGTAGTGTTGCATGGCAAGCTTCCTGGTATACCCTCCACAGTTCATACAGGGAAATACTTAATAATTCCATTGTTTTTCTTTGAACAAAATGTGTTTTTACAACAGCCGCCCAGCTCCCAATATAGCCATACAATCCAACTTTTCATTTAAAAGTTCAAATTAAAGTTTAAAAATATAAAACAGCATTTTGCATAAAATCTTTGGAGCTTTGGCACCACAATGCATTCGCTCAGATTGTCATATCCATGAGATTCACCTCACATTTCACAAAACAAACAAATCCCCTGAAATTCCCCAGGAAGGCAAAATTCCCTGACCTTCCACAGAAACTTCTCCTATAGTGTTGGAAACTCAACAACCAAATTCACTGTGAAATCCGGCATCAGACAAGGATATGTCATGTCATCGTTTCTATTCACCCTAGCTGCCTAAGGAAGATACTGGGCAACAAAAAACATGATCAACCAACAGCGGACTGGCATCAGATGGAACCTTTGCTCTTCGCTTGAAGATCTAATATATGCAGATGACCTCGCTCTGCCTTCTCACACTCAGACCAGGTACAGAGAAAAACAAGCAACCTAGAGCACCTAGTATTAACAAACAGCAGCCTGACACAGCAACCTACCACGATCAACAATCATCTACTCGAGTACATCAACAAGTTCACTGGGCAGCATCATCAGTCTCCAAGGAGGTGCAGAAGAAGACATCAAGACACGATTGGGAAAAGCCAGGTGAGCATTTGCAAATATACAGTCACTATGGAGATCCTCAGTATACTCCGAAAAGACCAAACTCAGAATCTACCAGAGCAATGTCCTCTCTGTGCTCCTCTACGGCTCAGAGTGTTGGCGCATGACACAACAAGACACCAATAAACGTTCCAGCTTCCACAATACCTGCCTAAGGAAGATACTGAAAGTGTACTGGCCCGAGGCCATCTCCAACACCAGACTCCACCAAGCAACACCAGACTCCACCAAACAATAAAACAACAACACATTTGCTTCATCCTGAAAAAGAGAAGGTGGATAAGGTTTGGTCATGTCTACTGGATGAACAACGACCTGCCAGCAAAATCAACACTAGCCTGGACGCCAGAAGGAAACAGAAAGAGGCAGGCCGAAAACAACGTGGCAATGAACAATGGAAGAACTGAAGGCTGCTGGGTTGACATGGGGCACAGCAGCAAGGAGGGCCCAAGACAGAGGGTTCTGGCAAAATCTTGTGCGAGCCTTATGTGCCATACGGCACGAAGAGGATAAATAAGTAAGTTCCACTGAAATAATTCAAATTCATAGATTTTCCAGACGTTGAATTTTTTCTCCCAGACCTAAACCATGTTCCGTCTTGCCTTGCGGGTGTAGACAATGTCTTACACTGCACAGTAACCAGACATCGCCATTGGAGTGGCATACATGAAACCAAACTCTGCAATGACACGCTTGTAGTCATATATAAAGCCACACCAATCCAAAACCAGACACACTTGGTGGACATCCCCACAGAAGCAAATCAAATCTGCACAGATCCGACTGCATGTGGGGAAAATCTCATTTGACTGCCACATATTAAATGGGCATGACACGGCTATTTGCGCCTGCTTCAATCTCCAGACAGGAACCATGAACATCAACAGATTGGGATAGCTTTAGTTTGACAGCATCTGACTGCCATGGTAACAATCTGTCTTTCCAAAAAACATCATGGCAAGTGATTCATCATACTAATGATGAGACAAAGCTGATGACCTGATCCTGACAAAGACCATCTGTAACAGACATAAAATACTGAAATAACAGTTTTCTCAAACTAGCAAGCATCAAAGAATAAATAGGCAAACTAAAAAAATCAATAAATTTAAAACTAGGACTAGATGCATCTTTTTTATTTACATGACATTACATAAAATAAAAAAGACAACCACAGTGAATTAATTTATACTGATGTCATGTGCTACCTTAAAGTGCCTATGATATGGTTGCTGCAAGTTCTAATTCTGTTTGAAATAACAAATTTTAGACAAATAAATTACAACTGATTTAGCCTATAGTAAAGTTGATGTCCTAATATATAGTGTGCAACTAGCTTAAGTAATTCGCAGTCGATTTAATAAAAAAATTGTGTTTTTGTTCAAATCATCAAAAGAATTTACTTTAGTTGTTATATATGGTAAGGCTAAAAATTCTGGATATCCAAAATGGTAAACACTTTGCGGTTCAATACAGATCATGGGCGTGACTTCCATCCTCTCATCGATCACGTGACAAAGTTAAGAAATTTCACCAAGGGTTTTCAGCATTTCTATTTTCACTTCAATTAATGTTTGACCAAACATTAAGTAATTTAACAGTTTGTCCGATGATTTCACAAAAAACTACATAGAAAAGTTGCACATGAGCTAGCATGTTTCAGTGGATAAATGAATTTGAAATAAGACTAGCAACAAAACTGAATCGAGGAAGAACATTTAATGGCAATAGTAATAATACATTCCAAGACTTCACACACAGACAATAATTATATATATATTTGTCACTAAATGTGATAATTTGCATTGATCTCGCAGCTGGTTCATCTAATCTGGTTGTTCCAACCTGTGATGTCAGCGGGGGTCTTGGTTTGATGAAGATTATGTAACTTCGAAAATGTTTAGAAAACATATGGCTTTGAGCACAATTGTACATACAACTAAGTTCTGCGACATCAGACAAGGTGTGTCTCCCAGGAGGCAGTTTCTTGAGCAAAATTGTACATACAACTAAGTTCTGCGACATCAGACAAGGTTTGTCTCCCAGGAGGCAGTTTCTTGAGCACGATTGTACATACAACTAAGTTCTGTGATGTCAGCGGAGGTGTGTCTCACAGGAGGCAGTTTCTTGAGCACTCAAAAGAAAACTCTAGTTTTATGGGGTAATAATCATAATTCAGTTTATGAAAGCACATTTAGCTGTGAAATCCATGTTTTCAAACAGACTGAACTAAGTAAAAAAGCATTGTAAGTTGTCACACATGATACTATTAATTGGTTGGTGAAAACTTCCCACTAAAGACACTGACATAGCTATGAAAAGAAATTCCACAAATCAGCTGAAAGGTTGCTATAATTATGTGCAGGGCTGGGGTCAATTCCATTTAATCAATTCCAATTCAATTCTTTTTACAATTCAAATTCCAGCTCAAATCTTTCAATTCCAATTAAAATCCAATTCAATTCCAAATTAATTATATGGGAGTTTTTCCAGTGCAAACGCATGGGACAATAGTAATGTTTTTTTTCTATAATAGTAAAAGGAACTTTTTTCAAAAGTAATAGTAGTATATCATAAAGTAATAGATAATAGTCTATTACTTTTCTACTACATTTATTACTGCAAACTTACACAATATCAGGTTTGTTTGCATGTTGTTCGAACTGCTAGTAATTGTAAACAATGTACAGACAATGACTATGCTGTTATTCAAACAACATGAAAAGACCAGTAAGCTAATCATCTGATGGTTTCAGAAATACCTGCTCAATGAAACAATGCAGGAGTAGCAAGCCAATTACTTAATTGTTGGGATGCCCCATTGGGGTGGCTATGGCTTCACATTTCTAGCACACACAAAGGGCATGGTTTCAGATATGTGCAGACAGACAACAAATATTATCTTGGAGCAGTAGCTGCAACCTGTATTGAATCAAAGTAAGCTCGTCACACCCCACCATAGTTTGATTTGAGCAGAACTTCTGAGTTTTTTTTCAACTGCCACATGGTAACATTGCCATACAGACCCTTTGTTCAAATTTGAACAAAAGTTCTCACCTCAGACCTTCCAATGGTGTACAAATGTATATTTAGCTGCTACAAAGACTTTTGAGTTCATATACAATTCTAGGGTTGGATTGAGGGCCACATTGGAAATAAAACCAGATCGCATCAATACAATAAAATGAGGTTCAATTCGTTTCTTTCAATTCCAATTCTAATTACACAAAATATTTCAATTCAAATTCAGGAATTTGAATAATTCCAATTCAGTTTTGAATTCACCCCAGCCCTGAATATGTGCAACAATCCAAGAGCACAGGACAGCATACACGGAATTAGGAACTAGATATTGAACACACATCCTGGGTGCTGGACTGCATAATGATGATATTCCTAAAATTTTAGGATTGTGTCAGGCACATCATAAACATTAAACCAGCTCCAGAAATATCACATACAGGCCAACTGACAGACAGGAAGAGCCCCCAGGCATTCACACTGGTGGTGGCGTCAATACAACATTCACTATCATTGCATTGAAGGGAGTAGTTAATGAACAGACTCAACAGACTGGTTGCAGCAGCAGGAAGGGATAGCATGGTCAATTAAATTAGTTTTGTGAAGAGAAAATGGAAACACCGAAAAATCATGATTTCATAACTTTGTCAGGATCGACAAGAGGATGGAAGTCACACCAGTGATCAGCACTGACCAGCATTGTGTTTACCATTTTGGATATCCCCTATTTTAACCTAACCAGATATAATGACTAAAGTCAATTCTTTCGATCATTTAAAAAAATAAGCATTAAATCGACTGCAGATGTTACATAAACTATTCACACACTACATATCTGGACATCAACGAACCAGATTTGTGATAGGCTAAATCAGTTGAGTATGTATTAAGCAGCCTTTGCACATTGATGTGATCCTTAAAATGTCACAATTAATTACAGTCTTAGGTATTTTAATTGTTGTTTGTCACTAAATTGCAGTAATCAAACTGATACCATGCAGTGGTTGCCTATACTCCCGGCAAACGCCAGGTAACTCATCTAGTTTTCAATAAATGAAACGTACATAAATTAGATTTCAAGTCACTTGCAGTAACCATACTTTGACTATAGTACTTGTAAAAAAACACACACACACACATATAAATATATATGTATATACATATAGCGACCTGCACCGACCTCTCACTATTATGGATAGTAGTTTGACTTCAAAGTTAACACAACACTAGTCAATATGACACCCACATCAGCTCCAAACAAAGCATCAACACTGGCAGGTATTTTGAGTTGTTTGCCAACCTACTTATAGTCAGTAACATGATTTAGTTGCCATGGCGTTGTGTATCACAGGAAGACAGTCGTCTGCCATGCTGTTGACCATGCTCATGTTAGCCTCCAAATTAGCTAATTAATGCAAGTATATGCTGTTATGACTCGAGCTACGACATGATGCATCATGAAGGGTTTCAGGTGGGCAACGACATAAACATTGTCCCAGCACCAATTAGATTTCAGGTGGTGACAGGAATAGGAGCATGTGTTAACAACTGAAGGGACACATTGTCTGTCATCATACTCTGGCTCACAGCCCAGCAGGCTGTGAGACACTAAGAGCCTGCAGAGGTACTAAAACAAGACACATGGATCAGATTACTAATGCTCTATTAGTATTAGTGTTACATTAATCATGTCTTTTAATGAGATATATTACTATTACAATTAATCAAGAGTTATTACTAATACTATTGCTGGATGTTAATTATCTATTTTCTGGTATTTAAACTGGAACATATATTTATTGCTTCAACAGTTACATCATCTTAATATGTACCATAATACCTGATTATATGGGGTGGGAAATAACACTTGCTGGGCCCTATACTTGGACATTTTCAAATATAACATCACAAGGGACCGAAGGCAACATCACATAAGACTACACTATCAGAAGACATACTGAGGAGTTCATATGCTACCAAGATATTGTCCTCTGCCAATATTCAACAGGTTCCGACACCTATACTGATGACTGTCTATATAGCAATGCGTGTACACCTGTACTCATTTATATAGTTGAGTGAACTGAGGTAACATGTTTATCCATTGTGTTTTGTTTGGTTGTGGACATTCTTCCAATGTCAATATTACACGATCTTGTTTGCTCGCATATGGACCAACCTCCCAGTTACTGTCACACCCCTTGTATGATCCAGTATGATTTTCTGCATTTGGACCATCCGTAATGTCATACCTTACCTTGGGATACCTTGGCTTAGGTCGATTCTGATCGCAGGATCCACTTGGTTCCTCAATGATCAGATCTTCTTCTTCAGAATCCAATATTAAGAGTTAATATTTTTTCATAATGTCATTAAATTACATAATACCATTAATAGCAGAGCTGCTTCAGTAGAAAGGTCATTTAAAAAAACAGTCATAATTAAATTTCAATGCGATTAAGCGGTTACTCATACAAACAAGAGCAAGGGCCAACGCAAGTAGCTCAATTGAGCCGACAAGCCTATTTATATCTCCGATATCATATGCGACGGAGACGCCGGAAACACGAGAAACCGCTAACTGCCGTCGACTACACTTACAGTTGTCAACACAATATCTAAGAACTGTTTGACTCAAATCTGCGCGGGACTGTCTCGGCCAAGGAACAACGATCACTGACAACCACTGGCTTCCCGCCGCCGTTGGCCGAGCTTGGCGACACTACCAGTTAGTACTGAACTTAGACAAACAAACAGCTCTACGCACCTGTCAGTATCATTCAGTACAACTTACCAAGTCAACGTATCACAGGAAAAGAAAAACCAATACAGTTCGATCAACACTACTTTGGAAACTGCGAACTACGCGAGCTTGTAAACAAAATCCGGACAGAACACTCACCCAAACTTGTCGAATGTCGTCTGGTGCATGACGGGATGTACTTTACACATCGGTGCGGGGGCGGGCGCGTTATCTGTCACGTGGTGTAAACACGGCTGGTGGGCGGGGTTATAGATGTCACAGCAAATTACGAAAGTGCTGCTACTGTGCTAATTCGCTTTAAAGTACGAGTCACACCAACCGCTTCGAACAAGACCTTACAGTTTTTAAGGCACGTTATCTGATTAATAAAGCAAATCACGTCTAGATCCCCAATATGTTAAACATGGCAATCATTTTATGTTGCATTCAGCAAAATTATTGAATATAATTGAACATTAATCATACCGGTAATTAATTCATCTGACAAACCATGCATATTGGTTCTTTTGCTGCGCAGTGCCAATAAACCAAGAACAGTCGAGGACACCACGAACGCTGTAATCAATCCTAATAAAAATTCCTTACGACCGGACGATCGATTACATCGATTTATCCCTACCGTGGACTTCCGCTCAGAAGCTGGCTTTGATAATTAAATTTGTGCGATGGTTGAGGCCTATAGGCAGTATTGTACTCTTTTTCTATACGCATGCTTTACGTGGATATTGGACTTCTAGTCACGCAGGAGTTTGATACGAACAAGTATTTAAACTGGGATACGGATAAAACTATTATATAGGGTCTATACAAAAATAGCTGCTCGTTTACATTAAAAAAAAGAAAATTAATGTTTTCTTATACGCTAAATTGCGTGTTTCGTCGCTTTTAAACGTACAACTATGTGAACTGATCTGAACGTGGTCAGCAACAACCACGTACGACAATAACATGTATGGGACATTCGGCTTTGTGGAATTTTCAAACTTTTTGGCATAGTTATAACAGCAATACAGTTCTGCCTCGGATATCATCATAGGCCTTTTATGCACAGTTACTCGATCACTCATTCCGTGTGCTGCAATGCAAACATGACATAGTTCAATCGACGCCATCCATTTACATCTTCAGATACTCTTTCTGTGTCTTTATTTTCAGGGTTTGTGCCTCGCCTGCGGCTGCTATGATCCGTTCGCACGTTTCTTTTCGGCGTTCTCTTTTCCTTTTTCCAGATGGTTTCCAGTAGGGCCTACCACTCCTGCGTTGGTTTCTTGTTGGCAACATTCTAAGAACAGTGCCCAAATATCTCCAACTTCTTTTCAATATTGTTGAGTTGATTGGCTATGCATTTAAGCTTTTAATGTAAATAGGTAGGGTAACCTGGGGCAGGGCGGCCCCCTAAGGAAAACTTTTAAAATTGTACACAATTAAACTATGTTAACATGTCTTTAATGTGCTTATATTGTAGACAGATATGTGTGTTACCCATTGGAAAATTATTTTCAGCAAATTCACAACTTAGATGAGTTGCATTTGAAAAATAGCAAGAGTACCCAAAAAAACATCTTGCCCCATCCCTGGGGCAAGACGACCCTCTGCATGGGGCAAGATTATCAATAGCTCCCTCTCCCGTGGTTTTCGCTTATATGAGCCAACCAGTGCCCAAACATAAAATGTATACACGCAAATGGTATGATAGCAATATATTAGGCTATTATAGTTGTTAAATTTAAATTGCAGTTAACATATAATAAACACCTTGCAATCCATACATAATATAACATTGGCTTAGTAATATTTGATCATAATTACAGCCTACAGGCTAGCAGAACGTAAATTATACAACGTTCCTATTATATTAAATTTATTAAACATAATTGGTCATGTGTAATACATTTTATACATTATGAACATGTGCGTTCGGGATAAGACATAGGAATCGTCTTGCCCCATATTCATGGCGCCCGTCTTGCCCCACATCCAGGGGCCGTTTTACCCCAGGTTACCCTAAGTAAGTATATTTATTTCCTCCTCCTCATCAGGTACAATATAAGACAAAACAAAAACAATATATATGAGTTGTCTACCAAAGAAGTATAAACTTATCGAGCTGGTAGCTGACTTCCTCTGTGGTAGTGAATTAATTCCATTTGATGTTTACAAGTCCGCAATCTGGTTTGAAAACGTGCCAGTTTTTGTTCAATTTCTTTTGGTTGATTTCCATGTTTCAGAGCAACAGAGAAGCATGTGTATAATACAGTTGTTGGAAATTAAAAAAATTGTGTTTGTGTTTGTACCATTTGACCTCCAATCATCACGCAACCATGCCTTATTTATGTGGCGTAGATACGGCACAGGTAGCAACCCTTCACACGCGTGGTCCGTTAGTGTGCCCAGGGCGACACTGGTGTAGTTTACCACAACATGATTTAGCGACGCGCTTGTTGCCACACGTGATGGCGCAGTGCAGACGACACGTCGGTCGTACACCGATACGAAACCAAGCGAGATATTGTAGAACAAATATTATGACAATGTGATTGCAGAGTCTTCGGTCGTTAAACTTGAAGCGGTTATTCCCGTACACATATTAAAAAGTACGTGTATTGTTACATTTATAATAGTGTATTTTCCTTGGGGCTACAAGAAATGGTGGTGCGAGCTCTTTTTGAGTGTGCTAAGGTGAAACGTGTAGTCGCAAAAAAATCAAAATGAGGTATCGTGAAGCGTAGGCCCCTACAGTATCATTTGTCCGATACGGTAAGTGCATGTGTCTGGGGAAGCCGAGTAATGCTACGCTTGATGTCCCAGGATAAATGAATTCCCACAACTCCTACGTCATTGCAATAATGGCGTTGACCAACGAACCGACACCGAGGCGTCGGTGCATGGATAAATATTGATAATCGGTAACCATAATATATTATAGAGAAGGTTTTTACTGTCGTTGCAAGGTTTGCATAATAAGTAGTAGCACACGAATTAGTGATACAGACATTTAATTATTCCTGTTATGATTATGAATGGTAATACAAATAAATGGACATTCCCAATCTTCAAATGTCACACAAGGGTCTACTAAAGGATAATATCGCAAAAAACATGAGCTTCTGTGAGGCCATTTTTGATTACCGCAGGGGTTGGAAGTTTCATGCACGCGTCTGTTGTCTTTTCCGTGATATAAATTCAGCATTTAGGTAAGCAATTGAACTGTTGGCCGTTGTCTTAAAGGTGCACGATCTGGTACTTTACGTATTAGGGGAGACCGGGCTAGTTGTATAGAGGGACAAGTTGCTACAGAGTCGTTTTACGAACAGCACACATACCATCGCCAGTAGTTGGTTGGAAGTCCACCAGCAGACACGCTGTCCAAAATCGGGAGTTAAGAAGACGAAAGCGAGGTGTGGAATTTTTTTTTCTCCACATACTATCATCTCATGCCAGACCTAGGGCGGAAGTATTCGGTACTCGTGTACTCGAGTACATGTTTTAAGTACTCGTACTCATATATCTTATGGATCATGTACTCGTACTCATACTCAATGTACTAAGATTTTACGAGTACATCTGAACACTTTCTCAATATATGCTGTGAAAATGTATTTGTAGTTAACAAAATGAAACTTTCCTGAAGTATTTGAATGTTCAACTATTTTTTAAATACTTTGTTATTTGTGTATTTCTGATTACTATGACCCCCTGCAAGATTTTACTACACGCCAAAACGAGAGGAAGGCAACATTGCCTACAGAAACGCCAGTAAAAGAAAATATCTTTGGCCTACTGGAGGATCTGCGGCGCACAGCGACCTTCGTATGAGGAACCGGAGTCACTGTCTGAGCGTTCGACGAAGAAGAATATGACTATGATACCACCGAATCCCAGTATTTCTGGAGGCGGTTACCCCCCTTACCATCACTACACCCCTATGGTGGCATTCTCCCATGACCATGACTATGATACCAAAAAAAGGCAACAGGCAGCATTTTGTTCTAGTCAGAAACACCCAGTTAAGCACACCATTGTACGCTACCAGCTTAGGCCATAATTCCTGTTTGTTTAATTAAGCCACCAGGACGTCCACAAAGCGCCATTCATCAGTTAACCCATTAGTTAATTAATGCAGTCAGGAGACCATGCCACTGGGCACTGGCTGACAATGCAAACTGCTAAGAACTGCCAGCTGATTCATCCTATATAGAAGTAAGGTGATTCAAGTCAGACTGCCCACAGCCCTACACCAATATAAGTATACTCTGGTGCTAGCAGTCTAACTTTGTCATTACAAAGGGGATTTTGAGCCTGTTATATTGGCATGTGCTAACCCTCTCAACAACCAGTATTCTAAGAGCAGAAAATATAAATTGCAAACTTCTAATATAAACATATTACAAATTGCAACACTGCCTTTGTGCACCAAAAGAAGACAAACTGAACTGATGAATCAGCATGTAAATGGATCTAATGTGGTCTTTATTCAAAATAAGGACAAACAAACTATTCAAATTGTCACACATCCCCTTTGTTCCAATTTGGACAAATCTTCCCACCTCTACCCCTTCAAATGATTTGGGGGGGGGGGTAATGTTTAGTCACTGGATGACTAACTACAAAGATATTGATTTAATGGGTATTATTATATCAAAGCATGTGGTTTGTGAATTGTTAAGTGCAGTTAAGAAGGGACTCCAAGCAAAAAACTTATTTTATTAGTCATACCATGTCTGTATGTTTGTAAAAAGGAGGGGTTCGTAAAAGGTAACCGTATGTTTGGGAATGGAAATGTCATTAAAATGTACTCGTACGTACACTCGACTAAATGTACTCGTACATTTAGTCGTACTCGTGAGAATGTACTCGTACTCAGGTTTTAGCAATGTACTTGTACTCGTACCCATCCATCACCAGTGTACTGGTACTCATCCATCACCAGTGTACTCGTACTCATCCATCACCAGTGTACTCGTACTCATCCATCACCAGTGTACTCGTACTCATCCATCACCAGTGCACTCGTACTCATCCATCACCAGTGTACTCGTACTCATCCATCACCAGTGTACTCGTACTCATCCATCACCAGTGTACTCGTACTCATCCATCACCAGTGTACTCGTACTCATCCATCACCAGTGTACTCGTACTCATAGTTGTACTTATGACAATGTACTCGGCCCCAGGTGTGTCTAACGCAGCCACTTTTTATGTTTCGTGAATAAAACTTGAAACATAATTATATACTATATCGAATAAGGGATTGTGCCAAGTAGAAGTTAAACTGAAATTTGTTATCGTCCACGTGCGTTCAACTGCAAAAAATTTGTTTGGGGCAAGTTGTTACAATTATATTGGGGCAAGTTGTTACAACTGTAACAATGCTCAGGTGGCTCGTACCGATGGCTCAGCCAGGGAGTTGTGTACTGACGATGACTGAAAGAACAACATTTATTTAACCACGACGTGTGAACGATTTATTTCACTTGTGAAACCTAACGTAAATGTAAATGCTAGCAGCGTCATACAAAAATGACAAATATTTCAGAAGGGCGGGTTACACATGATATGAAAACTTGCTGGACTTTCGATAAGCCAATGGCTTCCTTGTCCACTTTCCATCTTGGTATTTGCCTTGGATAGCAATCTTGTTAAATCTTATGGCACATCCCTACTTGAGCAATTAATAAATATTGCACGATTCGTTGAAATGTGGATGTTCGTGCGATTCTGCGCGAGTGCGTACATGTGTGTATCATTCAATCAAGTAGAAGTTGCATTACATATATATTGTCATTCACTATTTTATACTCAATTCAATAATGTATATACATAATTGATTGTTATGTAAGAATCCGGAGAATGAGTGCCCTTTGGTAACTAAAAATTAAAAGCTTAATATATGAAGTTGAGAGCACCTACATGGTTATGCACACTGTGTGTAAAATATATAAGTGTGTGTCATCCAAAGAATGCAATAACAGTAACACGTACGAGTGTCGAGTGACACTTGCTTTGCGATCTACACGTTCCTTGCTGTAACAATGTGCCCCGTATGATGTAACAACTTGACCCGCTTACGGGGCTAGTTATTACAGTCGACCGCGCCTGGGAAACTTCACATATCTATCTACCTAACTACAATACGGAATCAATGATATGGTACATTTTATTAACACGAATAATACATTTTATGTATACGTTGACAGAAATAATGCATCTAACATACGTTTAAAAAAACTTTAATTGACAATGGTAACAAGTGGAACTTGTCTCCACTACAGTAGAACTCATCTAAAGGGGTCACCCAAGTGACTGAGACAAAGTGGTCTGATTAAAGGGTGGCCGAATTGCAGAGGAATGTCAGATATACAGATGTGGAGATAACAGACTGTGATTTTGTTGAAGTTTTCAGGGGTGGCCATTTCCAAGGGGTGGCCGCTTTGAAGGGTTTTACTGTGTAGACTATATGCCTATGCCCAGATGTGTTTTAATTAGCTTTCGGCGATCAAACGCTAAACAACCCTATCAGAAAAGGTATCGACGCTCGTGTGGTATGATTAGTATTAGTTGTAGTTGCTTTCCTGTCTCCACGCAGGACCACAACGGACACGCTTGCATCTTGTTGTGTCGTGCTGATATTTGACTAATTCTGCAAGGCACAGTGAATGGATGACACAGAAGAGGCAGACTGAAGAAGAGTTGGGTCGACAACATCAAGGCGTGGACGGGACTGAGCAGAGAACCTGGAGGTGACGAGGGATTCACACGACAGCCTAAGTCAAGGAATAGGTGAAGATGAAAGACATTTTAATGTACTGGTTACATTTTTATATTGAATAAATCAAACAAAAAGCCTTTAGTGTCGGACAATGGTCGCCGTGACATTCTTGTTGGAATGTTGCTTGTTATATATTGAATAACTAGTTGTTATGTAGTAGTATTACTAGATAGCATTTGCCATTTGGTGAAGTCAACACTTTATTTTATGTAAGTCGAGACGAACAGACAGACAACAACACGAAAGTCCATCCCACAGAAATCGGTTAGAGTCTTTGTCAAACAACTGTCACATACACAACATCCCTTCACACCAGTTAAAACTAACTAAACAACCTACTGTTGTACCAGGGATTATTATGCCCAGATGTACAGACAGCTTTACAGTGATAATCGCTCCGGAGCTTTGCGCTCTCGCTCGGATCTGCGAACTGCTGGCTGCGGAGCCGGCGAGTTGACGCTGCTACCACCAGGTATGGGAGCTGCGTCGTCGGACTCGTCGATCGTGTCGTTTCCACTTTCGCCATATTCGGGCGCTTGTTGAATCGGAGCTGGAGCTGGAGCCGCGATGTCGGCTTCTACCGGGTAGTCAGTCGCGCCTGCATGTCGAAGACGCACGTGATTGCGATGGCGCCTCAACTGACGACCGTCGAGCGCCTGCGATGTTAACACGTCATTATGCAGCTCCCGCAGGACTGCGGGAATCCACTTTGGCGAGCTTTGCGTATGGTTTTTTACGTAAACCGCGTCGCCTGGGCTGAAATGACGCTTCTTCGACTTCTGATTGTAGTACTCGGTCATCTTTTCCTGCGATTTATGCACTTTTGCGCCGATGTTCGGGTGAACCACGTCCAGAAGCGTTCGTAGCTGTCGCCTCTTCAGTAACATACTCGGGGAACTTCCTGTCGTACCGTGAGGGGTTACTCGGTAGGTCAGCAAGTAACGAGCCAACCTTGTCTGCATCGACCCGTCTGTCATCTTTGTTAACCCTCGTTTCACGAGCTGCACTGCGCGTTCAGCGAGCCCGTTCGAGGAGGGGTGATAGGCAGGTGACGTGATGTGCTGAATGCCGTTTTGCCTCATGAACTGCGTGAACTCTGCGCTGGTGAAACATGTGCCGTTATCAGTGACGATAGTCTCCGGCAGACCATGCTCTGCGAATAACATCCGCAATTGTTCAATCGTCACTTCTGATGTCGATGAGCGCACGACCATCGCAGAGATCCATTTTGAGTACGCATCCACCGCCACGAGAATCATTCTGTTCTCTATGGGGCCTGCGTAGTCGAGATGCACCCGTTTCCACGGCTCTTGCGGAAACAGCCACGGTCGCAATGGAGCTCTGGTCGGTTGTCGCGCGTTTTCCTCACATTGAGCACACTGTTGCGAAAGCTGTTCCATCTGGAGGTCAATGCCTGGCCACCAAATGTACGAGCGCGCCAGCGCCTTCATTTTCACCACACCGCTGTGGCTACTGTGTAGTAGTTTCAGCATCGTCGCGCGTCCAGGCTCGGGCACTATGATACGTGCGCCCCGCATCACGCAGCCATCGTGGATGCTCAGTTCGTCACGCACCTTGTGGTATTGCGTTGTTGTGATGTCACTCTCTGGCCACCCTGTGAGCAGATAGCGGTGCACCCGAGATAGCACTGGATCGCGTTGAGTCCAAGTGCGTATGTGAGTGGACGTGACCGGCGAGTCGTTCAAATTCTCGATGAGCTGAACATACTCTGCTGGCGCAGGCGTCTTAGCGGAGTGTGGCGTATGCAGAGGTAGTCTCGAAAGCGCATCACAGTTGCCGTGCGCGTCACCACTGCGATGACGAATGATGTAGGCGTAGCCGGCCAACGTCAGGGCCCAACGCTGAAGTCGACCCGACGCTTGAGGAGGTATCGGTCGTTGCTCGTTGAACAACCCTATCAGCGGTCGGTGATCGGTGATGAGCACAAACTTCATACCATAGAGGTATTGGTGGAACTTTGTCACTCCGAAAACCAAACTCAGTCCTTCCTTGTCTAGTTGCGAGTAGTTGATTTCTGCGGGTGATAAGCTCCTCGATGCGAACGCGATCGGCCGCTCCGAACCGTCCTCCATCTGATGCGACAAGACCGCGCCCACCCCGTACGGTGACGCGTCGCAAGCGAGAAGGAGCGGCTTGTCGGGGTCGAAGTGTACAAGTAGCGAATCTGACTGCAGCAGCTGCTTTGCTGCCTCAAACGCACTAGCTTGCTCGTTCCCCCAGCACCACTTTGTCTCTTTTCTGAGTAGGACGTGCAGTGGGGCTAGCGTTGTTGACAGGTTGCGCAGGAACCGCCCGTAGTAGTTGAGCAGACCGAGCCACGAACGCAATTCCTTCACGTTAGTTGGGCTAGGTGCATCACGAATGGCCCTGACCTTGTCGTCTGTTGGATGTAGGCCATCGCGATCGATCTTGTGCCCCAGGTACACGACTGACTGATTGAAGAACTCGCACTTATCATTGTTCAATTTCAGTCCTGCCTCGTCCAACCGTCTCAGGACCCAGCGAAGGTTCGCCACGTGTTCCTCTCGAGTTTTCCCGGTAACGAGAATGTCGTCCAAGAATATGCACACTCGTGGTATGTCAGCAAGCACACACTCAAGAGCTCTCTGGAATATGGATGGTGCCACCGAAATACTGTACGGCAAGCGGGTGTATCGAAAGAGTCCTTTGTGGGTGTTGATGGTGACGTACTCGCGGGACCCTTCATCCAATGGCAGTTGAAGGTAGGCATGCCTCAAGTCGAGTTTACTGAATGTCTCGCCTCCGGCCAGGCTGGCGTAAAGATCGTTCACCCTGGGTAGCGGATATTTGTCCTCCACTACACTTCTGTTGATCGTCACCTTGTAGTCTCCGCAGATCCTTATCTGCCCGTTCGCTTTGCAGACTGGAACGATCGGTGCCGCCCATTCCGAAAACTGGACCGGCTCGATTATCCCTTCATGCTGAAGTCGGTCGAGTTCGTTTTCAACTTTCTCCTTCAGTGCGTAAGGAATGGGTCTGGCCTTGAAGAATCGTGGTATAGCGCCGTTTTTAACATGGATCTTCACCTGCACGTCCTTCAGTTTCCCCAGCCCCTCAGAGAACACGCCTGGCACTTCCGCCAAAAGTCCGGACTGCACCGGGTCACGTTTGCAGACGTGCATGATTTCACCCCAGTCGAGCTTCAACTGCGACAGTAAGTTTCTCCCCAGAAGGTTTTTTCGAGTACCCGACACGACAATGATCGGAACGTGTGCCGACTGTTGCTTGTACTGTGTGACGACATCGATCTGTCCCAGCACCGGAACCGACTGACCGGTATAACTGGTCAAGTTCACATCAGTCGATTGTAGCTTAGGCGGGTGCGACCATAACTCGCGATATGTCGTCTCATTGATGATGGAGACCCCCGCTCCCGTGTCCACCAGCATTTTCACCGATTTACCGTCCATCTGTACGCCTACTTCGATAGGTTGATGTGACGTCGGCCCACTGGTGACGTGGTACAGGCTGTAGTCGCTGTACTCGTCTCTCTCGTCAGTCTCGTGTGTAGTGCTCACGAGATGAGTTTCGCCGTTTTTCTTGCGGCACGCCTCCGCGATATGTCCTCTCTTCTGACAAAAGTGACACGTTGCGTCCTTGAACCTGCACTGTTGCTGTGTGTGGTTTCCGTTGCAACGGTAACACCGTTTGCGAGTCGCATTGACGGCATTGTCGTTACGCTGGTGCTCCGGGAACTTCTTTTCCACCCTACTTTGATACTTGTGCACCACGTCCACCGGCACTGTATTGCTAGTGGAGTCGTGTTTAGGGGCTATCTGCTTAGCCTCGCTGTCCGCCACTTCGTCCGCCAGTGCCATCTGCATTGCTTGTTCGAACGACCTCTCTTCGCTCAGTAGTTTGCGTTGAGTGCTGCTACTTCTTATTCCGCACACTAGTTGATCTCGCAATGCCTCACTCAGAAATTCTCAGAAATTGCAAGTGGATGCTAGTCTCCGGAGTTCTGCAGCAAATGTAGCAATGGCCTCACCGTCTTTCTGGGTTCGTTGATGAAATTTGAACCTCTCAGCCACTATAAGACGACGTGGCGTCAGGTGACTTTTAAGTCTCGCAGTTATCTCATCGAACGACAGATCTACCGGTCTTTGCGGACTGACTAGGCTTTTCAGAAGTAGGTACGTTTCGGGGCCTACCAGAGTCAGTAGAGTGGCTACCTTCTTTTTCTCTGCGGCCAACTGCACAACTTCGTCGGCGCCGGCGATTCCCACCGCCGCAACATCGTTCGCGACCAAGTACATTTCGAGCCGCTCCAAATATGCTTCCAGGTCACTACTACCGTCGTACGGCTCAATTCGGCCAATGTTCGCCATTCTCGTCGCCAGTTGTTATATATTGAATAACTAGTTGTTATGTAGTAGTATTACTAGATAGCATTTGCCATTTGGTGAAGTCAACACTTTATTTTATGTAAGTCGAGACGAACAGACAGACAACAACACGAAAGTCCATCCCACAGAAATCGGTTAGAGTCTTTGTCAAACAACTGTCACATACACAACATTGCTTCATATTCGAATAACTCGGTGGAAAAAGAGTAGCCAATGACATCACTCGAGACATCGGACCTAGGAAGTTTCGTTATGGGTGAGTATCGTTCCTTTAGCAGATGATCATAGCTTGTTTGACGGTGTTCCGTCAAGAATGGAGTAAACTCTGGCGTTATGGGGATCGCGCCTTTAAAGGGAAGCGGTCTGATCGTAAAAAAAAACATTTTATCTTGAATTCATGTTATATAGTTTAAACCATATATATTCTAACATATACCGAACGACCAAATGTGTCTAAATGAAGTAGATACAATTTTGAAAACAACGCTTCGACGTTTACAAAAGTGCACTTCCCGTAAAAACAGACGGTGCGTGAACAGTCGTGGGTACATTATACCACAAATTGTCGTAAACATTGTTTATCACTGTGTTTGCGACATTAAGTTTGTCTAAGGTTGCGTTTTTGCAATAAATGTTATCAACAAGATTATGTGCCCGTCAACAACATTTTATATTATTCGTACATTTGATTTGTCCGTCGATCGTCGTTCGCCTCTAGAAGCCGGGAGTTCGCCTCTACCATCTCAGAAGCCGGGAGTTCGCCTCTACCATCACAGAAGCCGGGAGTTCGCCTCTACCATCTCAGAAGCCGGGAGTTCGCCTCTACCATCTCAGAAGCCGGGAGTTCGCCTCTACCATATCAGAAGCCGGGCGTCGCTTCTACCATATCCGAAGCCGGGCGTTCGCCTCTACCATATCAGAAGCCGGGCGTTCGCCTCTACCATATCAGAAGCCGGGCGTTCGCCTCTATCATCTTAGAAGCAGGGTGTAGGTTTTACTCTTATTATAAAACGTAGTATCAAAATAATTGTGTGCCATTTGAAATATATAAGGTGGTGTGATATATTAGTGTAATGTGACAGACACAATACTATTGTTGTTCTACCTTATATTATCAGGTCCCTGACTGCAGTAAGACATCCGAACCGAATGTACTGTTATCGTAATACAGTACTACTTATTTTGTAATACAGTACTATTTATGTTGTCGTAATACAGTACTACTTATGTTATCGTAATACAGTACTACTTATGTTATCTAATACAATACTATTTATGTTGTCGTAATACAGTACTACTTATGTTATCGTAATACAATACTACTTTTGTTATCGTAATACAGTACTACTTATGTTATCGTAATGCAGTACTACTTATGTTATCGTAATACAATACTACTTATGTTGTCGTAATACCGTACTACTTATGCTATCGTAATACAGTACTACTTATGTTATCATAATACAGTACTACTTATGTTATCGTAATGCAGTACTACTTATGTTATCGTAATACAGTACTACTTATATCATCTAATACAGTACTACTTATGTTATCGTAATACATGTTATCATAATACAGTACTACTTATGTTATCATAATACAGTACTACTTATGTTATCATAATACAGTACTACTTATGTTATCGTAATACAGTACTACTTATGAACTCGGGATTTACACATGATAGCAGTTTTCTTATTATTATATGTTGGAGGGATAAGGGAAACACTTAATGAAGAATGCTGGATGGATAGTAATATCATATTTGTCAGTTGCTCAGTAATCATATAACAGCATCAGGTAATGGTCAGAGTTATGATAGGTATTTGTATTATTGAAGTTTGAGTTAACAAATTTATAGGGTATTTAATACTATTTATAGGTGGGTGAATATACAGTAACGATTTTTTGGACTGACCTGCCGGACAGCCTATTTTAGGGTACCTAGTCTAATGAAACTGAGGAATAAAGAGTAAAACTGTGATACTTTGCATATGAAATACATTCGTAAATTACCTAAAAGATTATCATCCCTTAAAATGTTGAAATTTTGTTTAGATTCAGTTAATGGATATATTGCAGTATAAACATGTGGGACATAAAACTCTGCGTTATTGTATATTCACACAGGTGTACGTATCCCCACTGAAATGTATAAGTTGTTATGGCATATTATTAGTATCTGCGTGCGTGTGTGCGTACGTGTGTGCGTGCGTGCATGCGTGCTTGCAATATGTGCAACTGAACAGTAATCATAATGACAATCGCACTACGTAAGAAACATAGGTCACACAAGGGGGAAGTAACAAAATATAGGTCACACAAGAGATAAATAATAAAATATAGTTCACACAAGAGGGAAGTAACAAAATATAGGTCACACAAGAGGGAAGTAACAAAATATAGGTCACACACGAGAGAAGTAACAAACTATAGGTCACACATGAGAGGAGTAATAAAATATAGGTCACACAAGAGAGAAGTAACAAAATATAGGTGACACACGAGAGAAGTAACAAAATGTAGGTCACACAAGAGAGAAGTAACAAAATGTAGGTCACACAAGAGAGAAGTAACAAAATATAGGTCACACAAGAGGGAAGTAACAAAAGGTTTAATTGCATGTAGCAAACAACAACAAATACTTCTCAGTATTCAATACATATATTATGTGAATCCAAATGAATAAAACAATTTCAAACATTTGCATAAGTACTGCCCATATATAGATTGAGATATACAGATATACAAACTGGCAGAGAGACAATACTGTGTACAACAATTAGAGTTACTTTTGTTTGTATTGTCACGGTTTCCTCTTCCAGATATACTGGTGTGTTTGAAACATTCCATAACCACATGATGAATGCAGCCAAGCGATTTACCTTCAGGCATTAGTACATTGTTTGTACCACAATCATTGAACATCTGTGTACCAGAAGCATTTGTAGAAGATGCATATCTTCTTAACAATGAGTCATTGTAAGCATTTGATATCATCATTATTTGTGCAGTTTCTAAAAATTATTGCAATTTGATTGACTGTTTAATTCCACTTTGTTCTGTTAATAGTTGTAAACATTTATGCAAGCCTGTAGAGTATACAGTATAATGGGGTTGGCCATTGAATCATGCTTAAACAATTAAAAATGAACAGTATACCAGTTTCTTGCAAATGCCATCATGCCTAACAAAACAGTTTAGGGTCTTACAACACCTCTCATCAAGTTCGTTTGTTAATTTACAGTTACTGTATCGTATTCTACAAAATAGGGACAAATGGACAATATCCTAGAGCGCTAACCAAAACACTACAATTACATTGTCAGCCTGCAAGAGACGGTCATCTGTACCTGCACAGATAACAAACTACTCAAAGCCAGGAAGGGTGGCTTTAAAGCCTGCCGATCAGAGAAACATTTGCAACAGACTTTGCACTTGATTTCGAAAAAAACAAATGTTACCCATGTGGTTGACAGCAGGTCACAATGTACCTGAGAAGCAAGCTTAGAAAAGTTAACCGACGTGTCATTTAACAGGTATCTCCTTTTTTGTAATACCAAAACAAATTTAACAGTTTTTGACATCTTAAAGTGATGTAGTTGGAACATTTTCAAGGGTACTTTATAACGTGTGGATAATTTCTGATGCATTTGTCAAACTGCATGTTGCAGCACAGTTGCTCAACATCGCTGCCCATTTCGCAACAATGGTTGCACGAGCACCAACTTGGTGAAGCAACACTTCCCGGTGGCTCTGGGTTATTTGTCATGATGTCAAACATGAAGCCTGGCTCCCTTTCTGCCATCTGTAGGAGCAGCCCATTTGCCTGTGGTTCAGTCAGGTCATTAATGGCAGCCTGGAAGGATTCTAAAAAGGCATCGTTGAATTATTATGTTATATATTTATTTGATAATTGTTTAATAAAAAAAAATTTGGTGTGCATTTGATTTGTTATTAAAATGATATTTACCTCTATGAGCATGTCTACATTTCAGGCCAAATGTTGTCCCTGGCTATTTATTGACGTTTCTGCAATGTGGCATGTTTACGATGATAATATGCAAATTTGTAACTACAAATTATATTACCTAGATTTCAAAATTACTTAAATTTAACACAATAATTGCAAAAACATCATGTCTGCAGTGAATGATTTCTTGGTTTATGTTTGTGTAGTGTTATCATGTATGTCTGCCTCCAGCATATTCGGAGGTGCCAACATTGCACCACAAAAAGTGCTAGATCTACCACTTGTCGTGAAAAACTCATGATGTGAAGGTGGTATAGGAAGATCTAGTGCTGCGGGCCCTGTGCTATGGTTCTGGCAGAAGAATTGTTCTATTTTCAAGTAGATCTACTTAGTTCTGGTGCATTTTCTACCTGAAATGGTGGTTTATGTACATTTGGATTCAAAATGAGTAAATCTGTTGTGGCTTGGTGGTACATTTTTACTCGAAAGCAGGAGAAAAAGTAATAGTTCTACTGCCAAAACGGTAGACTCTGCATAGTCTGTCGCCTATGTGACACAGAGGTATTGTGGTAGTTGCAAAGGGCTGCATGAATACTGTATGCACTTATTACTGTCTATAATATTTGGCCCACAACTAGAAATTTTTATCAACAGAAAAAATCTTCACCATTCATTAAGTTATATGCCTTTGGTGTTGAATCTATAATAATAAAACATGTTTTAATTGTTTGTCAACAACTCTGGATGCACTCTTTCCTCTCCCTGCGCCCCATTTCTTTCACTCCACCTTTTTCTCTTCTTGCACCTCTTTCTTCAGAACCATTCAGACTATGTGGGTGAAAGGATGTGATGATAAATTTGTGTTTATAACAATACAGTTTATGACGTATATTTAAACAATAGTACTTTAACTCGCGAAAACAGTGCCAAACTCTTGGACTGTAAACGAGAAAGTAGGCGTCCATTTGTTAACTCTGTTTCTTAAGAGACACGCAAAAATATCATTGCGAACGCCCGAAGCAACATCCCTTGGGCGTGCGACGAGTTTCAATAGAACAAATGTTCGTAATTTCTACGACAACTTGGAGCGTGTGTTTATCAGAGAGAAATTTACGCCGGCGCGCTTATGGAACGTAGACGAAACAGGTGGCACCACAGCGCATCAACCAGGCAAGATCATCGCCTCCATAGGCGTGAAACAGGTCGATGCGATTGTTTCTGCCGAACAAGGACAGATTGTTATGTTGTGCTGTGCTGTTAGTGCAATGTTAGTGCTGTTAGTGCCTTTTATAGCTGCGTGCGATAGATGGGTCATGGAAAACCCAGGGCGCACAATAACAATCTACGACATCGCATGAATGGTGGGAAAACATTTCCGACGACTATGACGCCGACTAACATCCAGTCTCGGTTCCGCGTCAGCGGAATACCGCATATCGACAGGCACATTTTCATTGACGCCGATTTTCTGCTGTCCGATGTAACCGACAGACCCAACCTTGAAAATGTGCCTAATGTCGCCACGTCGATGTCCACCGCGACAGCCGAGGTCGCCCATGACCCGCCAGCTGACATCACACGCACTGCGAATGTTGCAAGTACCATCTCCGAGCCATCGTCCATCCACATCAACAGGGAGCACGACTAGACCTACCACTGGTCAGCCATCAAATCCTCGGACGCTCGTGGCTTCCGTCTTATCTGACGCTGTTACCTCAGAACACATCAGACCTTTCGGAAACGCAGGCCCTCGTAAAAGGAATAATCGCGGTAGAAAACCTGGGCGGACAGATACTCCTGAAAAGAGGCAACTGATTTAACAAGATTTAACAAGGTTGCCATCCAAAGCAAAGGCCCAGATGGCAAGTGGACAAGGAAGCCGTTGGCTTATCTAGTCCAACTTTTTTCATCAATGTGTAACCCGCCCTTCTGAGATATGTGTCAACCTCAACCCAATATATTCACGCTGCTAGCAGTTACACAATCTGTAGATAATTTGTTCTATTCATTTATTGTCCTCTGTAAGAACGAGTACTTCCTGATATCCAATATACACTGATCCTTTACTAATGTTACCTCGTGTCATCTAGTGCACTGCAAACTGATCACGAACGAAAAAAAACATAAAACCATCGAAAGGTAAAGGGGAGGCAACACCAACTGTTGCCGAAACACTCGTGAGAAAGCAAGGCCAATAATCCAGCGAGCACCTGACACCGATTCCTCAGACGAAGAGCAATGGCCATGCATAATCTGTTGTGAGCCACACAACAGTCGTCCTGGTGATACGTGGATACAGTGTGTCGCTTGCAAGAAGTGGACCCACGAAGAGTGCACTGTGGTGGACAGATAGTTTGTGAATGTTAACGTTGCCGTTTTAGTTAAACAAATGCACTATGGGAACACACTTTGTATGCCCCAGTGCCACAACTGTATGAACACACTTTGTATGCCCCCAGTGCCACGACTGTGACTCGCAGTCAACGTTGCCGTATTATTTCAACAAACAGTAACAGCTCAAGACTGGATAGTTATCTTACATAACTTACATTAATTAAGTTTTGTTACCAGTTACATTAGTTAAAGTTTCATGGTTGGTGTAGAAGCATGTTAGGCAATAAAAGTGCGTTTTGATAGTTTTATTTGCGATAATCAGAGTTCTTCTTTATTAAGAAACATATATTCACGTGATACAAATGTGAAGACCCCCCACGTCATCGAGTGTTGTAACTTGCCCCATGCATAGTTTCAACTAACCCCGTATACGGGGTTAGATGAAATAGACGATGTATGCTCACAAAAATAATTATATTTTGGGTATTCTTGGAAGTCCAAACTTTCTTAGTAGCTACATATATGACAGGAATATACAGCAGCGGATCCAGGGGTCTCAAGACACCCCTAGGCCACGGAGGGGGATCTTAGACCTCCTATGTCCGACACAGAAACTGAAGCAGACGAAATCAGTCGTGTAAAAAGACGCACGAAGGAGACAAAGAAAAGAACAACAACAAGAAGTCGTCTTCTCACCCAAACTAGCTGTTT
The DNA here is from genome assembly GCA_963662155.1 of Lamellibrachia columna. Taxonomy (NCBI): domain Eukaryota; kingdom Metazoa; phylum Annelida; class Polychaeta; order Sabellida; family Siboglinidae; genus Lamellibrachia; species Lamellibrachia columna. The sequence goes on from OY759270.1 coordinate 35,661,995, forward strand.
TCTTTGTGGAAACTGCTCAGTAGTTCGCTGCGTCATTTGCAAAAACTGAGTCCACACGGCATGTGCTGACCCAGAAGCAAATTTGAACAACTACAGTTGTGACATATGTAGTACCTAAACTATGAACGGGACAATGTTCTGCTCTTTTAGCAGTTCTAAGTCGTTTTTAGTATCAACAATGGTTGTTTTGGTTGATCTTAAAAAAGTCCTTTTCCTTTGCAAATTTTTTTTCTTGGAAATTGTTATACAATTAGCAGTCGCTTCATACAGTTTGCTACTAGGGTCCACATATTAGTGGAATATATTAAATCAAGAGTATATAAAATGCATATAATTAGCATTTGTATACAATTTGTTGTTTTTTGTATGTGAATTTGTAGTGGTCCAATATAAGAATAGCAGTGGTCCAATATAGAACCACAGTGTCCTAAATTGGACCAATTTATGTTTTAGTTACTATATTTTTAAAAACACAGTTATGTAGTCTCAGACGTATTGAATAACTAATAAGAAAGGTATTAAAAAAGCTCTCTTTGTAACTAAGTTATAACATGTTTTCCTTAGGGGGGTCCAATACACGAGAGAGCAGGAGAGCACCGCCGTGCGGTATTTCGACAATTAATTATCGGCTGAAATAAGGGATGAGATTGTCTGGGCATCTGATGTACACCACAATTAATTATCGGCTGAAATAAGGGATGAGATTGTATGGGCATCTGATGTACACCACAATTAATTATCGGCTGAAATAAGGGATGAGATTGTCTGGGCATCTGATGTACACCACAATTAATTATCGGCTGAAATAAGGGATGAGATTGTCTGGGCATCTGATGTACACCACAATTAATTATCGGCTGAAATAAGGGATGAGATTGTCTGGGCATCTGATGTACACCACAATTAATTATCGGCTGAAATAAGGGATGAGATTGTCTGGGCATCTGATGTACACCACAATTAATTATCGGCTGAAATAAGGGATGAGATTGTCTGGGCATCTGATGTACACCACAATTAATTATCGGCTGAAATAAGGGATGAGATTGTCTGGGCATCTGATGTACACCACAATAATTATCGGCTGAAATAAGGGATGAGATTGTCTGGGCATCTGATGTACATCACAATTAATTATCGGCTGAAATAAGGGATGAGATTGCCTGGGCATCTGATGTACACCACTGGATCCGCACATTCGCTGAACACACATGCATACGATGTAGTCGATGGTGGCAGTCTTTGCTTGCCGTTCATTTAGCTATAGTCTTTGCTTGCCGTTCATATAGCTATAGTCTCTGCTTGCCGTTCATATAGCTATAGTCTTTGCTTGCCGTTCATATAGCTATAGTCTTTGCTTGCCATTCATATAGCTATGTGAGTCTGAGCTGCAGTTCACCTATTATTAAATAAGACCTAATTGTTTATATGACTATTGTAAGAATTCATTGTCCATACTTATACAAGTATTACGTTAATATAACTTTAATTAGGATCTCAGCAAATAAATACCATACATTATTATTTTTATTGTTTCCCATCACAAAGCCACCATCAGTGATTTATTCGTGAACCAGCTCGAGACTGGCTCTCGTGGATGTCGCACATGAGAGGAAATCATACGGATTGACCTGGCCATATGCTTTACTGACCATCTACACCAGGTGGACACCAGTGGTGTTGAACCAATGGACAATGTCCACGAAAACAGGTAGCAAGTTTAAGAATTTTGAACGATGCTATTCAAAGCAGGCGACGCATCATCTGTGATGTACTCGGCAGCAAAGCAGTGTGTGCTCGCATTAAGGACAACTCCCCGGTGCTGGTGGCAGTACCGTTAAGGACAACTCCCCGGTGGCTGTACCGTCGGAGACAACTCCCCGGTGGCTGTACCGTCGAGGACAACTCCCCGGTGGCTGTACCGTCGGAGACAACTCCCCGGTGGCTGTACCGTCGGAGACAACTCCCCGGTGGCTGTACCGTCGAGGACAACTCCCCGGTGGCTGTGCCGTCGAGGACAACTCCCCGATGGCTGTACCGTCGGAGACAACTCCCCGGTGGCTGTACCGTCGAGGACAACTCCCCGGTGGCTGTACCGTCGGAGACAACTCCCCGGTGGCTGTACCGTCGAGGACAACTCTCCCGTGGCTGTACCGTCGAGGACAACTCCCCGATGGCTGTACCGTCGGAGACAACTCCCCGGTGTCTGTACCGTCGAGGACAACTCCCCGGTGGCTGTACCATTGAGGGCAACTCCCCGATGGCCCGTCACCGCTCCTGCAACCAAGACCTCACAAAGTGTCTCGTGACCCCGAGGAGTCCCTGCTACAAGGAGCGAGAGAGCCACGGCCGACTTGGCAGTGTCTCGACCGCCTCGGGGCTGGTGTCGAGTACAGCAGAGACTTGCTGCAGAAGTGGGGGTAAAACCAAGATGTCAATATTGACTCCTACCACAGTCTTGCAGTCGAGACGACTCGTGTGCCAGAGCATGTGTGCTGCAGTGGCGGGGAAAAGTGTAGCAACACGAGACGAAGAGCACTACTTTTGTAAGGTCGGTCGTCGCTACGCGCAGCATCGGTCACGTGGTTGCGTAGACTGTTTGTTAACGGCAGGTGACGTTTACGCTTCAGACTACATGATTACGCGCGCTTTAAAATTCTTGCAGCGCGATGACGTCATTTGTCGCGGAAACCCTATCACGAAAATGGGATCGATTGCAGCTCAAGATGTTTGCTGCCAGCATTATCCAATGGTGAAAACCTAGTCTGTTCAGCGTATGTCACAAGACAGGCTTTCTCATAAGAGTGACTTTTGACTCACACTTTGGGACATACAATCCGCACGTATGAATCCATCTTCGGAGATCGTTTTGAAGATTCTTCCATAACATCATCCTGAGTAACCAGGGGTAGAACTACCCAATAGTCCGCTAGTCCGTACACTAGTAAAGATTACGGCGGACTAGTCCCGGCTGTCTAGTAAAAACAGAGTGTTGCGTGGCGCCACCAACCATACAATTGACAAACTAATTTTAAGGTTTGGGAGCGCGACCACACGTGGCTGTCCTATGACGAGGACAAGGGTTTGATGTTCTGCACAGCGTGCAGGACACACAACGTGACTGGTGCTCGTGGCAAGAATCCATTCTTGACATTCACGGACAATTTTCGACCAGACTCCCTACGCGGACATAGTACACTGTGTTTTTTGTGTTTTAAATAAAATTGTTGCGATTTAAATTTATGTTATGTTTTGATAACAGGACTAACATTTTGGTGGACTAGCCTTTGGTGGACTAGTAAACTGTCTTTACTAGTCATGCTGTCTAGTAAAATAAATGTTGAAGCTGTACCCCTGAGTAACTGAACTTCAGCAACGACATGTCAGTCACCGCGGACGCTAAGATTGGTTATAGTTTTGTGCAGTGCCAGTTGTGACTGACATGCATCAGTGTTGGTAAGTTTTTGTATATTTAAGAAAGCTAAATTTAATCTAATAATTATATAAAACAATTATCACGTGACCGTTTTCTGGAGTATGATGCGATACAAAACAGACTGAATAATAAAATAATAAATCTGTTTTCGTCGTGAATATGCTGTCCATTGTCATTGCAGTTTGCGGAGTTCCAACCGCCCCAGTACTAGTGCGTAGGGGCCGAGTTCAACATACTTGAAAACGTAGGAACCTTGTAAAAATGCGATAAACACGGCAATGGACATGTATCTCATGCACTCTTATGTGTATACCACTAATGTCACCTGGCAATAATCATGCATGAATATAACATTATGTTTTGTGATGAAAACCGAAACTTAGATGCGTGACGTCGTGCGCGGGTTGATTTCGGAAAATATCGCCCACTAGTCACGATAAACCTACTCATAATCAATTATTTCGAGCATATTTCTTCTGCTTCTTGATGCTAATGTGCAGATGGTATGTCACGGAATACAAATGTGAAACGGTTAGTGCTTGTCAGTTTTAAAGTCCCTCGCCTCTACTGGGGCGGTTGACTATGCCTAGCCCGAACAGTTGGGCGATACAGTCCTCGCGAGACAACCACGGTTAGCGATACCAATTTGGGGCTACGGTTATGTCAGGGGTTTTGCGGTTACAGACTGTTAGAAGCAGTGGCCAAACTGCATCGACCGCGACCGACAGGTGTTGCACTTGTCGTGACTTTTTATCAAAGCTCAAGTCATGATTAACATTTTATTAAAGCTCAAGTCATGATTAACTTTTTATTAAAGCTCAAGTCATGAATGACGCGAGTCAAGAGTCGCATCTCTGAGTGCTTTTCACGGAGAGTAACATGTGGACTGCAGCTTAAGGCGATTGTCCCTCTCATGGGTTTGTGAGCCTAACAGAATGTGGGAGTAGATCAGACCGACCGGGGGGGGGGGGGTAAATGGCAGTACTGGGGGCAATGCCCCTACTTTGCATGTTAGAAGTATCCTCAACTGAGGAACAAGTCCAGGGGGCGCCACTTTGCTGTATTTCGACAATAAACGTTCAGGACAAAATAAAGGGGGTACCCGGGCACCTGATGGACACCCCTTCTCCAGATGCTGTGCCTGGTGACATTATATGGTATCGGGCCGCAAGGTGTCCGGTATCCATGAACGTGTGAAGTGTACACCAGGGGGTTTGGTTAGGGTCTTGTATATGGAGAAGCTATGTACCAGCAGTATTCCCTTTCACCCTCAAAGAGGGAGCTCCCTCTTTCAGAGTGAAAGGGAATACGAACGCACGACTGAAGCTGAAAGGGAATAGCAGGAGTAATAGACCGGGAGCCCAGAGCTTTTATTTCGTAAACGACGCTAAAAGGTTTGACCCCGTGGACTGAAGGGACTACCCCCTGACATCTCAAAAATGCGTTGCTGCCGGGTCAGGGGTGGTGGGTTTCCCCCAAAATCACCAATCGAAGGGGGCAAAAAGTACATTTATTTATGGGAATGACGCCAAGGCGAAAAACAGTGCCAAATGTTCCATTGGGGTTCCCTGAGTATGGAATGACCAATACACAAGCAATTTTAGGTGGGGGATTCCCCCTGCCAGCAACCCCCCAAAAAGGTGCAAAAAAGGGGGCATTTATTTTGGGAATGATGCCAAGGCAGCAGTGTCAAATCTTCCTTGGGGTTCCCTGAGTACGGAAGTACCAATGCCAACAATTTTAGGTGGGTCCTTACCCCTGCCACCAACCCTAAAGGGTGAGCTAATGGGGACATATATTTATGGAAATGATGCCAAGGCTAAAAGCAGTGTCACATCTTCCATTTGGGTTCCCTGAGTACGGAATGACCAATGCCAGAAATTTTATGTAGGCTTTATCCCCACCAACAACCTAAACCCGACTAGTCACAATGGTTATTACTTCCATTGTAATAATCGTGGGTACATAATTTGGTCTATCAATGATGTCGATGAGAAGAGTCTACAGAAACACAACGTTGTTTGGTTTTGACAAATATTTTATTACTACCAAGTCATAACAAACGCACAAATCCATGAATTCGAACAACAAGTACACACAGCGCCGACACTACTAGTACAACACAGCACAGACACTACTAGTACAACACAGCACCGACACTACTAGTACAACACAGCACCGACACTACTAGTACAACACAGCACCGACACTACTAGTACAACACAGCACCGACACTACTAGTACAACACAGCACCAACACTACTAGTACAACACAGCACCAACACTACTAGTACAACACAGCACCGACACTACTAGTACAACACAGCACCGACACTACTAGTACAACACAGCACCGACACTACTAGTACAACACAGCGCCGACACTACTAGTACAACACACCACCGACACTACTAGTACAACACAGCAATGACACTACTAGTACAGCACAGCGCTGACACTACTAGTACAGCACAGCACCGACACTACTAGTACAACACAGCACCAACACTACTAGTACAACACAGCACCGACACTACTAGTACAACACAGCACCAACACTACTAGTACAACACAGCGCCGACACTGAAAATACCATTATTATTACACTTATTGTTCTAATGAATGCATTAGATGTCATCACTGTCCTCGCTCCATGCATTGCCTGACTCATCGTCTGCTGACGTCACTCCCATGCTGTCCCGATCATCCGTAGCAGTGGCTGCGAGGGACTCCAGGAGTGCACTAGTCATGTTCCAAGCAGTGGCTGCGAGGGACTCCAGGAGGTACTAGTCGTGCTCCAAGCAGTGGCTGCGAGGGACTCCAGGAGTGCACTAGTCATGCTCCAAGCAGTGGCTGCGAGGGACTCCAGGAATGCACTAGTCGTGCTCTAAGCAGTTTTCAGTCTCGTTCCATCCGTAGTCGGTGGTACTCGCCTCACCAGTCGGATCAGTCTGGTCGGCCCTCTTCCAGATCCTTGCACAAAGTGGGCCCTTTTGATGTGATTGACCAGCATCTTGGTGCATGGGGAAGAGAGGCAGAGTTAATATTCTTTTTTTGGGGTCCTTCTCATTGCCACCACTAATGTGCATGAATGCCTTGTACCTTGCCTCGTTGATGTCAGAGGTCTTGAAATTGCACAACAAGCAGGCACAAGGAGGTGACGGCCTACTTGATAGATAAATGGGTACTTATGTTTGCAGCTGTTCACCTTTGTTGGTCTTTATCGCATTTACCTTCATGTGATATGTATAATGTCATATGATTGGCCAGTAGTGTGGCTTATTTCATCTCTCCATGAGGAAACGGGTAAACTCTTCCCTGAATGTTCTATGTTTTAGGAACTCCGTCCCACTCTTCTGATTGACCTGGTCAGTACTCACTACGTTATAACACGTACTATACAGGCACATGTCACATACCTGTGTCAATACAGCACACCAGCCGGTTCTACAATGAATAAATACAAATAGCATAGTCAACTGTGCGGCCCAATAGCTATATACTAACGCTGTTGTTCCACATAGGATAAGGTGTGAAGCAAAGCTATCGTGTACCCAGGCCTTAACCTTTACAATAAAGACAAGATAACGGAAGAATTTGGCGGATGTAAAGGGTTTAGCATTAGGATCGGAGGACGACCCTTCTCCAACTCTATATGTTCAGGTGATAAGACACTATCAATCTATCAAGTATATATATATATATTAGTGCCCTGCGTGGGCCTATAATTTCAGCCCAAGCCCAGCCCGCAATTAGCAGTTAGAGTCCAGGCCCGGCCCAGGCCCGCAACAATTTTTCAGGCCCGGCCCAGGCCCGCAAACTAGAATTTAGGCCCAGGCCCGACCCAGACCGTGAATGTTTGGCCCAGGCCTGGCCCAGCCTGCAAGTTTCAGGCCCATACCCGGCCCATATCCGCGGGCTAAAGACGGGTAAGCCTGCGGCCTGCAAGCCCACGGCCCGCTAAGTTTAGAGAAGATAAAACTATAATCTTATAAGAAATACGAAACACAAATAAACTGTAAAACATACTTATTGTTTTAATAAATAAAAAAATAATATATGAACATTGTATAATGTTTACTACTGAAATAGTAATGTCAGTTGTTGTTTAGTAGTGTCTAGCTAGTAGCTAGTACTAGCTACTACTATATGTCACCCATGCACTGGCACTGACACCCAGTGGCATCTCCAGCAGGCCTGAAGTCACTGGCCTGAGACAGATCAGGTTCAGACATGTGTGAATTGGTACAAGTGTGAATGAATCAGAACTGGGGAAATTGTAGATACTAAATTGTAGTCACTAGTTCACACAATTGAAAAATACCAATTACCAACTGGGGTAGGTACTGGACTACTGGGCACTGGCACTACTGGGCAGTGGGCAGTGGCCAGTTGGCTGGTCATTCAGGCCAGCAATGTTTGGAGGGAAGACCTAGACAATAGAATGTCCACTGGTTTGGTCAAAGGATGATTAAGTTGATGGTTAATCATGGCATGATTGCCTCTGCAAATATGTCTAAAGTAAATATTTGGGGCTGGCTGCTTCCAGCCATGTGAACTTAAGTGGCCTGGTATGGGTTCATTAGATCTATGCAAAAGGGTACAAAAGCCAAAAATATGCGGTTTACAGAGTCTAGACATCACGGATTAAGGGATAGGAAGTTAAGTTTGAGCTGAAGAAGAATGATGGGAAACATGCATTAACTGTGATGAAGCCAGTGAAACAAGTGCCACTACTCCAGTCACAGTGTCTTGGAAAGCCAGTACATGTTTAAATAGTTACAATACAAAGATATGGTCATTCGACTATGCATATATTAGATATGAAATGTCTCTATTAAAAGAATGCACATTATTAAAATCATAGGAAGTCCCATTGTTGAAAAGAGGCTAAACTGCATTCCAATGTATAAAGCACTAGTGTCATTCATAATTCCATGCAAGGTCTTAATTTGCAACTATATAATACTAAAGAGATAATTTTAAGCATTCATTAACTGGAATGACAATTTATAATCAGTTTTTATTAATAATAAAATTAATAATCTGGGTTTTTGTATGAATATTTTTGTTATGTCCAGGCCCAGCCCAATCCCGGCCCGACCCACTCACACTAGTCCCAGGCCCGGCCCAAGCCTCATGTGTTTAAATCTTTTTAAGCCCAGGCCCGGCTTAGGCCCTAATATATATATATATATATATATATATCTTGTATATATATATATATATATATATATACTTTATTGTAAAGGTTATGGGCGTCCGCATGGGGGCAAGGATCTGGAATTTTTTTCGGACATATATTCATGAGCACAAAGTATATGTTAACTTTACATCTTATATATATATATATATATATATTTCTTCTTTCTTGTCCCTCCTTGGAAAAATTCCTGCAGACATCCCTGCCCAAGACCGTGCTGGCTGGAGAAGATTTGTTGACGCCCGATGCTCCAGCGGGAGCCTGAGCGGCTTTCACCTGTAAACTTACTTTGAACTACCATAATTAAAGTAAATCCACGGGGTCTAAGGTTTCCAACACTTAAGAAAAATAGGACCTAATACGTAGATTTTCTGGAAATTCAAATTGGATGAGGTTCGGAAATCGTTTGTAGGTGTTCTGATGTGAATTCTGGGAGCATGACAAAGGCTAGGAATTGTGACATTTTGGTGGAAATTCATCATATGCGTAGGATGGATTTTAAGAAAAGTAGGGCCTAATGCGTAGATTCACTCAAAATTAAAAAAATTAGGAATAGTGAACATTTCTCAGGATAGTTTGTTTAGTTTTCATGTAGAAATAATTATTTTAACATATTCGTAACTTGTTTTTTCCTTAGTAGAAATTGTCATCGTCTTATCAATGCCACTTTTGGAGCCACCGTTGACTGTAGTTGGTTGGAAGTCCACCAGCAGACACGCTATCCAAAAATGTTAAGAAGACGTTTTAACCACGTTTTTGGGGTATGCCCACATACAGTGGCATAACGAGGTCAAGTGCCGCTGGGGGCAAGAGTAAAAAACGCGTTCTCCCTAAAAAAAGTGCAGTAATGGAATATGTATCACTAGTGATATTGTTACATACACCAGTATTGGTTAATGTCAATTGAGTTACATTTGACGTATACAAGCATGATTACTTAAATATTTATGTAATATAGCAGCGATGTGTTCAGAATTCGTGTAGACCACAACGTATAAATGCGTATGAACGGTGTTTAAGTAAAACAATCTCCCCAAAGTGTCGCCCCCCCAAAAAAAGTGCCGCTTGGGGCATTTGCCCCCTTCGCCCCCCCCTCCCCCGTTACGCCAATGCCCATATAATATCAGCTCACGCAGCCACTGTTTGTGTTTCGTTAATGAAATTTCAAGCATGTCTATTATAATAGTATAAGGGGTTATGCCAAATAGAAGTTAAATTGAAATTAAGGATTTGTTATTGTCCACGTGCGTTCAACTGCAAAAATTGTGTTTGGAGCAAGTTGTTACAATTGTATTGGGGCAAGTTGTTACAACTGAAACACGGCTCAAGCGGCTCGTACCGATGGCTCAGCCAGCGAGTTGTGTATTGAAAATGACTGAAAAACAACATTTATTTAACCACGACTTGTTTCACTTGTCAAGCGTTCCTTGTTCTAACAACGTGCCCCGTATGATTTCACAACTTGTCCCGTTTACGGGGCTAGTTGTTACAATCACCGCGCCTGGGAAACCTCACATACGTACGTAATATAGATATTTGTTAATTTTGTTTGACGCTGCTAGCAGTTACAGGACATGTTATAAACCAGTACGCTGGAATATCAATGGTATGGTACATTTCATTGACACGAATAATACACTTCATCTTGACATTGACAGAAATAATGCATCTAACATACTTTTCACAAAAAAGTTATTTTAACTGAAAATTTAAACAACTAGCCCCGGTCTCCCCTAAGAAAACCGCTGAAGGAGTTGCAGAAGGAGAAGTCCACCATGATATTCTGCTGACAAGGGAATGGCAGCAGTCATTATGGAGAAAACCATCTCATAGTCTGGGAGAGCTTAAAAGTGGTAGATAGGGAGTCACACAGAAGAAGACATGAAGGATGATATATGGATACGCAAGACCTAGGCAGCGATCAACCGAGACGCTGGCAATTACGAACTTCCTTTAGCACTGATGAAGACGATTGATAAGACGATAAAAAGTTTTGGATATGTTAAAATAATTATTTCAACATAAAAAAATTGGAATTGCGAAATTTTTGTGGAAATTCTTCATATGCGTGGATTGGATATATACTCAATTATCATTATGTTAAATAATGTGTATATGGGTTTTTGCACGAAATAAAAACTACCCTACCCTACCCTACCCTACCCTACCCTACCCTACCCTACCCTACCCTACCCTACCCTACCCTACCCTACCCTACCCTACCCTACCCTACCCTACCCTACCCTACCCTACCCTACCCTACCCTACCCTACCCTACCCTACCCTACCCTACCCTACCCTACCCTACCCTACCCTACCCTACCCTACCCTACCCTACCCTACCCTACCCTACCCTACCCTACCCTACCCTACCCTACCCTACCCTACCCTACCCTACCCTACCCTACCCTACCCTACCCTACCCTACCCTACCCTACCCTACCCTACCCTACCCTACCCTACCCTACCCTACCCTACCCTACCCTACCCTACCCTACCCTACCCTACCCTACCCTACCCTACCCTACCCTACCCTACCCTACCCTACCCTACCCTACCCTACCCTACCCTACCCTACCCTACCCTACCCTACCCTACCCTACCCTACCCTACCCTACCCTACCCTACCCTACCCTACCCTACCCTACCCTACCCTACCCTACCCTACCCTACCCTACCCTACCCTACCCTACCCTACCCTACCCTACCCTACCCTACCCTACCCTACCCTACCCTACCCTACCCTACCCTATCGGTTTACTGCGTTGGCGCGCTGAATACCGTAGGTGCGCTGCCAGTTGAAGCAAGCAAGTGTGAAGTGATCCATTAGTTTGGAAAATAGATATACTACCACTATTGGATACAATGAAATGAACAGTGTTACCTGATAGATGAATCACGCATAAACATGAAAACTGTACCTACAATATTATCTTCACGCAAACGGCGCACGCACGCACGCACGCACGCACGCACGCACATCCGATAAAGTTAAAATATGTTGCATGTCACAGTATGAAACACAAGTTACAGACATAGTAGTGGAACACTTGAAAATGAACGCAACTATCCTTATAATAATCACCACAGGAAGCAGTCGAACGATTCCGTGATGTCTATACATTTAATGTGTTGCGTTTTGTCATATAGTGGGGCTTCCGAACACGACGTAGCAATGTTATGCAGTGGCATCTTTTCGCAAAACGTATTTTCCAAACTAATCGGTCACTTCACACTTGCTTGCTCCAACTGCCAGCGCACCTACTGCGTTCAACGCACGGACCTGAATACAGTAAGCCTATCCTATCATATTCTATCGTCAGATAACATTTATATACACGCGTAGGGCACATTTAACCATCCAAGTGCGTAGCAATATGACTTAATAGTATATGTCGGTTAATATCATAATTAATGTCGGTTTGGACATACACAGTTGTGAATATGTTTGAATACTAGTAACCATATATAATGTTGGATTAATGTTTAATGTGATGAGCGGAGACCTGTTAAACGCGGGCAGCGGACACATTTTTTTTGGTTTTCTTTCCCTGCCATGATAGGCGGACAACAATCTGATTTCACGACATTGTCTCTATTTTATTTTCGAAATGGCGGACAAACAGCGTGTGCAGGAAAACGGCGAGACTATCTGCGAGAATATCTAAGATTTTCGAAATTCAGCTGCGCAGTTTCAATTAGATATTTCGAAGCGGTAGAGGTGTTTTGCATCATCACGAGAATGGCTACTTCGCCAAAGAGGAAAATACTGAGTCTCGAACAGCGTGTCGACGTACTGAAGTGCGGTTGTGGAAAGTCTCAGATTGCAAGAACACGGTCGGAGAGGAACGCTTTGCCTTTGGCTAAACAGAAAATGATCACGGATATCTTCACGTCAAAGTGAATTGTCAAGGACCTGATGTGTCAACGTTTCATGTTCCCTCCGTGATTGTTGTCTGACATGGTGTCATGGAACCTTTGTGTCTATTGTGTGTTTTTAGTGGTGGTAGTGAGATGAAAGGTCTGTTTATAAATATCATTAAATATGTTGTTTGATTTCTAAAAATGTGTCCTTTTTATTTTACTTATTTTCAGGGTTGGCGTGTAACAAAGTAAAAGTACTTCGTTACAATACTTGAGTAGTTATTTCAAGTAATTGGCGTGTAACGAAGTAGAATTTTGACTAAATACTTTTTACTTGTAACGAAGTAGTTTAATCTAAAGTAACGTGACTTTTTACTCCGTAACTTTTATTTACTTCGCAATATATTTTCGTTACATTTTTTTGCGAAACCGCTGCTGCCAGTGGCGCTCCACCGTCAACTACATTTCAAAAACTTTTCATAGTCGCCAGGCCAAAAGCTATTAATATAATTCAATCGCATACTTTTGTAAAGTAGTTTTACTTTTTACTCAAGTACTTTTTTTTACAAAGTAATTTTATTTTTACTCAAGTAGTTTTTAGGTGAATTACTTTACTCAAGTACAACATTAAAGTAATTCAGTCAACCCTGCTTATTTTGTAGTACCTCAGTGATATTCGTATTATGCAACCTGTGAACATCTTATGTTGTTAATAGATCTATAGTGCCTAGTGGCAATGCCTGAACATAATTCTAACATATACACAGGACTCGCTAGACAGATGAACCCCTCCGCCCCGACGTGTACCCTCTGATGTGGGGACAACTGCCATTAAGAGACACTTGCTTGAATACAGGTGTGTCTGCTGAAAGCAGGGACTAGTGTAATGGTGTTATAATATTAGTTTTCATGTGAAGCGCGGCTCCCGTTTTCTGTATTATTCATATTTATACAGGCACTGGGTGGCAGCACAATGTAGCATTTGCAATCGGCATTATACGCAAGGTGGTGTCACCGTGCAGGTATGCATACAAATTCGCTGAAGCAGAAACATGGCCGAAGGGATTAGTGGCTGTAGAGCGATTTCAAAACAAACGGGCTGATTGTACTGGAATGTAGCAGTCAGGGCGTTCTCTTGACATTCTCAATACAAGTAATGGTTTCGTTAAACCGGATTGAAGTGGTAAGTGTCGTTTTCACTTCATACATTTGCGTCAAAGTCGAATATTGCTATAGGCGCCTTTTCTAACCGACGACCGATGATGGAAAAACTGCCACAAATGAAATGTGCGCGAATGCCTGTCTGAATAGTGGTGCGATACAGTCGTGAATCGCTTATTGACTAGGCTACATATGGCAGAAGCGGTTCTTTGTCGACGTACATAAACCACAAATTTAAGACTGTTTTGTGTTATTATTTTTCGGACGTATGGTGCAGCTACAGGCGGTAAGGTCACCCCGATAGTTGTAACCCAATCAAGTTAAATCAGTTCGTAGTCAGATTTTTGTTCAGTATACCACATTGGTTCCCTTAGACTTGGTATTGTTTTAGGCGTTTTATATTATAATCTGAATCCTGACAAAGTACAGTCAGTTATACTTATATTTATGGCATTGAAATCTGCCGAGGCTAAAGTAAAGGCATGTTCAATCATCAAGAATCAATGATGTGTGGAAGAGAGACGACCAGCTCCGAGTCTGAGACCTGGGTGCATAACACAATATAGTTATATGTCGGTACTGGTCAATGCAACGACAATCGTGGTAAAAACTGTAGCAAGGCATAAGTCAAAACGGTGACAACAATTGATCAAAACAGCGACAACAATAAACGTATCTCCTCCTTTATAGGCTGTAGTACTGCCTACTGCCCTGGTCAGAACGGTGACAACCAATACATTGACAAAATCAATAAATACAGGTAGTTTATTATGTTGTTACCACTTTTATAGCTTTACTTTTCGAGTATCCATTTACTATTAAAATTTTATATTACATACAGTGCTGTGTTTTGAAATGTTTTGCTAAGAAAATGATTAAAAGTTTTACGTACATATATGACGACAAACCAAAGGTTAAAACTGAATTATCGTCACTTTTATTTATTGCCATTTTGGAGATGTCGCTGTTTTCACTGGCACCATTTTGGTCAATCGCCGTTTTGGATTTTTCGTCGTTCTGACCTGTATTCCTAATTCCTGTCAAAACGGTGACAACAATTGATAAAAACGGCGACAACAATAAACATATCTCCTCCTTTATAGGCTGTAGTACTGCCTACTGCCCTGGTCAGAACGGTGACAACCAATACATTGACAAAATCAATAAATACAGGTAGTTTATTATGTTGTTACCACTTTTATAGCTTTACTTTTCGAGTATCCATTTACTATTAAAATTTTATATTACATACAGTGCTGTGTTTTGAAATGTTTTGCTAAGAAAATGATTAAAAGTTTTACGTACATATATGACGACAAACCAAAGGTTAAAACTGAATTATCGTCACGTTTATTTATTGCCATTTTGGAGATGTCGCTGTTTTCACAGGCACCATTTTGGTCAATCACCGTTTTGGATTTTTCGTCGTTCTGACCTGTATTCCTAATTCTAATTTCCCATGGGTCTATTTACCAGATAGTAGACCAAATGGCAAATTATTCCCGTTGTAATGAAAAACAGGGGCAGTGGTGATGAGTTATTAAATTTTTACTGTGCTATTTCATTGTGATCATTTGTTATATACTCAGTAGTTCTTGTCAAGACTTTTGACCGTTTAGATATTTCAAGAGAATGTCCAATGTTACATTAACTTTATATGTAAAGCTACTGTAATCATGTATATTATGCATGTGTGTGTAACTACGCAATCAGTGTTCAAAACTAAGGCCTTTTTATCGGCAGCTGCTGGTTCAAAATGTTTCCTGTTGAATCAATTAGCCAAAATGTGCAAGTTATCAGCCTCACCCCTCCGACTGCAACTGGGTCGAACTGTATTAGAGATGTACATTACAGTACTTACTAATCTATGCTAGTTTGATATAAAAATACACTTGTGACAAACTACTTCTTCCTTGCCAGTGACAGAGCCACTATAGCCAAAATTGGCTCCTTACGACGTACCAGAATTAGAAGGCAAAGGCAAAGTTCACACATGCAAGGGAAACCCCATGCAATTGTAACATGGGTGCTTTCACATTTAATGACGTCACCATATTGGGGAATACCTTGAAACACCAAAGCACAGATGGTGGACTAAGTTTTGCGAGAATTGTAGTTCGAAATGTTTTGATGGATATTATGCCAATTTACCTCATACTGGTGATACCACGGAGGCAGACAATCTGATTGAAAATATAATCTACAAAGACATTCTGGTTAATGCGATATTTGGCTGTTGAAGTACACTTTGGAAGTGCACAATCAAATGTGGCAGTGCCAGTAGCAGTGCCAGTAGCAGCGCATGCGAAACGTCGGCATCAAACATAATAATGTTTCTTTGAACTATTGTAGCTGTTTCAGAAATAAAATTTATATTGAAATGTTTATTGAATTCATTACTTTATTTTATTGTTCTACTAGTTATAAGACATGAACAACAATATTTGGTATGGTTTATATTTATTTAATTATTATTTATTCTAAAACATGGTCTGTTTTAGTTTTACGCACAAAAACTGTGTCGTTTTTTATTATATATGTATATTTTATACATTTTGTGGAGCCAGTTCAAACTCACTGTGCTGGAGCAAAATGGAACTGGGTCAGTAAAAACAATCTGGGCCAGTTCATTTTTTGCTAATTTCATACACTGTTAATAAGAGCCATGTGAGAGTCTGTCTGTGTACTTCCTTGGCAAGCTCACCCATGACATTATGGGCTCAAGAAGATTTGTGAAACTCTCCTAATGATTTTTTTAGTCACATGATCCAATCAGCTGTCAAGTACTAGTCAGGATAATTAGTCATTGAGCACTGTAGCCAGGTTAATTTAGTGATACCACTTCAGTTGTCTTAAAATAAACTCTGTCTAGATATCAAGACTGATGATACTTAGTTATTATTGTCATTTGCAGGTAATTTAACTAACATCAACCGCTGTTAAAGGGACTAACGACAAGGCACTAGTTGAAATGCTTTTTCGGTGTTTAACTTTTTTGTTAAACATGTAATCATGTACATTATAGATGTGTTTGTGTGTAACTATGTAATCACTAAATCTGTGTTCAAAACTAAGGTCTTTATATTGGCAGCCGCCGATTCCTAATGCTTTCTGTCGATTCAGTTAGCCAAACTGTGCAAGTTAGTATTATTATTACATGTTTAAAATAGTTTAACATTGTATGTACTGCAACAGTGCAAGCCAAAATAAAAATAGGTAACATTTATTTATAGGCAAAATTACATGTTTAATGCATCTAACTCACAAAGTGCATGTAAAAGTCGTTAATGAAATTAGTGATTACTTGGTTTTGAGACGTCAATGATGACATGGGTTTACCTTCAGTCAGTGATTTCTATGCAATGCTTCAGTCAGAGTTCCAGTCAATTCCATTCCTGCAAATTTTATTTCAATTCCACACGCACGCACGCACACACACACGTATATATATATATAATATATATATATACATGTATATGGAATAGAGATAAGCTACTAAGCAAGAAGTCATGTGACCATGAATCCACGAAACAGTCTGGGTGGTGGTGATTTTGGCCCAACTGCCATGTGCATGAATCCGGTCACTTTATAATGGCATGAATGGGAGCTGAATTCGGCTTGGTGATTTCGACACGCAAGATCTACTCAGTTCTAGCTAGTAATGGATTAAGCCTTTACTTCAAGGGTTTGGTATTCCTGTACTTGTAAGGGATGAGTAAGTTCTAATTTGAACATTTAAGCAGCCAAGTTTATAGTGCTCTATGAAAAAGTTCAAATACATCAGTGAGTAGCTGATGCATAAAAAGAGCTTGACTAAAATTTGTGCTGCGTAGTTGGGGTTTTTCTGCCTGCATATTTGAGATATCCATGACTCCACAGAGCAAATGATAAAGTGGGACATTTGCCCTCTTTTGACAGATAGACTGTAACCATACCCCAAAAGAGATAAGCTACTAAACAAGAAGTCATGTGACCATGAATTCATGATTCATGGAACAGTCTGCCATGCTAATACATTTGTACAATGTCAATCTCTGTAATGTCCTTTTGCGTGTCTCTCAGTCACTTGAATGGCGTCGTTATAAATTTCTACTGTTAGTATTATCAGTTTCTTTATAACATAGTGGAATTGATTAGTACATTACGTGTTATGCAGACATAGTTCAGTAAATTCCCTCACTGCCACATCTTAATGCACAGATAATGACTATAGTTCACACTTCATCTATGTTATACAGTGGTACTACAATACCATGAGTGTGTCAGGTGAGCAGCCTTTGACAACTGTCAATAGTGATTGTGTTCACAAGCAGCCAATGTGAATCCATCTCCTGTCAACAGGCCACTGTAATGTTGACATTTGTGATATCTCCTGGTTGTTGCCATCAGTGGCTGTGATGTCACTTCCACACATGTGACTGCTTGCTATCTAATATCAACAGTAATTAGAGGGCCAGATACAGCTCTAAGTCAGGGTGAACTAACAGTGCAGATATATTCAGATCAATATGAATACCACTCGGACTGTGTAGTATTGGCAGAGTGCCATTATTGTAATGGCCAGTGAGAACATCAGTGTGACCCTAGCTGTTGAAACAAGCAGATTTTGTCAGTCTATGTATGTGGCCTGTGTTCATATTACCAATTGAGTTATTATTATTTAGATGAACAACAATTAGTTTTATCAGTACTTTCTGTATACAGTTTAGCCTAAAGGAGATAGTATTAACAGTACTAGAGGTAAACAACATAATTCTTACACGGACACAGTGCCTGCTTCAAGCCTTTGGCAGTGCCAAGCCCAGTTCCACAGCCAGTGTTGTGGGAGTGTATGTAGTCTGACTGTTGCTCAAATCCCTTTGGGAGTGTACATTCTGTGGATGGCCACTGGATGCAGTAGCATGGCAAGGGATGCTTTTATTTCTGACTTTTCCCACAATACACACACTGACGAAACCATCCCACATGTGTGCCTGCTCTCCTGCACACACAGACAGACAGTCGTGGCTGTAGGAGGCAGAAAGTACTTGATCAATTGCCCCAAGGGCTGTAGCATCTTTACCACAGTGAAGCACAGCTGAGTTTGTCAGCCTCTGATACCACAATATGCTGCCTATCATATTTTCGTACTTCCTGCCCTGTAGATGGCAGAGGTAGGTAGTTTGTCTGACATAGAGTAGTCACAATCACAGGAAACAAACTGGGATGTCACATGGTTTGAGACAAAAGCCCTATAACGCAAAAAACCCACATTCTAATTACTACATATTTTTTTCATGCTTAACCAAAATACGGTAATAGACATAAAGCAAGGTACCCATCTGTCTGGTTGGTTATATATATATATAATATATATATATATATATATATATATATATATATATATAGCTGGGAGTATTAACCCATCATTCATTCATGCTAAATAATAGAAGTGGCACTAAACTTTTGTATGAAGGGTACATGTACACAAAGAAGAGTAAGCTGACAAAACAAACTGGCTGGAATGAAGGGTACATGTCCACAAAGAAGAGTAAGCTGACAAAACAAACTGGCGGGAATGAAGGGTAGATGTCCACAAAGAAGAGTAAGCTGAACAAAACAAACTGGCGGAATGAAGGGTAGATGTCCACAAAGAAGAGTAAGCTGACAAAACAAACTGGCGGGAATGAAGGGTAGATGTCCAAAAAGAAGAGTAAGCTGACAAAACAAACTGGTGGGAATGAAGGGTAGATGTCCACAAAGAAGAGTAAGCTGAACAAAACAAACTGGCAGGAATGAAGGGTACATGTCCACAAAGAAGAGTAAGCTGACAAAACAAACTGGCAGGAATGAAGGGTAGATGTCCACAAAGAAGAGTAAGCTAAACAAAACAAACTGGCAGGAATGAAGGGTAGATGTCCACAAAGAAGAGTAAGCTGAACAAAACAAACTGGGTGGAATGAAGGGTACATGTCCACAAAGAAGAGTAAGCTGACAAAACGAACTGGCGGGAATGAAGGGTACATGTCCACAAAGAAGAGTAAGCTGACAAAACAAACTGGCAGGAATGAAGGGTAGGTGTCCACAAAGAAGAGTAAGCTGAACAAAACAAACTGGCTGGAATGAAGGGTAGGTGTCCACAAAGAAGAGTAAGCTGACAAAACGAACTGGCTGGAATGAAGGGTACATGTCCACAAAGAAGAGTAAGCTGACAAAACAAACTGGCGGGAATGAAGGGTACATGTCCACAAAGAAGAGTAAGCTGACAAAACAAACTGGCGGGAATGAAGGGTAGATGTCCACAAAGAAGAGTAAGCTGACAAAACAAACTGGCGGGAATGAAGGGTAGATGTCCACAAAGAAGAGTAAGCTGACAAAACAAACTGGCGGGAATGAAGGGTACATGTCCACAAAGAAGAGTAAGCTGACAAAACAAACTGGCGGGAATGAAGGGTACATGTCCACAAAGAAGAGTAAGCTGACAAAACAAACTGGCGGGAATGAAGGGTACATGTCCACAAAGAAAAGTAAGCTGACAAAACAAACTGGCGGGAATGAAGGGTAGATGTCCACAAAGAAGAGTAAGCTGAACAAAACAAACTGGCGGAATGAAGGGTAGATGTCCACAAAGAAGAGTAAGCTGACAAAACAAACTGGCTGGAATGAAGGGTAGATGTCCACAAAGAAGAGTAAGCTGACAAAACAAACTGGCGGGATGAAGGGTACATGTCCACAAAGAAGAGTAAGCTGACAAAACAAACTGGCGGGAATGAAGGGTAGATGTACACAAAGAAGAGTAAGCTGACAAAACAAACTGGCGGGATGAAGGCGCCAAAAGAATAGTTATACATTTTCTGTTGCTTTCAGGAAAAATGAAACAAACGTATTTATTTTTTAATGTACGTTCATGTACGTTACAGTAAACTGTGTTATCTGAAATTGTTTATGACTGGAAGACAGAACAATTGTACTGTTATTGCTTGTTATGGTAGCTGGTGTGGCTATTATATGCTTGTTTTGAATTGAGTAGTTTCAGTAGAAGTTTTAAGATAAAGTAACCATTTCTTCACAGATTGTAGTTGAAATACTACATAATATTTCAGATTAATAAAATTTAGAGTTTTTCATTTATTTGATTATGTTACAACTTTTTGTAAATGTGGATAAAAATAGCCACAAAATGCCAAATTATATCGTTTTGAGAAAAACCCCAAAGAAATCAATGATATACTTATAAGTATGAGTATCACTGATAACTGGGGAAATTTTGGTTAGCATAAATGAATTACGTCTGCTACACCACCATGAATAAGTTAAGCAAAAGTTTAATGACAGTCTAAAGTGGTAGTGTATTTTTTACACAAACCCTTCACCAAATCGTAATTTTATTTAATGTAATGTTGCCTACATGGGGCATTCTATCTCAAATCAACCAAAATAAGAAAATCTTGTTTCACTCATATTTTTGAATTCAACCAAAATTTTACCAGTTAATCTACAGGTCGATATAACCACACATGTCAAACCATAGGGCTATGGCTCAAATAGATTTTAGACCCATATTAAATTTTTTCTCTCCACACAGTGAGCAAATCAGTCAAATGTAGTTGAAAAGTGTTCGATGAATCATATTATCAACCACTTTTGGACAACTTTTTAATTTATTTTGCCAAATTGCATACACTATGATCATTAGCTTAAGCCTTATGCTGGATTTATGAGCATCGCAGTGAAACGCATTTTAAAAACGCTCTTAACATTCTATGATGGATTCTGTGTTATGATGGATTTTCCTTATGAACTCTTTGTCTTAGTGAAACGCTCCTTTGGCCAAATGTACCACCTGACAGCGACAGTAGTATGATAGTACATGGTCCTACTCCTAGCCACATGTAGCGCCTGACAGTGACAGTAGTATGATAGAACATGGTCCTGGTCACATGTAGCGCCTGACAGTGACAGTAGTATGATAGAACATGGTCCTGGTCACATGTAGCGCCTGACAGTGACAGTAGTATGATAGTACATGGTCCTACTCCTAGCCACATGTAGCGCCTGACAGTGACAGTAGTATGATAGAACATGGTCCTGGTCACATGTAGCGTCTGACAGTGACAGTAGTATGATAGAACATGGTCCTGGTCACATGTAGCGTCTGACAGTGACAGCAGTATGATAGTACATGGTCCTGGTCACATGTAGCGTCTGACAGTGACAGTAGTATGATAGAACATGGTCCTGGTCACATGTAGCGTCTGACAGTAACAGTAGTATGATAGTACATGGTCTTGGTCACATGTAGCGCCTGACAGTGACAGCAGTATGATAGAACATGGTCCTGGTCACATGTAGCGTCTGACAGTGACAGTAGTATGATAGAACATGGTCCTGGTCACATGTAGCGTCTGACAGTGACAGCAGTATGATAGTACATGCTTCTGTGATCTATCACTGTTACTTTTAATTTTGTGTGCTTCAGCCATGATCTGGAAAATGGGCCACTCGTGCATCTGTTGGTTGCTGTACCCTGACTGGGTACGATGTTTTAGCCATGTATAGCTAATTGGGATGAAACCAGAGAAGATGTTTCTTGTTCTGGTGATCAGAATGATTGCATAGCTGGGTTGTGTTTTATTTACTATGGACCTCTCCTGTCTGTTGTGTATCGAGTGCTCATCTTTCCCAGGGTGAGTTGTGGCCAGGAATCAGCAGTGATAGTGATGGGTGAACTAGTGAGTGGTTCAAGGTAGTAACAAGTACGTTGTCATTGGTTTAGTTGTTCATTCTGCAGTGATTTGTTTGCCACCAGACTGATTGCTGAAACACGGAGTGGTTGGTGGGGTCATTTAGGGTTCAGCATACAGTTACATTTCCCATTGGTGGCCATTTTATCGTTTTGCATGATTATAAGAAAACGTGACCATCAAAAATTCTAAATGTTTTTACCAGCCGCTGTCATCATCCCACTGACATGCTGGTTGAGTTTTGTCAAAATTAGACATTTCTAGCTCTTGTAATATGCCTGTATGTGTGATACCCTTCAATGTTGACTAATATTGGCACAAATTACGACGCACACATGTTTAGTGGCTAAAAAAATCACAAATATCCTTTCACCTATTAAAATCATCTAAAATCCACCATTTCACTCTCAACAGCTTCCACCAACAAACCTGGCAATGTCCCTGCTCAAATGCACTTATGTCAGATCGTATGAATTTTTTAAAACTTCCTATATCCAAACTTACTATGCCCTACACTCGTCTATAACACACCAGGAAGTCTAACTAAGGTATGACCCCTTTAACGTGTGAGAGGCACAGAGACTGGTATCTGTGGTAGGGCAAATCCGGCATTATGGATGCACATCTCAGAGAATTTTTGACACAGCACAATTGAAATAGTTGGGTTTTGAAATGGACATAATGTGTAACCTACCTAGTCAGGGTTTTTGTTAAGAGCCGGGACCCGGGTAATTTACCCGGCTATGGTGGTCAATGTACCCGAACTCGTAGAGGAAGGCCGATTTTTATTATCCCTTGCATCAGCTAATGACCGACCCACTTTTGCATTAAACATTGCAGCGTCGACGTCCCACAGACAGGTCAGCGATCGTTGATGATCACGACATATTGCAGCAAAACAGCGCCGGGCAACGAATGTAATTTTGCATTAATAAACGGCAGTTTTTAAATCATTTGCACACACATTTTACGCGTCGCGTCGCCAAAGCATATTTACTTCCCACAATTCGTAGCGTTACTTGTGGTTTGTAGTTAGTAGACAAGCGCCTGGCGGACAGATCGGCAACCATGCCGTAGTGGTGCTAGTTCAGCAAAATAAGATGTCCAAGAGACAGGCGTCTATAGTGCATTTTTTTTAAAGCAAACTTATGAAAAAAGGTAACGTTTGTTAAAACATATCCCGAAATGTTAATCACTGAACTTGGCCAATATTATCCTTAAATAGCGTCTAAATATTCCATTATTGCCAGAGTTTTACAGAACTGGTCAGCGTATGCTGCTGGCGCGTGCTGACCGCATTCATCCCAGTAATCACTCCTAGGGTTAAGATGTTGTATTTCACACATGTGCCTCTTGATATGTCAATACTGATGTCCCTGTCAATGTAGAAATCCAATGCTCGGCATAGTAATTTTCTCTTATGACAGAACTAGCATTAAATGAAAACATTTGGCTTTAGAGCCACATAGCGAGTTATATGTGGTATGTATCCAGTGTAGTTCAAATAATTTACAAAATGTGGTAGCCGTATCAAGTTTCAATGCTGAAAATTGTGTCATGGACGTACAGCGTTGTGGACGTACATAAAATGTGTACGTTCACAACGAAAATAAACCATAAACTATGATGAATAAAATAAAGTTAACTACTTGTGCATACTCAGTACGAAAAATACACTTTGCCTAATTTTTTTTATTTAAGCAATTACTAGAAAATACAATGCAAAATTTTTTGTTTTGTGTTATGGATGTACATGGCTAATGTGAACCAAATTGGAACAAGGATTCCTATAATCATGCTGGATATACTAACAGAGAAATGAAATTTGAGAGTAAGACTATTAGGTTACTCTATTTCATTACCACATAAAAAAATATGTAACAAAAAAGAAAACATGATGAAAAACTGTTTTTCAGAAAGTTGAAATCATCTAAAAAGCCACATATGCTATACCACTGTCTTTGATGTCAAGTATTTTGTAATTTATGCAGTGATATGATACATGCATCATATTTCTCTTTTCTACAAAATTTATGTTTATATTCAAAATGGTATCCTATTTATATAGATAAACCAAATTTGAAAAAAATGATGGTAAGGTTGATCATTTGGCGGAATTGCCCAGTAACCAAAATTGTGTGAGCACAGCGTGAGTACAGCGTGAACACAGCGTGAACACAGCGTGAGCACACAAACTGGTATGTAGTGTCCTTCCCCTGACTTCAGTCACTGCACCTTTAACATTTTATCACCCACAAGGGATGACATATGGTCATAGACATTACTTTCAAACTCTGACCAGTCAGTGTCAGTGTGTAGTCAGTGTGTAGTCCATTGACTGGACAGCTGCACTTGTTGACTTAGACATACCAGAGTAGGCACATTTCCTATTATTGATAAAGCGTTGACCTCTTGCCCTGGCATGGTGTGTACAAGCTGTAGTATTGTCGTGGTTAGTTCATCGGCTTTCATGCCAACTGTTGTACAAGTGTAGAAGCCTGACCATCCGCCCCGTGGACCGTGTGGCTGGTGGGACCAGTGAATTACTGTGACCAGTCTCTGCAGAAGGCTGAAGTTGTCCAGTCTCCATAACAGCAGGTCTGTAAGGACCTCCCAATGCTCCAGGGATTGGGCTGTGTGCACTATGTTGTTCCCTGGTGCAGAAACCAATTGGCACAGGTTGCTATCTCTCACCCTACTTGTGTGCAGGATGGTTGGTCTGTTGTGAATTAATTAGTAATCTTAGTAATGATAGATCATACTGTGAATGTCAGTGTTCACTTGGAATGCCTAATGACTTTAATTAACACACCACACTATGCACCATCCAAAGTTGTTATTTTGAAGTCGCTCATGAAACATCTGCTTCTATATTTACATGTCTACATAATGAAAATAAAGACCTTACTTTGGCCAATTTAATTTGTGTTTAATGTCTGTGGAAATCCATAATTTGCAGGCAGGATAATGTAAGTGTAATGATTCTTTCTGACTTAACAGAACTTATTATCAGTTGTGTCAATTTATTGGGGGCGCAGTGGTTAGAACGTCAGACTGTCTGTATCAGTCAAGAGGACTGGGATTCAAATCCACTTCAGCTATTCCAAAACTTGGGCAATTTCATTCCGTCTCCTTTGCCTGTGTCTATTGAATGAGACACTAAAACTACAAGCTGTAGATGCCTTCTGCTTGGTGTCTATGCCATGGGAGGTAAACTATTCCACACATGGGATAAATGGAAAAACTGTTTCATTCACCAAAGAATCTACATGGTATTTGGAGCATACAAATTGAGAATGTTTTGCAATAACTGTCCAGTCTGATGCAACATACTCATGACCATTCATGATGTGCTTAATGTAGCCAGAAGGCTGCAAGACAGGTTTCTCTTCCAGCTTATTTATGTGCTACAACGTTATTCCATTCAAATTTAACACTATTCAAATAAGGCAATGATTCATTAATGTGTTTTGATCACATTACTAATACGGTTGGTTTGCTGTCCATTTCTCAATTGAATGTGACAAGATCATGCACTGTGATGTTATTGTTAAAAGAACACCACTGAACAAATACTCATACACAATCTAACACTAAGCAAAAGTAACACTTTCTTGTGGTTTATAAAGTGTCTTGAATCCAGGCCTTCAGTCTGTCTGTTATGTAACATGCAACAATCTATTGTTGCTGTATTCGCACCCTGTAATCGCACCCTGTAATCGCACCCTGTAGCCAGCTGGTGAACAGTTTAGTCTAGCCTCCATTGGCTTCACGTGAATTCAAAGGGTCTACAGGGACAATATGTTTAACAGACATTTATGTATAATTTATTGTTAATGTAAGTGATACATCGGCACCTGTGTAAGAGCTAGTGTGGTGTCTGGTGTAATGATGGGGGTGTTTCCTGTGCCTGGACAATTCACATCTGTGGAGGTGTTTACACAGGCACCAGATGTGCATTATGTCTTTGCACCATATGTGGCCTATCTATTGCCAGACAACTCCCTGCTGCTGTACATCCAGGTTATGAGGTTGGCCTGTTCTAAAAATTACACAGGTATTTTGTATTATTTATATGTAGGCATTATCCTGCTAACCTGCACCTGTTTACGAGCGTGAGATGCATTTATTGTTGAGAACTTTCACTGATGATTGTACAGGCTATATCATCAAATGAATTCAAGTGATTTTGAGTAATAATTAAATTGATGGGAGTATTATGCTGTGATTATGAGCCTCAGTGCAGTAGGTGGGAACCAGCAGAAGACACGAGCTATGTTATTGTCTGTAGCGGACTTTGTTGCAGTCTCTCAGTGGTTCATGGGTACTTGCAGCTTTATTGTCAACTTGTGGCTATAAAAACAATCAGGAACCACTAAAGCCAATGAAGCTGTTGCATGTTACGTTTGTGATCGGTGGCCATTTGCAATGACCCTGCACAGAGTGATAGCCCAGTGATGTATTGGTAATGCATGTCAACAGAAGCCACGTGCTCATCATAATCGTTTACTGAAGCAGGTATGTCTCAATGCAAAAGGGTCCCTATGGCAGGAAATTGTAAATGTTAAAAATGGCTATCAAGTTCTGTCAAAATGAGTAATGCACCATTGAGAAATGTCATGTTTCAAACATGAAACTCACATCTATTGACATTTTTGTTATCACCAGCAACCAGGAAATTATACTTTTTATAAAAACAATAATATTTACGATGGTGAAATATGGCAAATGAAAGGATCTTACTTGTGAGCAAAATATGGAGGTTGTAACTTGTATATAACGATTGCATGGATTGGTAAAGGGTTTGTGACATGTTTTGTTGATATTTTGTCATATTTACAGACGTTTTAAAAATCTAAACGAAACAGAACTCAGAAGTGTTATTCATGTGGAATATTACTTGGTAGTTGAGAACTATAGTCTGAGAAAAAAAGTGGTTAATTATTCTGAAAAACTTTCGATGAAAAACAAGCAAAACGAGTTGAAGGAAATGCTAAATTTGCAATAACAAGATTTTACTTTAATTTGCCATCATAATGATTTTTATTGTGTGCAAATAAATAAATTAAATATGAGATTGTCCCCCTAGACATGTTTGTGGAGTAGTTGTCAGGAAAACACTCTTTCAAGCACGTGTTTGTTTGAGGAAAATGTATATGTATAAATATTTCTGTTGCGCATTACTGGTAGATGGTAGGTGTTCGGACCGGCTTCATTTGGGTGTAAAACTTTTAATCAGTGGTATGTATTATAATGATCAAAATAAAAAATCTACATTTCGCTTTATGGCATTATGTCCATGCTTTAAACAATATAGATAATGATAATAAATATAGAAAATTATAGTCAATCAAATCGGACAAAACGTAAAGTTTACCCATTATATGAATTTAAGTTTTTTTCAACCACAACTATTTTGATTACTTACTCAACGTTTCGACTGCCACCAGCAGCCTTCATCGGGAATTCTGGGACGGCAAGTTCTTCCTCTGCTCATATATATATATATATATATATATATATTCCAACTTGATGAATATTTCCACGAAGTTTACCCATTATATTATGCTAAAATTAATTAAATAATGACAGTTGTAGTAGCAACACCGATTACCGTGACGCCAAACAGACTTTCTATGAAGCTGATATGTTTGTGTTTTTAAATGTTGATCGTCATGGAACTGGAAGTGTCCTTTTTAAATTATACCAGAGGATATACATATATATTTTTTATATGATATATATGTTGATATATATAAGGAGAAATTTGGCGCCTCTTTGTGGTCGTTTTAATAGTAACAATAGTAATTAAGTTGTTTATACTGTCACTGATTTTATTTATTGTCATTTTGCAGGGGAAGGGAAATTACATTTTTACGTTAGTTCTCTGAATAAACCCTGTTTCCGCAATTCCTATTTGTTTTAGTTTTTGTACATCAAATAACATTAACACATGGTGAGCAACTGTCTGCTTTTTCATTTCCTTGGTGAGCTTTATGGCATAAAGTGTGCTCATCTGTCCAGTGAGCAACTGTCCATGATTCAGATGGTGTGCACCATGTGTCTGGCGTGTTTTGTGATGGTCCTTTGTAACACAGTTGAGAAAGTCTGTCTGCTAACTTTGTGTAATCATTATGTTCTCAGCACCCTTATCTCCTCCATTGGGTTCTCTTTCTGTGGTATTGTGTGGGTGAAGACACACTGCTATTATATAACTTTGTGTAATCATTATGTTCTCAGCACCCTTATCTCCTCCATTGGGTTCCCTTTCTGTGGTATTGTGTGGGTGAAGACACACTGCTATTATATAACTTTGTGTAATCATTATGTTCTCAGCACCCTTATCTCCTCCATTGGGTTCCCTTTCTGTGGTATTGTGTGGGTGAAGACACACTGCTATTATATAACTTTGTGTAATCATTATGTTCTCAGCACCCTTATCTCCTCCATTGGGTTCTCTTTCTGTGGTATTGTGTGGGTGAAGACACACTGCTATTATATAACTTTGTGTAATCATTATGTTCTCAGCACCCTTATCTCCTCCATTGGGTTCCCTTTCTGTGGTATTGTGTGGGTGAAGACACACTGCTATTATATAACTTTGTGTAATCATTATGTTCTCAGCACCCTTATCTCTTCCATTGGGTTCCCTTTCTGTGGTATTGTGTGGGTGAAGACACACTGCTATTATATAATTTGTACATGGTATAGATACTGGAAAGTTATCCAGAAGAAAAGGGGTTTCTATTCCTGATTTACACAGACACTGCCTCACTGAAAGGACTACAGCAGGTGTGTGTGTGTGTGTGTGTGTGTGTGTGTGTGTGTGTGTGTGTGTGTGTGTGTGTGTGTGTGTGTGTGTGTGTGTGTGTGTGTGTGTGTGTGTGTGTGTGTGTGTGTGTGTGTGTGTGTGTGTGTGTGTGTGTGTGTGTGTGTGTGTGTGTGTGTGTGTGTGTGTGTGTGTGTGTGTGTGTGTGTGTGTGTGTGTGTGTGTGTGTGTGTGTGTGTGTGTGTGTGTGTGTGTGTGTGTGTGTGTGTGTGTGTGTGTGTGTGTGTGTGTGTGTGTGTGTGTGTGTGTGTGTGTGTGTGTGTGTGTGTGTGTGTGTGTGTGTGTGTGTGTGTGTGTGTGTGTGTGTGTGTGTGTGTGTGTGTGTGTGTGTGTGTGTGTGTGTGTGTGTGTGTGTGTGTGTGTGTGTGTGTGTGTGTGTGTGTGTGTGTGTGTGTGTGTGTGTGTGTGTGTGTGTGTGTGTGTGTGTGTGTGTGTGTGTGTGTGTGTGTGTGTGTGTGTGTGTGTGTGTGTGTGTGTGTGTGTGTGTGTGTGTGTGTGTGTGTGTGTGTGTGTGTGTGTGTGTGTGTGTGTGTGTGTGTGTGTGTGTGTGTGTGTGTGAGTGAGTGAGTGAGTGAGTGAGTGAGTGAGTGAGTGAGTGAGTGAGTGAGTGAGTGAGTGAGTGAGTGAGTGAGTGAGTGAGTGAGTGAGTGAGTGAGTGAGTGAGTGAGTGAGTGAGTGAGTGAGTGAGTGAGTGAGTGAGTGAGTGAGTGAGTGAGTGAGTGAGTGAGTGAGTGAGTGAGTGAGTGAGTGAGTGAGTGAGTGAGTGAGTGAGTGAGTGAGTGAGTGAGTGAGTGAGTGAGTGAGTGAGTGAGTGAGTGAGTGAGTGAGTGAGTGAGTGAGTGAGTGAGTGAGTGAGTGAGTGAGTGAGTGAGTGAGTGAGTGAGTGAGTGAGTGAGTGAGTGAGTGAGTGAGTGAGTGAGTGAGTGAGTGAGTGTACTAGGCCAGCTTTACTGTCGGAGTATCCACATAATTTAGCGTGGGTATCCAAGCTGTCCCAAGCTAGACAGAATAAAAACATTTCCCCAGCAATTTGATTAAAATTTGAGGCTTTGATACTGTTTTACATATGTATGTGTAAGTTTTAAACACTGTGCTTGTGAACCCAACGGTCCCAACCAAAGTCATGGCGGATGCAAATTTAAGTAGGTGATAGTAGATGAATTTGGGAATCTGAATCAGATATTTGGGCCACCAAGCAAAGAATGTCCAGAAATATATAAAACAGAATCTGGTGTTCTCATGTTAAAAGTCCCAATATTCCTGTGCTACTGTGCCAATAAAACTTCAGCTAAATAAGAATAATCCTGAAATTGTGAATGTTCATTATTGTGAATGTCTCTATATTGGCAATAGACACTGTATACGATTAAGTGTGTCAAACATACAGAATCACTTTAAAAATAACCTTAACATTTGTACTGAAATTTACCTGTTTTTTTTTTACAAATATCAGTAAGTAAATGTTTTGCCATGTTGGTTGGGCATTTGGTCTCAAGCTGATTAAAGTGTAGGAGGTTTTAAACTAAGTGGACAGGAATTTAATCTCCCCGTGGGAATGATGCCAATGTATTACTGGTGAATCCAGATTAAAAGAGCGCTAGATTTATTCAGCTGAATGAATTGAGGCCATGAGAACTGAAGAGAGGTGATAACAGTCTTGTCTGAAGCCTCGGTTCTAACCCGCTTACAGTGTCTGTTACACGGCTATGACAACTATTGTCTCCCTGGGTCAGTTCCACATTTCCGCAAGAAGAGTTGAAAGTGTGACATATGGCAGGCAAAGGTAGCGATCATTTTGTAGAAAAAGAATCTGTGTCCCATAAATAGATTTTACTAGAGTTTTAAAAAGACAGTCATACTCCATAAGATGCAGTTTACTGCTTGTAGCTGCCCTCATTCTGACAACGGCAGGGATCGTGTGTTCAATTGTCGACATGCCATGGCAGAAACCACCAGGAAACACTAGAAAGTAGACATAATGAAGCTGTAAAATAAACGTTGTTTTTGTTGCTACTGTCAAGTTGATGTTTCCATAGCTTGCCTTGACATCTGTCTTATAACAAATAATGTGATATAAATAATGTGATATAGCATTAGCTAGCTTCAACATTTTAATATGATAGGTGTGGTGAAATCTACATAACAAATGAAGAGCCAATGCATAAAGGTTTGTGAAAAAGTAAATTGGAACTTTATTTGCACCGTATAAACATGAACATTTGTCAATGTTTACTAGCAAGGTATTGCTGAAAATAATATAGCTAATGTTTTTTCAGCTTATATTTTTAGTTGAACTATAGGTGTATTCATGTAACCACCATCAAACCGGTCATAGTTTTTTTTAACTAGGCGTGCCAAAACAGAAACTGTAAGATATCTGAAATGTCCCTAATTTTGGCCAGCCAGTTAACTCTCCACTCCCTACTGAGTGGGTGAGTAGAAGGGGTGTCTTTGTTCTAGAACCACAGGAAATGTATTGAGTAAACAGCTGCTGTAGTGTAGAAGTTTGCTTGTGTGTTTGCCTGGGGTAATGGAGTATGCGGGGTAATGGAGTATGCGGTTGGGGTGACATCATCCAAAACAGGTGCAGCATGCTGATGATATCACAATATTAATTCAGATAATAAATATTCTGATGAAAAGGTGTAATGTATGAATGAATTATGCCAACGGTGAGATGTCATGCAGCCAATTTGTTGCCAGGACGAATTTTCCTGCACCAGAATGCTGCATATGTGTGTCATTCTGCATATTCTGAAGAGGTGCTAGGCTAGCAAAGGGCAGCGAAAGCCTTGTGTCCAACTGGTTCTCAAATCTGCTATTATTGTCTTGAATGATTTCTCAGTTTAATGTCTTGATATGCTTCTCAATAAATTATCATTTAATTAGGCACATGTCACAAGTTGTCATCGCACTAGTCTCTAGCACTAGTCAACACAAGGACCAACATTTAATTGTATTCTTAATAATAATACTCACAACACCCCACACACCACTTGTGATACATCATGGTGTTGTAAATCATTACACCACTATGAATATCAGTTAGCAACTGGTGGAGTAGACTGGCGAGGTGACAATCTGAAACAATATGCAAGGAATAATTAATTCATTTATGCTTTCAGTAGGCAATGTTAACGTATTGTTGATCGTTTTGTGCAGACTATCCACTGATGTCACGCCAACAGACGTCTGCCCCATTTGGGGTGCCCCGGGGCGAGGGGGGCGCCAATCACGTGCCCACCCTGGTGGACGAGAACAGTGCTGCTTCGGAACTTTTCGACCAGTTCTGCACAGCAAACACATTCCAGGGCATTATGGGATACTTCCAGCAGATGTGTGATCTGCTGGGAGTGCGTCCGGAGGACCACCGCATCTTCTACCGTCAGTTGAAGCCACGACTCGTGTCGTGGAAGGCGCAGTCGTTGTGGGCGCGACTTGACCGCTGCGCCACGCGGCGTGAGTACAAGAAGGGCACCGCTTGCACTAACACACGGGTGAGTGCTGAAATGTTTTATTAGTAAATATAAAGGGCTTTCTATTTTGTATAAAATAGGTGTAGATTAGAACCTTTGACTCGTCCAATGCCAGTCTGCTTTCTTTGTTGGTGTTGATTTATGGTACGACATTGTCAAAGTACTTTAGCCATACACAGTATTACAGACACTTGCAGCCTTCAATGTCTGACAATTTTTTTAGCTAAAAATCTTTCAATTGTTATTGCTTTGTGGTGATTTTAAATAGCTCTGCCTCTATTCTTAAGTGGTCATTGAATGTTTGAAAGGAAACCATGATGCTGTTTTCTACAAGGGCCTAATTTGAGTGGACAAAGCCAACACTAAGACAATAAATAATGTTGGCCTTGTGTAGGGTCAACTAGAGAACCTCTGAGAACCCTGCCCTGTAAGTGAACCTTCAACTCTGTCCCTGGTGCATTATTTGTGGCCCTTGTCTCTCTCTCTCAGTCCAGTCAAACAGTTCGCCTCAGGGTTCGGTTTCAAGGTCCAGTTTCAGGGGTGGTTAAGTCCAGTTACACGACCAGAAACCACAAATCTTTTGTGGAATGGAGTGAGTATTCTAGTTTCTTTTGTGGAATGGAGTGAGTATTCTAGTTTCTTTTGTGGAATGGAGTGAGTATTCTAGTTTCTGGTGAGATTAAGCAAGAATGACTAAATCCAGGTTCATATCACATCAGCGCTGGCTCGGGCATGATCAATTTAATATCTGTTATCTTGCACCTGTCATCAAGATATCACACATTCTGTTGGGTACCACATATTAGATCTTCTATACTACCTGATACAGATAAGTTGAAAGTGTCTTATCATAAAAGTAACTATGTCATTATGTACATTTGTAAGGTTTTTTATAGTAAGTCGGCATTTTATGAACATGTTTTCAGTATGCAGTTAAAGTATTGTACCTTTGTGTATGGAATGATAGGATTAGGTCTAATACATCTAAGTCTTCGCATTGACACAAAGTATTTATGTAGTTTTTACTGGCTAATTTCCAAGACTTGTATAATCAGTGATACATACATGGTACTACTATGCATGTTTTTTCTTCAAAATTGCAGTAAACTGCTAACTGCCATACCAACAAAAAAAAACTAGCAGAAGTATGTGTTGTTTTTAAGCTTGCATGCAAGAATAGTTATCTACGTTGTTGGTGCTAATATTACAATGATTTACACTAAAATGAAGATTCTGCATCTTTAACAAGTAACAATATTTTTATTTGCAAAAAAGTTATTCCATCCTCCTAATGACTTAATAAAAATAGGTAGTTTTCTTTCTCTTGTGTGCCATCAGCTCCTCCCTCAGCTCCTCCTTTCTTCACATCACTCTTTTCACTTGCATAGTTAATTCCGCAAACTTGGGCGTTCTCTTGTGTTTCCCTCATCGCCATGGTCTCTAGGCCGTATACATAGACCGGGGTTACGCGCGACCATAATATTTAGTAATTAATAGATGAAACCTGCTATCCTGGCCAATTGGCCCCTAAATTTCATTGCTGGCCCCTAGGTTTTCAGGCGAATTTGAAGCCCTGTATTCTATTGCATCTACTATCCTGAAATGTTGCCTTGAATGCCTCTAGTTGCATCTGAGGCCCTTAAAAACTGTCATGTATGTCATTGTATGAAGGGGCCGTTGACTGATCTACTTGTTTAGTTAACAATTGTTTGGGTGAGTGGAATGCCAGCTATTTATGTTATTGAGTCAGTGGACCAGACCTGTTGTAAGCTCTTGATATACTTTCTGTGATTTCTCCCAGTCTGTGAAGACCAGCCATTATATAAATGTGCTTCCGTTACGTAATTTCATACTTTACATACAATTAGTGTTTGGAATCGGTTGGAATTTCATAATCGATCGTCGGTTATATTCGGATGGCACCAACTGATCAACTTTCAATTACTCTTGAGTGCCAAATAAACGTATAGGACAAATAACAGTATAGGGTGACAAATCGGTCAAATTTAATAATAGTATAGTGCCGAATACCAGTATAGGGGGACAAATTGTTCAAAACAAATAATAGTAGAGTGCAAAAAAGGTCAAATGGTATATTTGTCTTTTTAGCGTCGTAGGCGTAGCAATTTTTTACTCGACGAGAAGCCAAGCTGTCCCTAGAAAACTGTGGATCGCCATGTATTTTGGGTTTTTCCTGTTGAATGTGCTTAAACTTTGTTCGTATTATTTATATCTATAAATTTTCCTTTTTAAATGGACATTTTTATTGAATTGAATACGCAAGCCAATTTCAGGGGAAACCGCTGCCAGCCAGTTACGACCTAGTTTGAGGCGCTGCGCACGGCAGCCATTTATGGTCGGTTTACGCGGTGATAATGACGTTTTAACTAATGATATACCATGTCGAGCCCAAGAACTAAGGATTCTGACCGATTCATCTAATCATGGAAATCTAACGGTCTAACGCTTCGGGATCAAAATCTAGGATCCCGCTAAATTCACGACTGTCGTTCGAAAGGATGTAAACTTTGCCATCAGAGGGAGCCACGTGCAGTTCCAGTTGGAAGCAAGTGATTTTAGCGCAAACGGTAAACCGCTTCGTGGGTGATTGATTAGCGCTAGCAATAGGGATTGAGAGCGATTGCTCTCCTAAAATGATACCCTGCATAATTTGCCACATTACACAAAGTTATATAATAGCAGTGTGTCTTCACCCACACAATACCACAGAAAGAGAACCCAATGGAGGAGATAAGGGTGCTGAGAACATAATGATTACACAAAGTTAGCAGACAGACTTTCTCAACTGTGTTACAAAGGACCATCACAAAACACGCCAGACACATGGTGCACACCATCTGAATCATGGACAGTTGCTCACTGGACAGATGAGCACACTTTATGCCATAAAGCTCACCAAGGAAATGAAAAAGCAGACAGTTGCTCACCCTGTGTTAATACACACACACACACACACACACACACACACACACACACACACACACACACACACACACACACACACACACACACACACACACACACACACACACACACACACACACACACACACACACACACACACACACACACACACACACACACACACACACACACACACACACACACACACACACACACACACACACACACACACACACACACACACACACACACACACACACACACACACACACACACACACACACACACACACACACACACACACACACACACACACACACACACACACACACACACGAAATAAACTCATATTTTAGATTTTATGTAATTTGTTTATTCATACCTTTCAGTGGTACTGTCAGTCTTGTTTACAGTGTATTATCTATACATCCACAACTCAAATTGATTAACTGACAGTCTGTGCCAAACGCACTTTTACTACTAGACTAGTTACACGTTTTGAGACATTTTTGTATGTCATACGTCATTGATTGTTAGGTGGCAGTACTGTTGCGCACATTGGTGGCTTGATGTAAACATAAGCCATATAAATTATATAATCTATATTTAACTTTTATGGAAGAAAACGTACGCAACTATTCATAATAATCATCACAGGAAAGTTATCGAACGGTTCCATGAAGTTTTAACGCATTGTGTCTTGCCGTACAGTGAGGCTTCCAAACATGCCATATGAACCTCTGTTCGCATATTCCTTTTTGCAGAGTTAGCATATCGCTTTTGTCATGTCCAAGTTTCCTTGGTTGATGGGCCGTCTTTCCACTTGTAAAACCCAAAATATTTCCACACCCGAGACCGGGCTTTGCCGTTTGACATGCCGTATTTCGTAACCATTGACATGCGGAGGCGTGGACCTATTCAAGCATTTTCCCTGATAATTGATTATGGATTTCATAATCGATCATCACATCGCTAAAGCCCAACCAAGGAACAATACTAATACATTGTATCGTGATTGACTTAAAGAGATGCCAATGTTTTAACTTATAAATCAATACAATTGCATTCCATTAGTACTTACAATTGCAGATTTTGCTACACAAGTGTCATAACCCAAATTCATTTATAACTAACTACCAACAAGGTGAGTGTTGAATTATTGCAGTAGATGTTATTCTCCTCTACTGAATGTGACATTACATTGATTAAGATTTTATGTTGGGAATAAAAACACTTTGGACAGCAAATTATAATTGATAATTCAATGATATTTTCTTTGTTAAAATAAAAACCACCCCACTGAGTCAAGTTCTTCTGAGGCAACATCTACACACAAGAACTTATCTTAAAACCTAACACAACATATTGTGTGGACACTGCTCAGTTTGTAGTGTACTCTTTCTGTAAATATGCGAATGTGTTATGTTTATGTAATAGTGATATTTGTCAGTCAATAGTACTGTGCATCTGCTGTGAAGCCCTTTTGTGAAGGCATTTCTCATTACCTAACACACAAACAGAATCAAGATGTGCAGTAGTTGTGCAGTAGTTGTGCAGTAGTAGTTCTGTAAGCTAATCTGTTGTCTCTGCTTACAGAAGTGTTTGTTGGTACTTTAGAGGCGCTATAGACATGACTAACTTCCATTGTGGGTCCTTGATAGTTATTGTAATAGTGCATATTATCAAACCTAGCAGATCTGTATGATGTGTTGATGATACGGCTGCCTACTGCACACAGGCTATCTGTATAATGACTGCATTGTTTGTCCAGGCCTTGACATTAGACCTAGGCTGTCTGTACATAGTAATAAACTCGGAGGACATAGAAGATAATTCTGTTTTAGTGACTGTTGTATATACTGTCTTGATTGGTTCCAATTACTGCCTTTTCACTGCAAGTTAAAAACAAATTGAACACAGATACAAAAATGATCACCGATCACAAGTTGATAGTAGACAGGAAAAACATGCATTCTTGTTGCATTCTGGGTGCATCACGAATATGCTAATATCGGTTCTGGTTGCATATATCTGGGGGAAATATGCCAGATGTGTAAACACACTGAGGAAATCAGACATTAAACTTATAATACATTGAAATGTCTTACAATACATACAATACAAAGTAAAGTCAGCAACATTATTTTAAAAACCTAATCCAGGTGCAAACAACATAGAGAAAGTTGTCAAGATTTTAGGAGTAATGTTACATGAGAATCTTGTGTGGTTGTTGTGCTGTGGATTAGTTATTTGTGGCCACGTGATTGTTCTGCCAAGTGAGTCATCTGGTCTACTGGCCTGCAGTAGAAATAGCTACCTCAGAATCCTTAGTGTCGGCTGCTGCTGCTTGCAGTGTTTCCTCCATGCTCCTGTACATGCAGTGCCATGCACCCATTACACTCGCTCCATTTGACGAAAATGTGTGCAGGATTTCTTTATATTTATAAATGTACTTTGTCTGATGACTAACTATTACTGTGTAGCATGAACTGTTCCTATGTAGTGCTCATTGTGTGGTAATGGCTCTACAAATGTACACTACATCAGAGTCAGTGATTGATGTTTCTGTGTTGTTATTCAATATTCTCATGCAGCAGTAATTATTATCACGTAACACAGGACAGCTGTAGTACTAACTATTCTTTGCAGCAATAACTATTCTTGTGCAGCAATAATTATTCTTGTGCAGCAATAACTATTCTTGTATGCACAGCAGTAACTATTTTTGTGCATTGAACTATTCCTATGTAGTGCTCATTGTGTGGTAATGGCTCTACAAATGTACACTACATCAGAGTCAGTGATTGATGTTTCTGTGTTGTTATTCAATATTCTCATGCAGCAGTAATTATTATCACATAACACAGGACAGCTGTAGTACTAACTATTCTTTGCAGCAATAACTATTCTTGTGCAGCAATAATTATTCTTGTGCAGCAATAACTATTCTTGTGTGCACAGCAGTAACTATTTTTGTGCAGCAGAAACTCTGCTCGTCTATGGGCTGATTGTTACATTGCAACGAGGGCTGAATGAAGTCACTAAAGACTGCACCATCACGTCCACTAGTTCCCTGTATGTGTGTTGCAGGTCTTGATCATTGGTGGTGGGCCGTGTGGACTGCGGGTCGCCATCGAAGTTGCATTCCTTGGAGGCAAGGCTGTCATTGTCGAGAAACGAGACCGCTACTCACGTAACAATGTGCTGCACCTGTGGCCGTATCTCATCCATGACCTGAAGGCGCTCGGCGCGAAGAAGTTCTTTGGCAAGTTCTGTGCCAGCTCTATAGATCACATCAGTAAGTGTGAACTTATGCGTAATTAATATAGTAATTATATGTGAGATAACTCACACGGTTTGTAGCTGCCAGATATGAGAATTATAGGTAAAGGTAACTTATACTACACAATATAGGGTCCACTCTACCCCCTGGCAGACGGTCCACTCCACGCCCTGGCAGACGGTCCACTCCACCCCCTGGCAGACGTTCCACTCCACGCCCCTGGCAGACCTGTTCATTCCATCTCCAAGTTCACTTCAGCCACGCTACAATTACTGTGTGAAGACTATTCTTTCAGATGTATTTCCACCACTGTCTATAGCCAGGCGCTCATTCTGAACATGAGATGAACAGCTGTCAGTTACAACGACAGCAGGGCATATTTGTTAAATGAAGAATATTTTCAGAAAAGGACTGATGTATAAAATTAGCAGTGTTATTTTTCTCTCATAACAAAGCTGGTGTTTGTATCAGATTTGAAGTATTTAGTGAGGCATATTCCCATCACAATGAAATGTGTGCCATGTTAAAAGGGCCACTGCATTATGACCAATGACCATGTACATAATAAACTAGAAAAACTACAAAACCAGGAGCAGTGCCACTCAATCATTT
Source organism: Lamellibrachia columna (assembly GCA_963662155.1). Lineage (NCBI taxonomy): Eukaryota > Metazoa > Annelida > Polychaeta > Sabellida > Siboglinidae > Lamellibrachia > Lamellibrachia columna. The sequence continues at coordinate 35,701,508 of OY759270.1, forward strand.
TCTCAGCATCTAGCAAAACAGTTCTCTGGTTTCAATGCTGTTGCTTGCTCTTGCTGTTCGAACCTACCCTACGGTTGTTCATTTAGTTTCTTTGTCTCTGACTGATTGCCCTAGCCATATGTCTGTCCCTCATATCCAGGGAATTGAGCACTGAATGAAATGTTTTTTTTTGTGCCCGACTCAATAGCGTCAGCCTCAATGATCTAACGGGTGGTTCTCTGGAGACCTTAATGATTCATGCAATGTTCAAGAACACTGATGCAGCTTCTCATTTCCATGTCTATGTCTATTTGTCATAACAATGATTACCTTTGATAATCTAGGTATGACCTGAGTTAGATTTTTGTGTCAGATCCTTGTAATCATACCCAGTTTAATTAGCAACAGTTGTTTTAATTAGCAATTGAGATTTTAATGAGCGGCTGCCGTAATAACTATATGTGCATGTTTAATTTAATTATCGTTTTGAGCAACAGTGCTTTGAAACATTGTTTTTGAATCCAATTTTATATAGTAAAATGATGGGAAAGAATATCTGAATGCCATTGGACATTGCAAAATGGGATGTACCTATTTGTAGTGAATGTTAACCAGTTTAGGACCTTGAAACCAGCCACTGTGCTGATGTATCCAGGGTATATGTGTATGATACATATGTCAGACAGACCGAGTTCTAATTGCATCAACTTGCAGCGTAATGACAGTGTCTGGATAATGGGCCGAGTTAAACACTGATGGCCACAAGTTGTAGCTACACAGTTATCATCATGGTATCAGGGTTCAAAATTTACAGTAGTCCACTAGTCTGAGACTACCAGATCATGCCGCGGACTACTGAATATTATGAAACGATAGTACTAATTGTGTGGCCTTTTGTAAATTTTATTTGCGTACAATTAAAACATGTTTAATATAACTAGAATGGTGATATAATGTTCTTTATGGTGATATAAAACTTGTCAATGATATTCATTTGTTGAAGTAATCGCGCATGATTAAAAACCATGCAAGTGGAACTGGCATGCGATGCTACTCTGAAAATGGTACGGGTTTTGGCCAAACTTGGTGCGGGAGATTGAAAACCCGCACCAGAAACACCAGTGCATCATAAAAATTCCTTTATCTTCACTGTAGTTGTTGCTCACTGTGGCAGGTGAAATGAAAGTTATGAGTTTAAGGGTAAACATGTCTTTTTAATTATGTTTAATTATGTTATCGCCCGAAATACAACTTCAAGTGTACATACAGCCATTTGCTAGTTTCCCACTATTCAAATGATGTAGGTTGTGTGATATTTAAATAGGATTTACAGGTGTGGAAAATACATTTTATACAGTGATGTCGCCTCATTCTTTGAAACAAAGCATAAACAACCAGTGCAAACTGCTGTTAAAAAAGCGCCATCAGCCAGTAAATGACAGCTGTGTTGTTGTCACTCAGCTAGGCACTTTCTTTCAACTACAGCAAGCAATCCTGATTAAGTTAATTAATTAATGTATTGCCTGATTTGTAATTTAAAAGATGAAACATTTACAGTGAAATGAACACGAAGTGCAATAATTATTAACTGTAACTTATCATCAATAGTAACTCTGTGTGGTAATCCTGCCACTCGTTGTGCGTGCAACTACCCCGCACTATGTCTGTTGAAACATTCACAACAACATGCAACTACCCCGCACTATGTCTGTTGAAACATTCACAACAACATGCAACTACCCCGCACTATGTCTGTTGAAACATTCACAAGAACATGCAACTACCCCGCACTATGTCTATGTTGAAACATTCACAACAACACGAATACAAAGTGCAATAATTAATAACTTTAGCTTATCATGGTTGAAAAACGTGACCATGGCGACTTATTGTTTAAAAAGGATTCTTGAATGAATAAATGGTGTATATATTTTGGTTATTTAGACTGTCATTGACTTTGACGGGACTAGTAGATATGGCTGCAGACTGGTGAACTTCACTGGCCACTAATCCTGTGGACTGGTGAACTTCACTGGTCACTAGTCCTGTGGACTGGTGAACTTCACTGGTCACTAGTCCTGTGGACTGGTGAACTTCACTGGCCACTAGTCCTGTGGACTGGTGAACTTCACTGGCCACTAGTCCTGTGGACTGGTGAACTTCACTGGCCACTAGTCCTGTGGACTGGTGAACTTCACTGGCCACTAGTCCTGTGGACTGGTGAACTTCACTGGCCACTAGTCCTGTGGACTGGTGAACTTCAATGGCCACTAGTCCTGTGGACTGGTGGGGAAACATTTAGTTTCTACCCCTGTTGTATCTCTGTTTGGTAATGCACTTGTCCTGATGGCTGGCCAGTCTTGCTAATAGGACTGTCCTGATGGGTGAAGGACAGGACATCCAGGACAGATAGACGGAAAAGCTCTGGCAGTTTCATATAATTAACTCCTTTCAGAGCCCGTAGCACAGATTGAAGCACCACATGACTGGCGTTTAAATCAGATTTCTTTTCCTATTCCCCCTAGATGTGATGCCAGTATGTGGCAGGTGAATCCCAGGTGACAAGACTCAGGTATTTGTTTATACAGCCAGGTGAACTGGGCAGTGCGGATGGAAACAAGTTGCTGTAGCATCTAATGGAGGTAGCCAGTGAGTCTGAACAGTGGTCTCCAGTGTGAGAGTGCAATGTTCTAACCATTTAGTGCAACTGTGTCCAGTGTGATCAGTTATGTATCAGTGCTTAAATCGCCACTCCACGAACATTTTGAATTGTCTGATTCCCTGGGTTGAAGACATTCACTGCTATGTAATATTAACTTCTCAAGATAACCATTATCTTGATTGTTGGTAAATGAATGTATATTACTTTGACTGTTACATCACAATGCGCCATGCCTGGTAATGTAGATTTGCATTCTTTATTGCAGGTATCCGAACCCTACAATGTATTCTACTGAAGGCTGCCCTTCTAGTGGGTGTCGAGGTGCACCCAGGGGTCACTTTCGAGAACATCCTGGAACCGGTGGCAGATCGGGGCGACAGCGAAAGTGAGTGAGATTGGCATGCCCAATGGCCAACTGAAGACAATTTAGTACACTTTTCTTTATGAGTATGTCACTACCACTGAAGTTGGTTGTTGTGTACTGTAGCACTGGTCAAGTAAGTTGGTTGCTGTGTACTGTAGCACTGGGCAAGTAAGTTGGTTGCTGTGTACTGTAGCACTGGTCAACTAAGTTGGTTGCTGTATACTTTAGCACTGGTCAAGTAAGTTGGTTGTTGTGTACTGTAGCACTGGTCAAGTAAGTTAGTTGTTGTATACTGTAGCACTGGTCAAGTAAGTTGGTTGTTGTGTACTGTAGCACTGGTCAAGTAAGTTGGTTGCTGTGTACTGTAGTACTGGTCAAGTAAGTTGGTTGTTGTGTACTGTAGCACTGGTCAAGTAAGTTGGTTGTTGTATGCTGTAGCACTGGTCTAGTAATTTGGTTATTGTGTACTATAGCACTGGTCAAGTAAGTTGGTTGTTGTGTACTGTAGCACTGGTCAAGTAAGTTGGTTGTTGTATACTGTAGCACTGGTCAAGTAAGTTGGTTGTTGTGTACTGTAGCACTGGTCAAGTAAGTTGGTTGTTGTATACTGTATCACTGGTCAAGTAAGTTGGTTGTTGTGTACTGTAGCACTGGTCAAGTAAGTTGGTTGTTGTGTACTGTAGCACTGGTCAAGTAAGTTGGTTGTTGTATACTGTAGCACTGGTCAAGTAAGTTGGTTGTTGTGTACTGTAGCACTGGTCAAGTAAGTTGGTTGCTGTGTACTGTAGCACTGGGCAAGTAAGTTGGTTGCTGTGTACTGTAGCACTGGTCAAGTAAGTTGGTTGTTGTGTACTGTAGCACTGGTCAAGTAAGTTGGTTGTTGTATACTGTAGCACTGGTCAAGTAAGTTGGTTGTTGTGTACTGTAGCACTGGTCAAGTAAGTTGGTTGTTGTGTACTGTATCACTGGTCAAGTAAGTTGGTTGTTGTGTACTGTAGCACTGGTCAAGTAAGTTGGTTGTTGTGTACTGTAGCACTGGTCAAGTAAGTTGGTTGTTGTGTACTGTAGCACTGGTCAAGTAAGTTGGTTGTTGTGTACTGTAGCACTGGTCAAGTAAGTTGGTTGTTGTGTACTTTAGCACTGGTCAAGTAAGTTGGTTGTTGTGTACTGTAGTACTGGTCAAGTAATTTGGTTGCTGTGTACTGCAGCACTGGTCAAGTAAGTTGGTTGCTGTGTACTGTAGTACTGGTCAAGTAAGTTGGTTGTTGTGTACTGTAGCACTGGTCAAGTAAGTTGGTTGTTGTGTACTGTAGCACTGGTCAAGTAAGTTGGTTGTTGTGTACTGTAGCACTGGTCAAGTAAGTTGGTTGCTGTGTACTGTAGCACTGGTCAAGTAAGTTGGTTGTTGTGTACTGTAGCACTGGTCAAGTAAGTTGGTTGCTGTGTACTGTGGCACTGGTCAAGTAAGTTGGTTGTATACTGTAGCACTGGTCAAGTAAGTTGGTTGTTGTGTATTTTAGCACTGGGCAAGTAAGTAGACATTCAGCTTATTTGACTCCATGCAATGGGTAAAATAGGACATATGCAAAAACTTTGTTATGCCAGTTTGATATGACGGTCAGTGCGTTAATAACATACATGTTTGCACTGCTTATTTATTTGTTACTTACTGTTTTGTTGTGGCCTGCTTTGTGCTTAACATAATTCTATTGGGATTTATATAGCAATCATGATACTAATAATTGCTTTGTTCATCCTAAAACATCCAGGATAAGTAATGATAAGTAATGATGTGGCGATGGTGTTTCAGAGACAGGGTGGCGTGTGAAGGTGTCTCCGTCCGATCACCCAGTCAGTGAGTTTGAGTTTGACGTGCTGCTAGGGGCCGATGGCAAGAGGAACACATTGGCAGGTGTGTGTCAGTAGAGAACGTATTAATGACTACTTCAAAACATTGAAATTGATGTCATTTAACCTTGGACTCCCTTCCCCACATGAAACTTTGTTTTGAGGAAAATACATCGATGTATGACTAAATAAAACAGCTACACCGATGTATGAAACTAAATAAAATGCTAACCCACATCCAATGAAATGTTGGAAATTCAGTCATACCCAACAAATGCTGCCTGGATTACACCCTCCTGATCACTGTAAATAGGCCCAGGCTGCAGAAGCAGGTCTTGGATTTAACAAACGTTTCTACGCTGTTTTCTGTATGTCTGTGGCAGGATTTCGGCGGAAGGAGTTCCGTGGCAAGCTGGCGATCGCAGTGACAGCGAACTTCATCAACCACAACAGCCAGCAGGAGGCGCGTGTCGAGGAGATCAGCGGAGTTGCATTCATCTTCAACCAGAAGTTCTTCCGCGAGCTGAACCGCAAGACAAACGTCGACCTGGAGAACATCGTCTACTACAAGGACGAGACGCACTACTTTGTGATGACAGCCAAAAAACACAGCCTTCTCATCAAAGGCGTCATACAGCAGGTGTGTAGTAGGTGTCATACTGCAGATGTGTAGTAGGTGTCATACTGCAGGTGTGTAATAGGTGTCATACTGCAGAGGTGTAGTAGGTGTCATACTGCAGGTGTGTAATAGGTGTCATACTGCAGATGTGTAGTAGGTGTCATACTGCAGATGTGTAGTAGGTGTCATACAGCAGGTGTATAGTAGGTGTCATACTGCAGATGTGTAGTAGGTGTCATACTGCAGGTGTGTAATAGGTGTCATACTGCAGATGTGTAGTAGGTGTCATACTGCAGATGTGTACTGGGACCAGCAATAACATTCTGAATATGTGCAGTGATCAGCTCAGACTATCCCAGCTTTCTTTGAACACTCACAGTATACCTATGCTATCTAAGACATCATGTGTAATACCAGTACCAAAGATCTCAAAACCAGTGTGAATAATGACTACCGACCCGTGGCACTTACCTCAAATGTGATGAAATGTCCAGAACGTGTTGTCCTGAACCACCTTGCCAGAGCAACAAAGCCGTTTCTTGATCCGCATCAGTTCGCATACCAGCCGAATAGAAGTACTGACGATGCTGTCATCACTGTTACATCATGTGTACCAACACCTTGATAAGCCATGAACATCAGCTAGACTGTTATTTGTAGATTTTTCTAGCGCGTTCAACACAATTCAACCACATCTGATGGCATCTTAGCTGATGAACATGAAAATGAATCCAACACTGATTCTATGGGTATTAGACTTACTCGCGAACAAGTCACAGTATGTGAACGTGAATGGTGCTTCATCTTCCAGCAGAAACATTAACACGGGCGCACCTCAGGGAAGTGTTATCTCCCCTGTACTGTACACCCTGTACACCTCAGGAAAGGGTTATCTCCCCTGTACTGTACATCATGTACACCTCAGGGAAGTGTTATCTCCCCTGTACTGTACACCCTGTACACCTCAGGGAAGTGTTATCTCCCCTGTACTGTACACCCTGTACACCTCAGGGAAGGGTTATCTCCCCTGGACTGGATACCCTGTACACCTCAGGGAAGTGTTATCTCCCCTGTACTGTACACCCTGTACACCTCAGGAAAGGGTTATCTCCCCTGCACTGTACATCATGTACACCTCAGGGAAGTGTTATCTCCCCTGTACTGTACACCCTGTACACCTCAGGGAAGTGTTATCTCCCCTGTACTGTACACCCTGTACACCTCAGGGAAGGGTTATCTCCCCTGGACTGGATACCCTGTACACCTCAGGGAAGTGTTATCTCCCCTGTACTGTACACCCTGTACACCTCAGGAAAGGGTTATCTCCCCTGCACTGTACATCATGTACACCTCAGGGAAGTGTTATCTCCCCTGTACTGTACACCCTGTACACCTCAGGAAAGGGTTATCTCCCCTGTACTGTACATCATGTACACCTCAGGGAAGTGTTATCTCCCCTGTACTGTACACCCTGTACACCTCAGGGAAGTGTTATCTCCCCTGTACTGTACACCCTGTACACCTCAGGGAAGGGTTATCTCCCCTGGACTGGATACCCTGTACACCTCAGGGAAGTGTTATCTCCCCTGTACTGTACACCCTGTACACCTCAGGAAAGGGTTATCTCCCCTGCACTGTACATCATGTACACCTCAGGGAAGTGTTATCTCCCCTGTACTGTACACCCTGTACACCTCAGGAAAGGGTTATCTCCCCTGTACTGTACATCATGTACACCTCAGGGAAGTGTTATCTCCCCTGTACTGTACACCCTGTACACCTCAGGGAAGTGTTATCTCCCCTGTACTGTACACCCTGTACACCTCAGGGAAGGGTTATCTCCCCTGGACTGGATACCCTGTACACCTCAGGGAAGTGTTATCTCCCCTGTACTGTACACCCTGTACACCTCAGGAAAGGGTTATCTCCCCTGCACTGTACATCATGTACACCTCAGGGAAGTGTTATCTCCCCTGTACTGTACACCCTGTACACCTCAGGGAAGTGTTATCTCCCCTGTACTGTACACCCTGTACACCTCAGGGAAGGGTTATCTCCCCTGGACTGGATACCCTGTACACCTCAGGGAAGTGTTATCTCCCCTGTACTGTACACCCTGTACACCTCAGGGAAGGGTTATCTCCCCTGTACTGTACATCATGTACACCTCAGGGAAGTGTTATCTCCCCTGTACTGTACACCCTGTACACCTCAGGGAAGTGTTATCTCCCCTGTACTGTACACCCTGTACACCTCAGGGAAGGGTTATCTCCCCTGTACTGTACACCCTGTACACCTCAGGGAAGTGTTATATCCCCTGTACTGTACACCTCAGGGAAGTGTTATCTCCCCTGTACTGTACACCTCAGGGAAGTGTTATCCTCCCTGTACTGTACACCCTGTACACCTCAGGGAAGTGTTATGTCCCCTGTACTGTACACCTCAGGGAAGTGTTATCTCCCCTGTACTGTACACCCTGTACACCTCAGGGAAGTGTTATCCTCCCTGTACTGTACACCCTGTACACCTCAGGGAAGTGTTATCTCCCCTGTACTGTACACCCTGTACACGAGTGACTGTAGGCCAATCCAACAGAAGAGCAAGGACATACTTCCCAAATATACCGATGACATATGTTTGGCTGGAATCATCTGCTGTGACGACAACTCAACGTATGAAGAAGAAGTGCAAAGACTAACTTCATGGTGCAGTGAAAACTGTCTGCAGTTCAATGTAAAGAAAACCAAAGAAATTGTACCGTGTTGTTCTCAATAGATGCGCAGTGCGCAAGTGCGAAGGCTTGGGTGCACGTCTTAGTTCTCAAACGTGGCCCGAATCATGATCTGCCGCTATGGGTGAAATCAGACTGGTAGCTAATCCACAGTGTGCTGCCACTGTGAACTATGCGAAGAATGCGGGGCACTTCTAGGGAATGACTCGGGGGAACTATGTCATTGATCACCGATCTATTTCATAAATAGCGCTTGTTTTGCGCGATGTATTTTGTCCAATCTACATGTGCTTCAAATTGTTTTGATGGTGCTAAATAAACTGAATGTAAACATACAATGAGGTGTTGCGTCGTTTGTTTTGCACTTAGCAAAGTTGCAGTTTCACGCTTTGCTGATGGCGAGTGAGCGATAAAATAAATAAAAGCTATTCCTAGTACTTCCACAGACATCTGGCGAAAGCCGCCAGTAGTGATAACAATGTGGTGCCATGTCACGGCTAAATACACACATTATGAATTATTTCTAAAGAGTCCGCAAGCTGACGCCAGTCGCAACAGTACTGCTGTCATTTGTGTTTAGTGGTTTAGCATGTCATAACTCCTGAAAAGGGGGGTGTGTGTCTGTTAGGTAGTGCGCATCTATAGGGAACAACACAGTGATTGAAGAAGAAATAGAAATTCACAACCAGTTACCACCACTGACTGTTAATGGCTAAATACACACATTATGAATTATTTCTAAAGAGTCCGCAAGCTGACGCCAGTCGCAACAGTACTGCTGTCATTTGTGTTTAGTGGTTTAGCATGTCATAACTCCTGAAAAGGGGGGTGTGTGTCTGTTAGGTAGTGCGCATCTATAGGGAACAACACAGTGATTGAAGAAGAAATAGAAATTCACAACCAGTTACCACCACTGACTGTTAATGGCGAAACTGTAGGGCGTGCTACCACTAATAAATTATGGGTGTGAACTGGAATGAAAACACAGTATCTGTGTACAAGAAATGTAGACAAAGACTGTTTGTACCATCTGCCATCAGGGCCCTTAACTCATGATTGCTAAGTCACAGATGGGTGTATGCGAACTATAGAACTATATACATGTATGTTCTTGCTGGTTCTTTTTTTTATTGTGTTTGCATTAAATTGAGTATTTTTCTTGCAGGTTTTTGTGCTTTATATTTTTAACTCCTTGCCATAGTTTTATCAAATGTATATCCATGTTTTTGGACCAATAAAGGTATTATTATTATTACTACGTGTGATACAGCAGGTGTGTAGTAGGTGTCATACTGCAGGTATGTAGGTGTCATACAGCAGGTGCGTAGTAGGTGTCATACTGCAGATGTGTAGTAGGTGTCATTCTGCAGGATTATGTGGGTGTCATACAGCAGATGTGTAGTAGGTGTCATACCGCAGGTGTGTAGCATATATATATATATATATATATGCTGCAGGTACGTAATAGGCGTCATACTGCAGATGTATAGTGTATATCATACTGCATGTGTGTAGTAGGTGTCATACTGCATATGTGTTGTAGATATACTGCAGATGTGTAGTAGGTATCATACAGCAGATGTGTAGTAGGTGCCATACAGCAGATTAGTAGGTGTCATACAGCAGGTGTGTATTAGGTGTCGTACTGCAGGTGTGTAGTAGATATCATATTGCAGGTATGTAGTATGTGTCATACAGCAGATGTGTAGTAGGTGTCATTCTGCAGGTGTGTAGTAGGTATCATACTGCATGTGTGCAGGCAGAAGGTGTCATACTGCAGGTGTGTTCTAGTCTTCGAACTACAGGTGTGCAGTAGACAATGTGGTGCTGGTGTGTAGATTGTGTACCAGTGTGTTGGTAGATGTTGATTACTCGCCTCCTGCTTGCAGGACTATGATGACCCAGAACGCCTGTTGGCGCGCAAGAACGTTGACCAGGATGCACTGATGGCCTACGCCAAGGAGGCAGCTGAGGTGTCAACCAATCATCTGCTGCCAGACCTTGAGTTTGCCCACAACCACTATGGCCAGGCAGATGTGGCCATGTTCGACTTCACATCAATGTATCATGCTGAGCATGCGTCGCGGGTCATTGAACGTGCCGGCCACAAGCTGCTGGTCGCCTTGGTTGGGGACAGTCTGCTGGAGGTGGGTTCACTAACTCTGGTCTTCATCAGTCCTGTCGCAAGTTACCACCTGTTATTTCACAAACAGCCAATGAGTCCTTTGAAAGAATGCTTCATGAGTGGAAATATATGCTCAAGGAGATAAATGCCATTCTTGAACTCTTTCAGCCGTTCTGGCCCATGGGCACAGGGTGTGCCCGGGGCTTCCTGGGGGCTCAAGACACAGCCTGGATGATCCGAAGTTGGGCATCAGGGCGACAGACGCCCCTTGAAGTGATGGCCGAACGCGAGAGTATATACCAGTTGCTGTCTCAGACAACCCCGGAGAACACATGCAAGAGCTTTAGTCAGTACACGATAGACCCAAAAACCAGGTACATTAGTTATTGGGAGATTGCATAGTTTACCTACAAGAACATTCTCGCATGTCATGAACAAGAAAACAAACAAAAAGTTGCAAATTGTGTAGCTTACCCAAAATAAAAATATGATGGATGTGAAACATAACACACTTCACTTGTGACTTGTGTTGCCTGTAAGATTATCAGCTGTGTGGTAAACCATCAGCTCAAGAATTCCATAATTATAATTTGCAGATGTGTAGTAGGTGTCATATTGCAGATGTGTAGTAGGTGTCATATTGCAGATGTGACTTCAACTGAAGTAGGTACAGGAATAGTATGGACCCAGGACCAAGGACCCAGGACCAAGGTGACATGAATGTGTTGTCTGTTTGCAGGTACACAAACCTGAACCCTCACTGCGTGCTGCCTCACCAGGTGAAGCACCAGTACGATGGAGGTGACCTAGTCTATCTCAATGAGATTGTCCAGATCTCGGAGCAGAACTGCAAACGCTATGGTTTGTATCCACATTGTTTCTTACAATTATCACTCACGTAATCTAGTTATCACAACAGTGAACTTACCCACATTCATTGTTCCACGTTTGTTGTTTGGTTGAATGTTGTTTATTTTTAATTGGCGCCAGTCACTCCAAAAATGTGGGAACTGAACCGATCATATTGGTTTACAGATGTACTGGAACCCAAAGAACACTTCTAAAGTTGAACCTTGGACTACTATTTTACTCTTTTTCTTGCTTGTCTTTCAGAATGGATGCGTGACCAGCATTACCTGCTGAAATGGTTCCAGAGGCAGCTGGAGCCTTACAGGAGTCTAGTGAAGGTGTTGGACATGACGTCATCATGGCGCAATGGCATGGCTCTGTGCGCCCTCATCCACCACTACCGGCCTGACCTCATGTACGTCCCTCACCAGTCTCCTCCCCTCTCGATCATCTCACTGCTTAGTGGCAGTTATGTATGGCAGTGAAATGTGGAAAATGCTATCCTTCAATATATATAGTTATCAATGATTTTGTAGATTTTTTGCTGTATATACAATTTGTTTATTTTTTTAAGTATGAAAGGTCATGTGTTGGAATTTCTATTTATACTCTGATTTTACAAATTTATGCGTATGATTGTTAGTAATAGTAAGTGTCTTCTGGAAAGGTGCAAAGATGCTAATTGTCTGCCTGTGTTTCAGGGACGTGTATGCCTTGTGCCCCAACAAAGTGTCTGAAAACAACCAGATGGTAAGTCCTGACAATCACAGTCTTTTGAATCTTATTTCTAATGTATTGGTTATAAATTAGATTCTTTCTAAAACCTTAATTCAGCTTAGGGTGGTTATTTTTTTGTATGGGGAAAAAACTATTTCTTCAAACAACCTGGGTTATAGGCTAAAAAAGTGAGGTTTGGTGAGAAAACAACTGTTAAAATTTCACAGCAATTAGTTGAGAGGAAGTGACCGCTCAAGCAACACAATGTTTACCATTATACAGATACACAAATTTAACCCCAAAATTTCAGTATTTATATATAATGCAATATCTCAAAAACTACTGAACTGATTTTCATACATTTGTCACTGTGACCTATTCATCAGGCAAGGTTTCTTCCCTGAAAAATGTATTAATCAAGTGGTTAGGTTTGGTTAGATATAGCGTTTGGGTTAGGGTTGGGAATCCTAACCGGTTGATTGAGCTAAATTTGTCAATAAACATGGATAGGTCACAGTGAAAAAAATCTTAAAATCGGTTGAGTTGAGTAATTTTCGAGATATTGCATTATATATATAGATATTGAAATGTTGGGGTTAAATTTGTGTATCTGTACAATAGTAAGCTTTGTGTCATGAGAGCGGTCACTTCATCGTTTTCTCATAAAACCTCACATATTTAGCCCATGGTGTTTTTAAAAAAAATTTTTTTTTACCCTTTCAGTGGCTTATCACAGTTTTCAAATGACAGGATGCCAGGCATATTATTTAATTAGAGAAAACATGCACCCACTGAACTAGAGTTGAAAGATTTGTAATGATTTCGTCCTGGCTATACTAATCTAGAACTAGTCAACAGGATGGCTTGATGACGTCAGTGTCTGGGATGTCACCAGTAATTGTTCTGCAACTAGCTTGATTGTGACATTGACCTGTGGTTGTGACATTGACCTGTGGTTGTGATATTGACACATGATTGTGACATTGACCTGTGGTTGTGATATTGACACATGATTGTTACATTGACTTGTGTTTGTGGCACTGACCTGTGGTTGTGACATCAGCCTGTGGTTGTGACACTGATTGTGTTTGTGGCACTGACCTGTGGTTGTGAAATCAGCCTGCGGTTGTGACATTAGCCTGCGATTGTGACACAGACTTGTGGTTGTGTCACTGACCTGTGGTTGTGACACTGACCTGTGATTTGAACATTGACCTGTGATTGTGACAGTGACCTGTGACATTGTCATGTGGTTGTGACACTGATCTGTGATTGTGTCATTGACCTGTGACATTGCCTTGTGCTTGTGACATTGACCTGTGGTTGTTACATTGACCTGTGGTTGTTACATTGACCTGTGGTTGTGACACTGACATGTGGTTGTGACATTAACCTGTGGTTATTACATTGACCTATATTATGACATTGACCTGTGGTTATTACATTGACCTATATTATGACATTGACCTGTGGTTATTACATTGACCTATATTATGACATTGACCTGCGGTTATTACATTGACCTATATTATGACATTGAGCTGTGGTTATTGCAGGCGTTTGACCTGGCTGAGAAGGAGTTTGGTATCCGGGCCATGATGAGTGGAGAAGACATGTCGATGTGTGATTCGCCGGACCTCGCCACCATGGTCTCCTACCTGTCTCAGTTCTACGAGCTCTTCCGCAAGGAAGTAAAAGTCTTCAAAGGTCAGCAGTCTTATGGTCAGCTCACATGGTGGCCGTTGGTCAGGAAGGAATCTTATCATGTCTGTGCTGTGATGAATCCACTGGCTAGAACTGTCACATTATTGAAATAAGAACCACTTGCTGAATGAGGCAGTGTGGTTAACATTACTATATATATTATAGTCACATTCTGGAGACACCAGGAAGTCTCATTTCCCAATGATTGATAATATGATACATTGTCAAACACATTTGTTATATGTCAAAATTCTGCTTATTTATAATCATTGGGCACACATCTACCTTTCAGCTTATTTTGACTGAAATCATGGTCTAAGAAGCCCCCATGGATACCTTTTAATTTGTGATTTTGTAGATAAAGGAGGTTCTGTACTCTACCAAACAGCAGAGTTCTGTTCAATAATTTATGAGTTTTCCTTTGACTGCTGCAGAGAAGAAGACGTCGGAGAGTCTGCAAGCAAGACTGGCTCGGATGTCGAAGATCAACAGTCGCATCAGGCAGAGGAAGGTGGGTTTATAGCCAGGGGCAGCTCTCAAGCTCAGTCTACTCTCGCTGTACTCTCTTGTTAATTGTATCTACCCTCTGGTCCCCCCAAGCATTTCTTCGGCTTCTTAAAGGGATAAAATGGCTACTCTAGTGGTTTATGAGTTATCATAAAGGCAAACTCAGAATAAAATTTTTTTTTATTCTACAAGAAATTAAATTCTTTGGCTTTCTAGTCGATTACCATTTCACTTTATATCAACCAGGCTGCCTAAACTAGTGTTTTGGTGCCCACATTTGTTGTGCAGTTTGTCCTATTGTCATGTAATTGCACCTATGCATTCGTTAAGTCCCCCCCCCCGTGGGGGAATTGACGAATGTTTGTTGTCACAGTCATTGCAGGACTTGGAAATAAATGAGTGGGGGGGTGGGGTGGGAAGGGGGTGGGCTAGGGGGGTGGGAGGGGGCTTGGGGGGTGCTCTGGTAGCACACTTGCTCCAAAATGGGTCTGGGGTCAACCTAGTAGTTCACTTGTTCCTGGGGCTGTTCTAGTTGCTCACTTACTCCAAGATGCTCCTGGAGCCGCTCCAGTTGCTGTCTTGCTCCTAAATGCTCCTGTGCAACATGGTGCACAAACAACAAGTGTTACCTACTAACACCACTAAGTGATCACATGTCAGTTGACATTCCCGTTACACCTGCACTCTGTAAACTATTGAAACTATACACTTTGAGTTTTCTTCAACTGATGCACATTTCTGTTTCAAGAACTCTTCGAGTGACACGGACTCACAAGTGAGGCTTCGTTTGATGGCATTGCCAGCCAGTACATATATGTTAAGGCTAATCACACAGTTTTTTGTGCCTCGATGCTCTCTTTGTTATCTTTGTTTTTGCTTTATAGTTTTTACTGCACAGAGTTGCCTGGTCGTGATACGTACATGTCGTCAGTTTCTAATAGTCTCGCATTCCCAGCCTGATTTATTTAAGTTTACAAAAAGAGTCTAAAATAAATTTGTAGTGGTCATATCAAAAATTATTCAAGACTACTAAACATAATGGTTTACTATGACATTCAGTTGTCAGATAAAATGCATGTAATAAAATATTATGTTGATATATTTTGAAATGTTTTGAAATTTCCATATTTACTCATTGCTTTCACCAGAGCAGGTTGAAGTAATGAGTTGACATCTGAATATGAATAAAACCTGTGGATGATGTCAAAGTCAGATAATTATGCAGATTTTTTTCATTTTGCCTTTTGTTGCATTTCACTACGCATTGTATATACAGTATTATGGCTCATGGAATCCTGATACAGCCTCTTGTTGCCTTGTTAGCGTGAGCCAACGTTCTGTTGCCTTGTTGTTTCCCAGCTTGGTTTACGACATGTTCGTCCACTCTGGTCATCCAGCGAGGATCTAGTGTTCTGTCCAGTGAGGAAGCTTTCCTTATTCAGCATCCCAAAGTGTGCTCGTGTCCAGTTCTAGTTTGTTTGCAGCTGGACACTAGTGGAGACCCACAGCCACTGCGTCGAGACTGATTTCACCCAATGTTTTGTTCTATTTATGGTCTGTGGCTCCATCTGGACTAACAAGTGTGAACTAACTTTGTCCCTCGTGTGATTCAGGGTGTTTAATCATGTTTAACCCCTCACATCTCGGGGTTCTGTTGGATTGTTTCGTGTGGTGGTGGTGGAAAAACTTATCCTAGAAAATGTCTGAATGTATGTTGTCAACCGCTGTCATCTGTTTGACAGGTTGGGAAAGTTGTGTTTGAATCACACACCTTTGATCTTCCTGTAAACATACTTACCATCAATATTTACAAAAAGTTCTGCATGATTTGAATGCAACACCATCGGTTGGACATTTTTTTAAACAAGTCAAACCAATTTGGGAGGATGTATAATTCAGGCAAACCAATTTGGGAGATTGTTTAAATCGGTCAGACTGATTTCGGGAAATTGTTTAAACTGATGAGGGAGACTGTTTAAACTGATAAGACAAATGTGGGAGATTGTTTAAACTGATAAGACAAATGTGGGAGATTGTTTAAACTGATAAGACGAATGTGGGAGAGTGTTTAAACTGATAAAACGAATGTGGGAGATTGTTTAAACTGATAAGACGAATGTGGGAGATTGTTTAAACTGATAAGACAAATGTGGGAGATTGTTTAAACTGATAAGACAAATGTGGGAGATTGTTTAAATCGGTCAGACTGATTTCGGGAAATTGTTTAAACTGATGTGGGAGACTGCTTAAACTGATAAGACAAATGTGGAAGATTGTTTAAACTGATAAGACGAATGTGGGAGAGTGTTTAAACTGATAAGACGAATGTGGGAGAGTGTTTAAACTGATAAGACGAATGTGGGAGACTGTTTAAACTGATAAGACAAATGTGGGAGATTGTTTAAACTGATAAGACGAATGTGGGAGAGTGTTTAAACTGATAAAACGAATGTGGGAGATTGTTTAAACTGATAAGACGAATGTGGGAGAGTGTTTAAACTGATAAGACGAATGTGGGAGATTGTTTAAACTGATAAGACGAATGTGGGAGACTGTTTAAACTGATAAGACAAATGTTGGAGATTGTTTAAACTGATAAGACGAATGTGGGAGAGTGTTTAAACTGATAAAACGAATGTGGGAGATTGTTTAAACTGATAAGACAAATGTGGGAGATTGTTTAAACTGATAAGACGAATGTGGGAGAGTGTTTAAACTGATAAAACGAATGTGGGAGATTGTTTAAACTGATAAGACGAATGTGGGAGATTGTTTAAAATAAATCTACAAAGTTTTTTTCTGGGTGCCAGCTCTTGTGGTCGTCTTGTGTGCTATGTGTCCTCTTGGGGTCATCCATCTTGTGTGCTATGTGTCCTCTTGGGGTCGTCTTGTGTGCTATGTGTCCTCTTGGGGTCGTCTTGTGTGCTATGTGTCCTCTTGGGGTCGTCTTGTGTGCTTATGTGTCTTGGTCAATAGAGGTAACATAAATGCATGGAAATGTGGTTTTGCTGTGTGTCCATGGCAGCAGTGCAGTAACTACTCATGTGGTTAGATGAAAGCATGTGCCAATGTGTTGATGCTTGTGTAGTGTACATGTGTTGGCAGTGTCCTGTGTAGTGTACATGTGTTGGCAGTGTCCTGTGTAGTATACATGTGTTGGCAGTGTCCTGTGTAGTGTACATGTGTTGGTAGTGTCTTGTGTAGTGTACATATGTTGGCAGTGTCCTATGTAGTATACATGTGTTGGCAGTGTCCTGTGTATTGTACATGTGTTGGCAATGTCCTGTGTAGTGTACATGTGTTGGCAGTGTCCTGTGGAATCAGGATTTGAAGATCTTTAGGTTGCTCAGAGCAACTCTAATTATTTTGAGTTGGCGGGGTAGTTTCTGTGCACAGTTGGTTTCTCTAATGGACAGAGCTAGTGGAATATTGTTGACAAACAACGTTGTATGTATTGCTGTCCAGTGCTTTCTGTTCAATGGTCTTGTGTGTGTGTGCATATAGTTGTGGGCTGATGTTGAAAGCCTATCTCTACTGAGTTGGCCTGTTTCAAGGATGCTGGGGTTTGCATGTTTTGCTTAGAGCCAGCAGGTTGGTCCTGCCTGACAAGGCTGAATGTGAACAAGCTATGTTATGTTAGTTGAATACTGCAGGCCTTAGAAATAAACTCTGTAGTTCAATGTCATTCATTATGTGAATGTGTTTATTAAAACACCTCTGTACACAATTAATTTCTTCTATCAATTGCAGTTGTTATTGCCATGTGTAATGGAATTCAGATATAACTTACATAGTTATTTAGGCTGAGGCTGCATTGGCTGAGTGGCAAGGGTTAAATTAACCCTTCTTGTTTGTCAGGACGGTGATAGGGAAGACAAGGAGAACCAGGAGGGGGAGGGTGCATGGAAGCGCCCCATATTCACCTATGGGATGGCAAAGAGGAGAATTAAAGAAATGAGTGGCGAGAACAATGTAAGTGTCGGTCGGTCGGTACAAGTTACTGAGAATGCGTATGTTACAGTGTACTTAGAACCCATTTGTTACTACTGAGAATCTGTCTGTTACTAAGAACAAATATGTTACAGAGTACCCGTCTGTTACTGAGAACACGTCTGTTACTGAGAGCCTGTCTGTTACTGAGAGCTGGTCTTTTACTGAGATCCCATCTGTTATTGAGACCCCGTCTGTTACTGAGACCCCGTCTGTTACTGAGATCCCATCTGTTACTGAGACCACGTCTGTTACTGAGACCCCGTCTGTTACTGAGATCCCATCTGTTACTGAGACCCTGTCTGTTACTGAGACCCCGTCTGTTACTGAGATCCCATCTGTTACTGAGACCCTGTCTGTTACTGAGACCCCGTCTGTTACTGAGACCCTGTCTGTTACTGAGACCCCGTCTGTTACTGAGATCCCATCTGTTACTGAGACCCCGTCTGTTACTGAGACCCCGTCTGTTACTGAGATCCCATCTGTTACTGAGACCCTGTCTGTTACTGAGACCCCGTCTGTTACTGAGACCCTGTCTGTTACTGAGAGCCCGTCTGTTCCACCAGGGTGAAGGGAGCAGTGACCCGCTTGTGTTGGACATGGAGGAGCGTCGGAAGCGCCTGGGGGTACACAAGGACCCGACCCTGCGAGGCCTGGAGGCGGGCATGCTGGGTAAGAACACTGTGAGCATGCTCGCTGAGGATCTCGCCAAGAAGTTCCGGGGTGAGGAGCCGACGCCCGAAGTCAAGAAACTGGTGAGTGGATGTCATCTTCCTAATACTTGTTATTATTGGGTTTTGTTTAGGAATATTTGCATCTCATCACTACTCATGCAATGTGCGAATGATTAAGTTTGTGATCTCCTGTTCATTACAGGAAACATATTCTGATAAGAGCACATTCATACATGTTAAGTCTCCTGGATTCGCCGGGAGACTTCCAGAAATCTATCATTAGCTCCTGTTCTCCTGGACAGGAGAACAAGTCATCCACATTTTTAATGAAACCAAAAATATTTTTGTGTCGCCGAACAAAAGATCTTCAATCGCTCCCTTTACTCACACCCACAACAACAGCAGAGGTTATTTAAATAAAGTTTTGTGCAGAGTGGACAAATGAAACTTAGCTAAACAGTATCCTTGTGCTTTGCCTGTTGAAGTTATTTAAACGCTTTAGACAAATGGTCCCCCATTATCGCCCACATGTGCACATCAAGTTCAAATATTGCCCATCAATAGATCTCCGTTATATACAAGTTTTATTTCATTCATACATACTTGATAATTGTCACAATTGGAGCACATTATGATCGGAAAGACGTAATAAAAAAAAAATCATCAAAAACCACCACCGTCACCTAGGATCACAAATGTCTCCATCACCCAGGATCACAAATGTCTCCATCACCCAGGATCACAAACTTTGAAGAAAAAGAAAATGCTTCAGTTCTAGCCCTGCCAGTAAATATTATGCTAGTTGCGTAAGTGTAATCAAATATGTAGGGTACTGCAATTTAATACAGTGCAACACGCTTATAACGAACACAGATACAAGGAATTGACGGATATAACGAAGCAATTTCTTACGTACGGATTTTTTCCCTATCTTTTCCATTATAAGCATTCACGCATATTACGAACACGGGTATAGCGAATTCACAGTTATTACGAACACCAGAACAAATTTCGCCATATAACGAATTTCTGTCCAAATGAAAATCACCCACTTGTTCGCAAATACTTCCCCTCCATGACCTGGAAGCCATGTCGTGGCTGCGCAGAGCACCAGTGACTAGGTCAATGAGGAAATCATCAAAGGTTAGCTGCCCATTAAGCTATGTTTAAATAAACATTGGTGCGAATCCAACCAATCTCCTGCTGAGCAGATAAAGAACATTGCCGAGTGTTTCGACAGGCTGCGCGATATATGACAGTTCATCCGTAACAGGGCTACGCAGTGAGACGACGCTGCAGCGCACTGTGACTGGTTTGAGGATTTCCTTTTGTCTGGGGCTCTAGCAGCAAACAAATGTCAATGGAGGACTTTTTCAAACTGGTGTCATTCTGTGTGTTCTACAAGGAGAAGTACTGTAGTTACCGTGGCTCCATCCAGCCACAGTTCGTGTTTCAGTGTGCTTGGACGTGACGTGCTCGCCATGTGTTTACGTCATATTTCTATACTTTTTTACAGACGATGTTACACTATAACTACACATAATAGTAACATTTGTAACTGTTTTATATGTCATAAAATACAGCAAAATATCTTTGCGTTTGATAGATACCTGGCGAATAGTTTAAAAACTGTCACATACAACACTGCCATCTAGCGGGTAAACATGTACACACATATAACGAATTCATGGATATAACGAACTCGTTAACCACCCACAAAGTAGTTCGTTATAAGCGTGCTGCACTGTAGTGCATGTGGACATTTTTATGAGGGGCGAGGATGTGAAATACTCCGATTTACGTGCAATTCTGTGATACCCTAAGACCCTCCAATTTACGTACAATTCTCTGATACCCTAAGATCCTCCAATTTACGTACAATTGTATGATACCCTAAGATCCTCCAATTTACGTACAATTCTCTGATATCCTGAGCCCTTCCGATTTATATATAAATCTCCTGCATTTGTATTTGTGAAACTTAAAAACATGCATGCACATTGGATATTTATTATTGGGATTATTGTTGATTGTGCAATCGATTACAATTAACAGTAATTAAATTATGATAGCTTAATCATTACAGTCGTATTAATTGGAATGCTTGCACTTGGCCCAATTATAACAAAATAAAACTGCATCTGAAAGTGTAATTGATTACAGAGTGGGATGATAACGGTTGTGTTTGTTTGCAGGACAACTTGCCTCATCTATTTGTTTTTAATATATTACATAAAAGACAAATTTTATTTAATTAAACATTTATTGGAAGTTTGGAACTATGAATTAGTGTTGTTCTGATTAGCCACAGCACTGATGCCTTGAGCCAGTGCAATCACTGAGTTACCAAGTATGTTGTTATCACCACCAGAACCCTCAGCCCCTGACCCTCGGGCAACCGGCACCAGTCGACGTGTGCTACTTCTGTGACAAGAAAGTGTACCTAGTAGAGAAGTGTACCGCGGAGGGTGTGTACTTCCACCGAGGGTGTTTGCGCTGCCACTACTGTGGCACAAACCTACGACTAGGAGCCTACACATTCCAGCGGTCAAACGGCGATCGCGGTGGGTACATTGCTCTCTGGCTAGTAGACAGTCTCTGTAGATAGTTTGGTTACGTATTAAATTGTTCTTCTTATGCATTCAATGTTGTACAGCGACTTTCTGAAGTTGTGCTCACTCTGTTATTGTAGACTAGACTATAAGGTCCAAATAAAGAGTGTGTAGCTCTGAGACATGGCCTCGTGGCACTCTGGGAGGAAGTGAGTAGTTTAAGTGTCTGCTCAAGTTTTGGGCAAGTTATGTTCATCATTGAGTGAGAACATCTTGTTTTGTAGCTATGTTCTTCTGCTTCCAACACTACGGCATGACGAAGCCAGCACGCCGAGCCAAGAAGCGCACCTTCGCTGACAATGGGGCTGAGGTAAGAGTGCTAGATATCTTATAACAATTTGAGAGTATTTTATTGTAAGTGAATAGTAAAAATCATAGAAAAGATAAATCATAAAACAAGAAAGTCTTTCACCAATGTTACTTTGCTGAAAAAAGAATGATTTGATTAAAATTTCAGGAGGACTCTAATACCTACGCTTCCCCGGATTTAATTGTGGTTTTTTTATGTTTGGAATATGCTTATTTTCTTATGTAGTGAAAACTTAGAAACTTATTATATTACAAGATGTTATTATAAATGTATTACATTGTTATTTCAATTCATTGACCTTTGCTCTCTGTTGGGTT
The DNA here is from genome assembly GCA_963662155.1 of Lamellibrachia columna. Lineage (NCBI taxonomy): Eukaryota > Metazoa > Annelida > Polychaeta > Sabellida > Siboglinidae > Lamellibrachia > Lamellibrachia columna. The sequence goes on from OY759270.1 coordinate 35,723,516, forward strand.
ACTACACTTGTGTTATTTGATATGCTAGTTTCTAGGCGCACTGGATGTTTGGTCACTTTTTGGCTAGAGCTGTGTCCTAATGTGGCGTGGGTTACACAGTTACTTGGGGTGACAGAATAAACATAGGGGTGTGGTGTTTCTGGGTGGGGAGTCATCTGTAATTGATTTAGATAGAGTGACAGGGTGCTGCTGTGAGATATGTTGAGGTGGGATGTTGTTTAATTGCCTTGCTGCAGTACCCTCACAAGGCAGGATAATTCATGTTTGTGTGCACAGAGCACAGGGGCAATGGCTATTTTGTTATCATTGTTAAAATAGACACACTCTGTGATAGTGCTGATAGATGAGACGTTCTGTTGTAGGTTCCCACTACACCTTCACCAGTGGCTAGTGAGTATTAATTTTATGGGTCAGATTTTATGTGATGTTTTACATATCAAAGAAATTTGCTCTCTGAAATTGTTATACAAATTGAAAGGCCGGGGATCAGGTCAGTGCTGTCACAATTTGCCCTTTAATACGGCATAGTTCTTTTTCAACTTACTGCAGAAATTATAGAAAAGAATAAAGGTTGATTTGTTAGAAAGTTTCCTTTCATAAATTTTGCACTGAGAAAACAATATTCTGTATTCTAACTTGGCAAAATATTTTTCTGGCAGAATCCATAGATTACATGTGTCTTCGCACATGTTTGCCTGATATCCTTGCTTACAAAACTATACTGTGCTACCCTGTGCCTTGCAGCGAACCCTGATGAGATAGAAGTGGATGGACTCGAGTCAACACCAGAGAGAATCGAGTTTGACATTGAGAGTGAACAGGAGGAAAGTGAGTTCGAGCAGACAGCCCACAACCTCAGTGGCTCCCTCTTGGGGGTCGACAGTGATTCCGATTCAGATGAGTAAGTTCTCTTTTCGTGTGAAGTGAAATATGCGTTTGTATTTACTGTTGTTAGTGATTGAATGATTGTGGTTTCTCCTTCGCTTGTTGTTGTCATGAAATCAGAGATGAAAAGTATCAAGTCAAATCAAGCTAGATGTGATTGGAAATTAATTCTTTTGTAAATGTGTTAACTTGCAGTGAAAAAAATGAAAATGTCCAGACTACTGTGTCAGAGTGCCAGAGTTTGTTATTAAACAAAAAAAGGTTTTTAGTGTGTAGTGTGATATGTACATATGTGACCAGCTTCACCAAAATCAGGAATAAGTTGGAAAATTACATTTTGAGATAAAGGTGCCACGTGAAAGACAATTGTATGGGCTTTCCATTGGTGCCAAAGACAACTACCAAGCTCTATTAGAGAAGGTACCCCGGGTCATTTGACGAAAAACAAATCTGAGAAAAACAGCTTTGAAGTTTACTAAAGTATATTCCTACATTTCAATAACAAAGGCACATCATATCAAGTTGAAATTTTGCACGAATATATTGGTGGAATTCCATTTCGATAGCTTTGAAAGTTCGCAAGATATGGCATTCTTAGCGACGTTGCTGTCAGTATCAACTATCGCTAGATCGTGGTCTTCCTCATCACTTTTGCCCTCAGAAATGATGTTCATTTCACTTTCGCTATTTGATCCTGATTTTGCCCTAGTAAATGCATCCCATAATAGACCAGCTTTCCAACGATACCAATATGGCGGGGGTGGAGGCGATGTGTAATGGATATGATTCATCTGAATTGAGCGAAGTTTCCTTTGTGTTTGTTCATTAAGATATTCATAGCTGTACGAAACATCATATTTTTTCAAAGTTATCAATCGTTTTATGATGTTATAGCAGGATGACAGCAATCTAGGATAGTTAATTAAAACATCTAACAGCTAATTAAAAACATCAACACCTGAAAATCTGCCACTGCAGCCAAATTCACCCCTTCGCACACGTCAAAGTGGAATAGCCAGGCTCAGCGTTTCTGACTTATTCCTGATTTTGGTGGAGCGGGTCACATATAATTGTACACATGATATGTCTGCACTCTACACCAAGTGTCAACTTGTGTAAACCTGTGCGTGAGTTACTTCTGTAAAATGATCTGTGTGTGCTGATAACAAATTGCTTGGTGTGCCAGTGTATAATGAACAAATGCTCATGTGGTTGTGTATGTCATGTCATCTGGCATCGTTGTACAGGTGTCTGTCTGAAGGAGAAGTGGTAGAGTTGTCAGGGTATAGTAGCTTCCTTGTTTGTCTTGTACACATGGTCTGTGCGCTGTAGTTTAATACGTAGTTAAGCACTTGAGTTTTGTTTGCATGCATTCACCGAAGTGTAGTAACGTTTCCGTCATGTTTGTGTTTCATTGCATGGTAAAATGCCCAACTAATCCGGTATGTTTCTTGCTGAGTATTCCTTACACTGCGGCAGGTGTGTGAACAGAGAGTACGATACTCTTGGATGACTGCAGTACTATTGAGAGTACACATATTTTCTTGTATAAATTCTTGTACAGTGTTCTAAGTTTCAACTGTTTTTAACCATTTTCTTGCACTGTTCTGTAGTCACCATTGATTTTGGTAGTTGGGCCATGTTATGTAACAGGACCCAACACTGCATTCATAAGAAGAAAATGGTTTAGTCTTTAGAACCATTAGCATAACGTTCTCTGACACAATTACATTCACTGCTGGATGAAGCATTCTATGCGCTAAGAACATATAATTCTCCATAGGTTTTACCCAATTGCTCGTGTTGACTACACATTTGTGAAATTTTCTTGGATTGTCCTAACACCTAATCACCTGCAGCGTCACAGTCTTGTAATTACTTTTTTACATTTGTCAGTATTTATGCACAGCTCCTATCGACTATGCTTATATACATACCTTAGAGCAAGCAGTGTTCCATGCAAAGCCCTGAGTGTGTGCAGTCCACTTTTAACAGTAATATTCTAAATACTTTGACAGGTGGTTGTATTTTAGGCAGTGACTGGATATTGTGTATTCTCTATATAGTGTTGTAAGATTTCAGTCAATGAACCACAGACATACAATAATCACATCAACTGAACACAGCTCAATTATAACCATAACTGCAAATACCAGTAACGGAAGAGAATTTTATCATATTGATTAATACCATCGGCCATCTAGTAGTTTTTCTCTCTATTCTGGTGTACCAAAATATATTGAAAAAGGAAGAACTGCTACAGAATGTTCATGTTGTGGAATGTTCTGGAATGTTCTGGAATGTTCTGACATGATTGTGTGATGATATTCCCAGGTCATCGGATGACGAACTGCATTGGTCAGATCCTGAAGTGTCCGATGGTCAGATGTCTTGGGCCGACCTGGCTGACACATACCGCCGCCAGCTGCGTCGGTCCATGCGACGTCGACATAGCCAGCAGCAGCAGCAGGGCGGTGCCACCGACAGCGATGACACAGCAACCATTGGGTCAAGTGGTGAGAGCTGGCAGTCTGAATCCGAGACTGAGAAGGAGAGCGAGGCAGACGGTACGCAGTGCAATGATAAACGATTATAAAATACATAATTTGTATAATTTAACAATTGTTAAAATATTGTTATCTAAAACCTTTAAAATTAAAAGAATTTGTCTAAAATTTAGGTTGTCCTGATCAACTGAATAAGTGATTGTTTTAAGATAGTTGGGGTGGCTATTATATGCTAGTCTATATAACATTCCAGACTAATAAAAAAAATTGTTTTTCATTTATTTGGTTACAAGATTTTTAAACCATTTTTGTAAATGTGAAAAAGTAGCCACAAAATGCAAAATTATGCCGTTTTGAAAGAATCCCCAAAGAAATAAATGACACACATAATTTTAAGTTTGACAGTGTCACTGATAACGTTAATGCAGATTTTGGTTAATATAAACGACTTACGTCTGCTACACCACCATGAATGAATTAAGCAAAAGTTGAATGACAGCGTGAAGTGGCAGTGTATTTTTTACACAAACCCTTCACCAATCGTAAATCCAAACCGTGTATAGTTGCCTACATGTAAGACACGTTCATATGCCAAATTGCGGTGTCTTAAGTATTGTAGTTTTTATAAACAGTTGAATTAGGTAACGTTTCCTGATTGCTAGTGATAACAGAAATGTCGATAGATACTCGTATCATGCTTGAAATGTGACGATTTTCACTGATGTTTTACGTATTGTTGACAAAACATAATGGCCATTTGTAACATTGACATGTCCCCTTAATTTGCCATCACAATGGCCCTTGAATCTGTATTTGTAACGTGTTTTCATCTATGACATCAGATTACTCCAACCATCTGAAAAGCACGTGGCAGGGCATGTTTTCTATCATTTTGATTGGCCCATTATCTGATGCGCTTACCAGGTCGGGGTCACAAGTCGTTTCCAGTTATAGGTTCAAAGGTACAATAAACTAAGTCAGCGCTGATATTTGCTGGTTTAAGGACATGATTTAGTTAAGTAGATATAATACGGTTGTTATGTGTTCCGCTTTCACATTGAAAGAATATAGCTGGTTCGAACATCATAGCACTCGCGGTCGTTAGTATGTAAACATTGTCAGCGTTTCTAAGAAATTAGCAGGATCTCCAAAAGGACTGTTTTTTTAAAGGATGGATTGGCAAAATATGACGTTAGTGATTATTTGTGGTGTCGACGTTCAGTTCAATATTTCCTAGCATGTTATGAAAAAAAAATTACAAAATCAACTGACATGCTAGCCGCCCTAAATACATGACATAAAGGTGAATAATGATTTTCTTGTAACATAAACGCATAGGATGGATTTAGTTAAAGAAAGGTATTGTTTCAATTAATGCCTATTAAGCATAGCAGTAAAGAAAGCTATGCTATTCTTGTTTTGATCAGTTTTAAGTTAAAAGTGTTCATCATGGCAGGGTTTGTTAGTAACAATGGTGGTAGTTACCAGTTGGCAGAAGCTTTCTTAAAAAACCAGTAATTAGTCAGTGAGAAAGCATCTGTCAGGATGTTGAAGCGGCACGTGTCTTTGATGTGTGTAATTACAAATGCAGCTTCTTTAACTTGCCTCAGATCTGAAGGAGCCACCGCGTCGCAAGAAGATGCGCCGTCAAGAGGTGAAACCTGAGAGCAAGTTCAGCCTTGACCCCCTCAGTCACAGCTTTGGGGTGGACACGAAGCCCTCACCCACATCAGTTGAGATGATGCGCAACCGCATGTCTTTCTTCAGCACGGTTTCTGAGCCTGTGCGCATCGACGCCCACGAGTTTCTCGGCCTGATTCCCCCGACCAAGGCGTCTTCATCATGGAGCGGCAGCACACAAGGGGAGACAGCTGAGGTGCAGACAGGGAAGGTCCAGGGAGCTGTGCTGTCAAGGCTGAGTGATGCCATTCCACCGATCGCCATAGTAACGTCTGACGATGAGTCGGAAACAGAGAAAGTTTCGCAGACGTTGGGAGACGACACCAGTCCCCTCAGTGCACAAGCACCGGAGCTTGTGGATAGTGACACAACACCGACGGAACCCAGTCAGGAAGTGTCGTGTGTGACGCTTGCAGAACAGGAAGACAGTGAAGTTGGGGAGGATTTCTGTACACTCGAAGGGAGTGGGGAGGAGACGGGAGAGGATGAGAGGGAGATGAAGGAGTACATGGAGAGGTTACTGTCGGAGGAGATGGTGGACGGAGAGGAAGACAGGTTGAACGAAGGGGGTCTGGAGTCGTCTGACATCAGTGACTACGATGAGAGGCATGACCTGGACAAACTTGTTGCTAACAACGAAGATCTTCTGTCAGACGAGTTGCTCGAAACGGACTTGCTCTTGAAAAATGCAAAAGATGTGTCACAAACAACAGACAGGTTACAGGAACCGCTGCACACTGAAATGCTAGTTGGTGAAAATGCACTTGTGAAAGATGTGGAAGATGCATCTGAGAAGTTATATCACACGGATGTTCTTGTTGTCAACAATGCACCGGGTGGAGATCCCATGCAGGCATTGCAACTAACAGATGCGCTCGTGTCAAATAATGTGGAGAGTACTTCACATGAGTTGTGTATGACAGACATGCCTGCTGGGAACAATGCACCTGGTGTTATAGATGATGTAGAAAGTCGGCCAAAAGGTGCAGAGTTTTCACTCGAGTTGGACCAGACAAATACTCTTGTTGCAATTAATTTAGAGACGACAAATGTGTCTCAACAACTGGATCAAACAGATGTTCTTGTGGCCAACAATCTAGAATCTGCAGATGTTTCACAACAACAGGAGAAGAAACTAGATACGCCTGTTGAGGACAACTTAGATTCCACGGAACTGTCACCACTGGAGCGAACAGACGCTCTTGTGGCCAACAACTCTGAGGACGTGTTGGAAGCTACAAATCTGTCGGAACTGGTTGCATGCAATGTGGATCACCTGAGCGATGACGATAGTTTGCTCCATGCTCAAACCAAGCAGGAACCAGAGCCGATCACTGAAGTTCCAGCATCAGATGATCATAGCACACACGTGTCTGTAGAGAGTGAGGATGTTTTAGTGACTGGCAGCATTGAAGTTACTCGCAACATTAGTGCAGAGACAGAGGTGGTTGACCCACACACAGAGGAATGTCCAGTAGGAGCTGAGACAGGAGAGATGGACAGTGAAGGTGTTGGACTGACCAGCAGCTTGGAAGACACACACACTCTTAGCCTGCTGGCAGCAGAAAACGCCGATCCACTCTCAGAGACTGGTAACTTGTCTGACATCATGACACTCAATGCTCAGCAGTTGATGCCTGATGATAGTCTGTTGTATGAAAGTCAGATGGGAAAGAAAGCTGAGGCAGATATCACAAGGCCTGAGTCAGGGACGGGATCAGTACAGTCCCAAGAGGAACGTAAGGAACAGCTCAAGGCTGAAGGTATTGTGGAAGTTCCATCAGCAAAGGCTGAAGAGGTCGTGGGTTCTGCCAAGGTTGAGGGTGACATTAGGGATACCAAAGAAATTGGGGAAGAAGTCACTGGCTCTGCTCTGCTCAGGACTGAGGTAAGAAACACAGAAGTTACAAAGGCTGAGGAAGAGGTCTTGAACTCTGCAAAGGCTGCAAAAGAGGGTTTAGAATATACCACGTCAACTGGTGCAGCATTTGTAGACTCTGCACAGGACACATCTGAAATAAAAGACTTGAACTGCTGTGAGGCGGAGGCTAGTGAAGTAAGTGACACCGGGAGAGAGGCTGATGTGACAGAGGGCAAACAGACAGACATGACGGTGGAGCTGAGTACCTTGGTGACAGACAATCAGGTGGATGACTTAGGATGTTCTGTTGACCTTTCACAACTAGTTGCCAGTAACAAGGACCACCTACCAGTGGATGACAGCGTGTTTCAACCAGCAGTGACCTCTAGTGGTACAGTTGTGCCTCCTGCAGTGAGTCAAAATGACAGCGAACGATCCGATGAACCGGTGACAACTGCTGTGACAGGTGACAGCGTTGACACAAGTGAGAAGAGCTCCACTGAGGCCGATGCCATCAAGCGTATTGACAGTCTCCTTCACAACCTCAGTAAGGGCGAGTTGGCTGATTTCCAGTGGGAGAGTGTTTCTAGCCAATCGGCCAAGCCGTCTCTCATCGAGGTCAGCATCACGGACAACGAACACGGATCACGATCAGTGATTGTCAACGAAACGTTCATCAACACAACTGACAGGGGTCGATGGAAGAAACACATGTCATCGTCATCGTCGACGACTGACACCAGATCTGCAAGTTCTGTTCCGTCGGAGCACGGCAAGCCACAGCCTGATTTGGAAGATAGTCTCTCACTAGACAGGATGGTGGCAGTCAATGCTGACCCCTGTGATGGTTCAATGGAAGACATGTTGAAAGACAATGCAACACCAGACAGTAGTTTAGCAAAACTTGATCCAATATCCCGTGTCGAGGCACTCATTGGTAGTGACAGCCTAGTCAAGAGTGGTGCTCGAAATCTGGGAGTCGTCAACGCCACACCAAGGCTGACCCCCGACCTGCGGAAGGCATCGAGTACGTCTGGTGTAACGGCATCTGATGATAGTTTCCATACTCCGAGTGCCAGTCATGTAGAGCCTGTTGTAACGACACCGTCTAAGTTGTTGAACCCAAAAGTGCACAATCTTAGCAGCCACATCAGTAGCAGCGAGCCGAAGTTAACTCAAGAGAAACAGCGGCTGGTCTCGTGCAAGAGCTGGTCAGACTCTCAAAGTGATACAAGTGACCAGCGGTCTTTGGCGTCACTGAGGACAACAGACTCGGCCAACTCCTCCCCCCTCTACTCCCCTAACCAGGTGCTCGTTGACGCCAAGCGCAAGTTCTTTTTTGACACCCCACAGCCAGTGAGGTTTGACCATCGGTCAGTTCTGAAGGATGTTCCAAAGTGTGAGCAAGAAATGGATCGAGGTATCACAAGCACAAGCACCCCAGTTGAGGGCAATACAGCGCATGCCCTCAACGGAAGCCCTGACGTGTTCTTCACCCCTGCCACCTCGATGAAGCCGAAGAACAGAGTCGCTGGAAAGCCCTGGGGCGCTGACATCCGCAGACAAGTCTTGATGAAGACGGGCACGCCGGAATCAAGTGATGGTGGGGCGAGTGAAAAGAGTACTTCGGATACTGCCCAGCTGACAAAGTCAGCATCCTTACAGACGCCACCAATAGACATTGTCGGCACTAGTCGTCAGCGACCGTCATCAGCGAGGTCACTCCCGGAGAAGTCGTTCTCGGTTGACAGTCCGTATAAGACTCCCCTAAGCAGCATGCCCCCAGCACTGGGCAAGGCCGGTCACAAGGGGCTGAAGAAACAGAAGTCAAAGGACGACGAGAAGGAGAACAAGAAGGGCAAGCGGAGGTCATTTCTGTCCATGTTTCTGCCGTCCAAGAATGCAGAGAAGAAAGAGAAAGGGCCAGGTAAAGACAGGGTGCTTTCACCTGAAGTACCAGAGAAGATGGGCAAAAGTAAAGGCCAGGAAATGCCTGAGAAATCAGGTAAAGAGAAGGGTCCTGAGATGGCCCATGTGAGGCAGGCCGAGGCTGTGAAGCAGGTCGTTGTGAGGCCACAGGGCAGGAAGGAGGTGAGGAGGCCACTGTCGCTCACCAAGGATGAGGCTGAGAATCGACGGAGCATCTATGACGAGTTCGGTCCCTTGATGGGAGACATGTTTGGCGAGCAGTGGAAAGAAGCAACTCAGGAACGCCTTAAGATGGTGGCGCCACCTCCAGCGAAGGCACCGCACACGGCTCTGCTCGCTCCAAAGGCTGCTTGTAAGTAGTCGTTTCATAATCAATGGTTTCTTTCTCACTGGGCATATCTTTTAAGGAATTTTTATGGATAGATTCTTATTCTTCTCTATATTCTGTGTAGCAACGATATTTGATTATACAACAAAGTAAATTTTTATAGTGACAATTTGGATGATGTGCTTGAACTTCGACTGTGATTATGGAAGGAACACCGGTGCACTTGGACACCTATTGCAAAAAATGTGGACAATAGCAGTGGATGTGGGAACTACGATGTGTGTGTGACTTTGCTTGCAGTGGAGGAGTTTGACACGGAGAGTGAGACAGGGGACGACATGATGTCTCTCAGGAGCTTCCAGTCACAGGTCAGTTGTCCTCTGTGAGTTTGTTGTGTCATGGGGGCTCTCAAAGGGCAAGAAAATAAGATGTCTAGACCTGGTTATTAGCATTGTTGGTTGTGCCTAGCTCGGATGACTGTATGAAGTGACTTTCATTTGGACTTTAAAGGAGCAACTACTAACGATCATCTACACTGCAACATGTAGGTTGGTTAACTATAGAACACATGTAATTGTTGTAGCACAGTTATATGAAGAACAATCTGCTCCTATTCAAGGCCTGGGCCTTATGGAGAAATGTTTAGGGTCTACAAACAGCCTACAATGAACGTAATGTAGCATATGTTACCTGAAGAATGTTTACATATATTCATATTCTAAGTAAACAACACTGCAGGCTCAAAAAGTAGTGCATATTAATATGTCGTTGTCCCATCTGTGACCTGTGTCCTGTTTCAGGGTCTGTAACCTGTGTCATGTTTCAGGGTATGTAACCCGGGTCCTGTTTCAGGGTCTCAGTGAGGATGTCCTTTTAGGGTCTCTGTGATGATGTCCTATTTCAGGGTCTCTGTGATGATGTCCTATTTCAGGGTCTCTGTGATGATGTCCTATTTCAGGGTCTCAGTGAGGATGTCCTTTTTCAAGGTCTCAGTGAGGATGTCCTTTTTCAGGGTCTCAGTGAGGATGAGGCTACGCGACTCCAGAAGAAGCATGCCAAGGCGGCGCTGCGTAAACGGCGTGAGCAGGAGCAGCAGCGGCTCCATGTGGCGCAGCAGATCCAACGTCAGTTGGAGGAGGTGGAGCTGAAGCAGCGAGAGGTGGAGAAACGCGGAGTGGTCATTGAGAGGGTGCTTCGGGGCGACGGACCTGGTCAGTCACTTTCTTCCAGTCTCGCAAAATTTCTCCCCAAAAGGCACTTTTTTCATGTGTTTTTTAGAACTGAAAGTGCTTTGTTGTTGAAAAATCAGCCATTTTATTTATTTAGAAAATAACTTCTCATTCAAGGTTAATTTTGTCTTGCAGGCTGAATACAGGATGTGTGCTAATCATGTGAAATGTCTCTGATTTCCAGTATTTTATAAATTTTATTACAATGTAATACTTCTTTGCAAGTTGTTTCAAATGCATGGATACTTGTTCAAGGCATTTTATATGTTTGTTTTGTCATTGTCTGGAAAGTGTCATTTGTCATTGTCTCTGACAGGACTGACTCTCTCTGCCTGGCTGGACCTGGCAAACAACTTGTGTTATTTTGTTATAAGAGTCTGGCTGGTTGTTATATTTTCTCATTGAAGTTGGCATGTTCAACGTAATGTTTTATATAGCTGGACATGTGATAAATCATATCACTTGTTCTTTATATTGTAACATGGTTATAATTACTGTTGAGTAAGGAGTGGTGGTAATTAAGTATTTGATGGTAGCAGAAATTTGCCAGTGTTCGTTGGTTTCAAAGTATTTTGTTTTGACACTAACTCGCATGTATTGTGCACCTGTATAGATAATGTGATAAGTAGTATTCATATAGGTAATGTTAAATGTCTTTTGTAGATAATGTGTAATTGATTTGTGTGGATACAATGTTAGATCAGCCCCATCATAACCATGAAAGTCTTCTTCATCCTGAATGTGCTTTAATGGAGGTTTGGACAGATAAATGTGCACCAGAAAACCTTGCAATGAATACACCTGACAAAATATTTTTAATGAAATGGGCAATTTTAGATAACAAGTACTTATTTTGTAAAATGACACTTATATTCCATACCTCTTTTTGAAAATGACCCTCTGAAATTTATAAGTTTAAACAAACAAAATATTTTAAAGAAACATATTTGACAACCTCTTGTGAGAGTAAGTTTAATCTGTAACAATACTTTCTCCTCATAAAATGGCTTGGTTTTAAATTGTAGATGATGGGTAGTTGACATCCACAGTTAATAATAGCTAGTGGTGGCTGATTGTCACAGTGGGTGCCTTGTCATAGATGGTGGTGGTTTGTTGTCACAGTTTGTTGTCCCTGTAGCGGTGACAGAGTGGATTAGCATGTGACCAGCATGCCTTGTTGTAGATTCACTGCGCGATGAGACGGAACTGATGCAGATGTGGTTTAATATCGTGCATGAGAAGAACTTACTAGTGCGCTATGAGTCAGAGCTGATGGTCCAGTAAGTGACCTCTGTCATAGTCCTAATATGTTGCCATGGTAATGTCATGGAGCTATTGTCCTCTCGGCATGTTAGCTGTTGTGTGATGTCGTTCCTTGATTTTGCAATGTAGGAAAATACTGCTACAAACAGAAATTATTTAATCATACAATTTCAGGGTCTCGTTAATTTCTCGTAACAGTGATTACAGTAATTATATAGGTATTGTTTTACCTAATGATCTTCCACTATTAATGAATTGCTATGTTGATTTTTAAGATTTATGATAATTTTGCTGGCTTTTATTGATTAAGAATCAAACACTGTTATAGTGTGTTATATGTGTAATGATGGCAGTTGTTGCATGTCTAGAAGTGTTAACACCCGTTGATAACGTGTGTCTTCTAACACTTGGCAGTAGTTGAACAATCATCTTTTATAAGTGTAGTCCTCAGCTGTTCAGCTTTTTAAAGAATGTTCTTTAATGTATTAAGAGTTAGTCTATGGACGTAAATGCCAAGTCAGCTAATTGTAGGATAAATGCATGTTTGTACATATAGTGTTGAGTTGTATACGTATTCTTGACATCTGTGCTCAAGTCGCACTGCGTGTCTAGCTAGATAGTGTGACTAATGTGTGCTATACACACTGATATTTAACTTGGCCCTGTTGCTGCCATTAGCCAAGTACTTCTAGTTTGTGTGACTCTTGGGTAAAGTGCCAAGTTCTATTGCAGTGCGCGAGAGCTTGAACTCGAAGACCGCCACAGTCGTCTCGAGCAGCAGTACAGGGAGCGAATGCAGATGAATGGTATGATTTCATTATGCTAGGTCACATGAATAACTTGCATGGTGTGTCATGGTGCAGTTATATTTTCCCTGTATTATGTTGTGTTGTGTGTGGTCTGAGTTCATTGGGACTGTTGCTGTATGATGCGTTGTTTGTGTGGTGTGAGTACATTGAAACTGGTGCTGTATGACGTGGTGCTGTTTATGTGGTCTGAGTACATTAGGACTGTTGCTGTATGATGTGGTGTTGTTTATGTGGTCTGAGTACATCGGGACTTTTGCTGTATGACGTTGTGCTTTTTGTGTGGTGTGAGTACATTGGGAGTGTTGCTGTATGATGTGGTGTGAGACTGAATCATTTGGGACTGAGTCAATAAATTGTGGTGTTGTTCCAGATGCGGAGAAGACGGTGGAGATGCGGGAGGAGGATGAGCGCTTGCTCCAGGAACTTCTGGAGGTAGTGGAGCAACGCGATGCTCTAGTAGCCATGCTGGATGACGACCGCGTCAAGTAAGCACGTTAGTTCCCATCCTCTCTAGATGACTTCAGGGACTAGTCCTGAAGACATACCCATGACCTCTTGGACTAATTCTGAAGCGGTTACTGTGCTTAATGTTAGTGGAGGTGATCAAACCTACTTGTTTTCTAGTAATGTTGTTAGTGGAGGTGATCAAACCTACTTGTTTTCTAGTAATGTTGTTAGTGGAGGTGATCAAACCTACTTGTTTTCTAGTAATGTTGTTAGTGGAGGTGATCAAACCTACTTGTTTTCTAGTAATGTTGTTAGTGGAGGTTATCAAACCTACTTGTTTTCTAGTAATGTTGTTAGTGGAGGTGATCAAACCTACTTGTTTTCTAGTAATGTTGTTAGTGGAGGTGATCAAACCTACTTGTTTTCTAGTAATGTTGTTAGTGGAGGTTATCAAACCTACTTGTTTTCTAGTAATGTTGTTAGTGGAGGTGATCAAACCCACTTGTTTACTAGTAACGTTGTTAGTGGAGGTGATCAAACCTACTTGTTTTCTAGTAATGTTGTTAGTGGAGGTGATCAAACCTACTTGTTTTCTAGTAATGTTGTTAGTGGAGGTTATCAAACCTACTTGTTTTCTAGTAATGTTGTTAGTGGAGGTGATCAAACCTACTTGTTTTCTAGTAACGTTGTTAGTGGAGGTGATCAAACCTACTTGTTTTCTAGTAATGCTGTTAGTGGAGGTGAACAAACCTACTTGTTTTCTAGTAATGTTGTTAGTGGAGGTGATCAAACCTACTTGTTTTCTAGTAATGTTGTTAGTGGAGGTGATCAAACCTACTTGTTTTCTAGTAATGTTGTTAGTGGAGGTTATCAAACCTACTTGTTTTCTAGTAATGTTGTTAGTGGAGGTGAACAAACCTACTTGTTTTCTAGTAATGTTGTTAGTGAAGGTGATCAAACCTACATGTTTACTAGTAATGTTGTTAGGGGAGGTGATCAAACCTACTTGTTTTCTAGTAATGTTGTTAGTGGAGGTTATCAAACCTACTTGTTTTCTAGTAATGTTGTTAGTGAAGGTGATCAAACCTACTTGTTTACTAGTAATGTTGTTAGGGGAGGTGATCAAACCTACTTGTTTTCTAGTAATGTTGTTAGTGGAGGTGAACAAACCTACTTGTTTTCTAGTAATGTTGTTAGTGAAGGTGATCAAACCTACTTGTTTACTAGTAATGTTGTTAGGGGAGGTGATCAAACCTACTTGATTTCTAGTAATGTTGTTAGTGATTGATGTGTATATCATTGTCTTTGATTTCTGTGTGAGATGAATTAGATAATTTCCCATGGCTAAGGTACATTTGAGGCGCTGCAGTGCAGTTTCAACATGGTACCTGCATATGTGTTCTCTAATTAAATTGTCATCGTACAGTGAGGTAGCATGTAGGTATAGCTGGGCCAGCAATGAAGCACTTGGCTATTTATTATACTTCCTGTAACCTTCTCTTCCTATCTGAAGAGTCCGCTCCCCTGTTCCTCTGATGCATGTCTTCCCTAGTCCCAAGTCTAGTCGGTTCTAACCCAGTCTGTCTGCCTGAGACAACTGGTCAGACTGGATGTGGCCTGGTGGGCCAGTTGTGACTTGATGTGGCCTGGTGGGCCAGCTGTGACTGGATGTGGCCTGGTGGGCCAGTTGTGACTGGATGTGGCCTGGTGGGCCAGTTGTGACTGGATGTGGCCTGGTGGGCCAGCAACATTCACCCCTATTATGCCATTTTATGTGTACTGAATCTTCATTAAAGTGGATTCATTTTAATAATTTTTGCCTAATTTGGTAAGTTTATATTTTTTTATGTGTGCATCATCAAAAATACAACTCATTTACCTATTCATACTCCAAAAACTGGATTTATTTATAAATCAATACATTGCTAATTTATGTTTCACAATATCTAAATTGGTATTATATTTACACGCCGATCTTATGATTTTATACTGAACCAAATCGGCCAATATAATATGAAATACAAGTCAAACACATTGATATGTCGGTTATTATATTTTGATGGGCAGGCAACTGTTGAAAGTTGTTGGCCCTGCTTGTGAAGGTCAGGTGAAGGTCACACTGTTCTAATCACTGGCTCCTTGCGGTTGTTAGGGATAGCTGAACTTGTAAGTAGGACTTTTTCACTTCTTCAATGCTTCAAGGTTCTTCCTACCAACTTAGCTGTAGTTTGTCCTGTTATTTCTAACCGTTCACACTAACCCTCTGTTTTGGGATGTAGGGCAAGAATAGTTAACACCGATTACGTAGATTTGTGATATGTAATAAACCATGCACGCTGCTTCGCAGCCTTTCAAAGAGATTCTGAACTGTCTTCAAGTTGGTTCTCGTGTATTTTTAGTGCTGCAGAAATATTAGCCTCAATGTCATGAATTATTTCTTTGAAAAGTCATTGTTTGTCTGTCCGTCTAACCGTCAGAGTAATGTTCCAAGTTTCAGTTTGCTCTGAAGCCTAGTTGCAGGAGCATTCAGTTTCGTATCTGGGTGGAACTCTGTTTATTTTACTGTACAAAGTCCCTGAAACATAAAGGCTGGTTAGCAGATGGAACGGCTTTTCATATATAGTGTATTACTGGACATTCTGTTATTTATGTTATGCCTAATACAACAACAACAATGGTAATTATGGTGGTTATGTTGTGAAATATTGACTAGGGTAGTCCTGTTATCTGAAGGTTAGTATTGTTTTGTTGAGCTTGCTAATAGAGCTACTTGTTACTAACTACATTTAGCTGTAAATATGCTTTCATAATGTGTGGTAAATTGGCTGGATGTTTATATAAATGTATATGCCTTAGTAGAAAGGCAGATGTAGAAAGACAGAAAGAGAATGTATCATCAGATGAGATGGGTGTGAAAGCATATTGAACCTGTAAATCTACCTGTGTTATTGACAATTGCTTGGATGAAAAGTTATGATGAATTTCAGCCATAGCTAATTGTGGCACATCACTCACCAATCACATACAAATTGTGGCACATCACTCACCAATCACATACAAATTGTGGCACATCACTCACCAATTATATACAAATTATGGCACATCACCTACCAACATAGAGTTACATCATTAATCACCCCCCCCCCATAAACAAGAGCGACAAGCCAGCTCACTGCAGCGAAGCGGGCGTGGACCACTGGCCGGCATTTCACTGCACGGCAGAAACAGTTGCATCCACTGCATGACATATAGGGTAGTACTGTTTATAGTGTGAACATAGCATGTTACAAATAGTTGTCTAACATATGTAAGTAAGTAAGTAAGTGAGTAAGTAAGTTAATTTATTTCCTCCTCACCATCATCATGTACAATATAAGGCAAACAAAAGCAATGAAGATGAGGTGGCTACCAGAGAAGTATAAACTTATCGGGCTAGTAGCCAGTGACGATGACACCAGGAACCAATTAACTTGAAGATTTGTCATTGTCATTTGTTCTTAATGGGGCATGGCTACCAGACTGATAAATAATTTGGGTGAGGGTGGTCCCAGCAGTTGTGTTATAAGTGTGGGCAGTTTGGTTGTTCATATGTGCATTAGTGTTAAACTCTTCAAGACAAACATTTTGGAGGCTTGCTGGAGAAAGTTGTGGGACAACGAATATGGTTATTTCCTGTGTGGCTTACAGCTGTACGAATCAACAGAAGACAGGATCTAACATCTCGTTATTTTCAGGTACTTTATGTCGCAAATGTTTGTGCTGTGTTAGTGTATATGTGGATGAATGTAACAGTTTCGAAAATGTTCTGAAATATCAATATATTACAGATACGTTTGTTTTTCTTGGGGGAGCGTACATTAAGTGTTTCCTTAATAAAAAAAATTTATTAAGTCATCTGCATTTAATGAGGCTCTCCCCTTTTTGGTCGTCATTTGCCTTTTCTTCGTTGTATGAACCACTATCATGTAACTCATTCTGTACACATTGCAACATTCATTGCATTCTATGCATTTGTTTGACAAACCATGTGAAAGGTTGCCTACTAAAACAATTGACAGCTTCAATGAGAGAGCACATTTCTTTACAAGAGGTGTGTCCTTGGGCAAGTTGGCCAGATAACATTCGAGAGATCTTGATCTGCAGGTGGAAATAGCTGTGATTGAGCTGCTGGGGAATGTGTTGGAAGATGGGAAAAGAATATTTTTGGGACCTTAGAGAAGAATGTCCAACAGGGCTTAATGAGATTTTGACCTCTTGCAGTAATTAGCTAATACATGTATAGAGCACTTCAGAAAGTTCAGTTTCGATCATGTTTAGTGGCGCTACTGTTATAGTTAATATGTTATGATATTTGATATACAAGGTGCATGGATAGATTGTGCACGTAATAAGGTATTAGGTATATATAGCTATGTAGTAATAATCTCTTATTAGTACTGTATATCTATAGATATATGATGAAGACTGGGTGCTGTACAGTATAAACACTGGGCCTCCAGTGGGTTCTTGCCGTGCAGCAGCATGAATGTCACTGGTCCATGCCAGCATCACTTTATCATGTGTCAACTGATAAGAGCTCAGCGGTCTTGTTTTACTAACGGGTGTTCTATTTATGTCTATGCCTACCAATCACATACAAATTGTGGCACATCACTCACCAATTACATACAAATTATTACACATCACCTACCAATCACATACAAATTGTGGCACATCACTCACCAATCACATACAAATCAGAGGGTTACTGTGTGTGATTCTAAGTATTTGTTGGTTAGCTTTATTCAGTTACTGTTTCAAACACCTAACATCACTGGAAAAGAATAGTCTGCAGTTCATTGCTAGGCCAGGAGGTATAAACAGTCTAATATTGATGTTGAGGTTACCTAACCCGTTTGATGCTCCTCTCAGTTTGGGTTTCTTGGGATTTAGGCACAATTTTGTTGGTGTTATGAAGTGAGGCAATGTTGCGAGAGTGAACAATATAAGTGTTTGTGTTGCAGACAACGCACCCAGGATGAGGAACTGAAGGAGATGATGCTACTCAAGGGGTACGAACTCTCTCCAGACATCCCCGAATACAAATGGCAGCCGCCACAGAGCATCTTCAGTTCAGCGTCTGACACCAGGTGACACCACCATGCGCGGTGACGTCGTCGGACATCCCCACCTTCTTGCCGTGTCACTTAGTCTGCAGTCGAGTCACTGCCACTGTCTGACTGATACGACGGGTCACCCAGCCACCCATATCTGGTTGTCGCTTTTAGTGGTGATTTGGTGGAACCGGTCATTTCTGACCACTGAACCAGTGGTCGCTTTTGTGAAGTGTGCCAGTTTTATTACTGACATAGTAGAAATAATCGATGACTTGACATAACCAAGCTTCACTGCCATTCACTGTGATAACAGTGTTTTGACAGCAGCCTGCAGATGCTGGTGTGAACACTTCAACAAATGTCACGTTGTTATTATGATGACACACTGCATTGCTGCAAATCTGTAACAATGACAGCCCTTATCGAGACACACATAGCACCAGGCTCTGTTACTCTGCTTTTCAAACCCCAAGAAGGACGCTGTGCGTTGCATTGCCTTGCTATAAATGCATGTTACATGTTTTAAGACTTGTTTTTTTTATCAGGGAAAGAGCACTGCAAACTACAATGTAGTAAATTGCAGTGTGTATGTGTTAAAAAATAATCAGTTTTACAAATTACTGTTTTTGGTGGTACAGTGTAGCCTATGCAAACACATAGCGGCCAGTATTACTTGTATTCCCATGGCTTTGTTTGTAAAATGTGTGTCTAGACGTTTTAGCCAACCTACAAGAGAAAATCTAAATAACTATTCAGTAGCAAAGTATGGACAGGAAGAAATGGTGGTTTTAGAGTGACACAGTAATATGTGGGATTAGTAAAACAATGAGAACTGACAGTGTATGATCAAATACTGCGTGACCTGATATCCATATGACAGGTGAGGATCTTTGGTGTACCCCGGTGAGTTTGAGACAGACAGGATTATCCTGTTGAAAACCCAACTTGAACTGAATGACATTTGGTTATTGGCAGCTGCATGTACAGCTTGTGATCAAGGAAGACATTCCAGGTAGCCAAAAGGTGTGCTTCCTGAGGTGTAAGCAAGGGGTACTTCCTGAGGTGTAAGCAAGGGGTACTTCCTGAGGTGTAAGCAAGGGGTACTTCCTGTGGTGTTAGCAAGGAGTACTTCCTGAGGTGTAAGCAAGGGGTACTTCCTGAGGTGTAAGCAAGGGGTACTTCCTGAGGTGTAAGCACTTCCCTGTTTTGAAGCTGTTGCGTGTGCCTGCAGAATCTACTCATGTCGCTTGGGTTTGTAGCAGAAAACTTGTGCCATTTCAGATCTATAGATACTGCAGCCAAAGTTTGATGACTAGCTTATCGTTTAATCAGTCAACATTTTAGTGTGACATTTTATGTTTGCTCAGTTTACTGGGTTTTATATTACAAAAAAACTATTACAGAATCACAGACTTTCTAGACATGACTTGTCTGGTTGCTGTAGTTAGTTCAGGCTGTGGAATAGCCGTGCTGTGTGAGCACAGTGGCAGTGCTGATATATAGCCATGACATTTAGAGGTAGGCAGAAGATTTGGGGGTACATCCAAACGGTTCCCAGTGCTAGATGAAGTTTGAGTATATTCAGAGAGCTCCCAGTACTAAGAGATGAAGTTTATTCAGAAAGCTCCCAAGATATGAAGTTTGAACATATTCAGTGGGAGGATGCTGACTTGAACTGTTGCTGTTTTCTAGTCCTCATCTGTTGCTAGGAAATATTAGTTATTACGAGATATCACTACAGGCTTCTTCCAAGGAATTTGTCAAAATCCTATCAGTTTTATTGGACTTGTCTAAGTAATGTTTGCCCTAAAAGGTATTGTAGAAAACAACCATGTCCTCATTGATAGTACACTGTACTAATAAAGTAGTTTAGTTAAAAACAAATGTACACTTTTTCACCAAAAAATTCCAACCACGAGAAAATAGAGATTTCCAGATGGCAGCTATTGACTGGGACTGTGCACATGGCATGATGCTGCGTGTGAGCGCAGGACATGTTAGTATATTGTGCATGTGGAAATATTCTTAAAATAAAAAAATCTTGAAGACCAAACTGATATTGTGCAATTCCACGTCCATTCAAAGAAGCTATTTATTACAATGCTTGATATGTTACTAGGTCTATTTAATTCTCATGTTGCTGTTATCTGTTGGTCATCACTGACATCTCTGTTAGTTTGTAGTGGTCAGTAAGTGAGATACGTAGATGTTTGGTTTTCAGTGACTGCTATTTATGCTGTATTTATTCTAAAGTGTTCCTACATTGATCTGATTGGTTGGCACAGACATTGGCCTTCGGGTAGGTAGATTTCTGAATATGTTCTAGTGACTTGTCATCCGAGCTGCTGCAATAGAAATATTCTAGGGCATGTCCTGGCCGAAATTGTGGCAAAATTATGTTCTTGTACCAACATTTAAAAACAAATACAGGAACTCCTGCCACAAAAATGTGTCCACTATGAAATGGTAGTGGACACATTATGTTTGTAGAGTTACTAGGAAATAGTTTTCATAATCACCTACACTAGGGATCATTGCTACTTTGTCAACTGTGGGGTGTTTTGACTCCCCCCCCCTACAATGGCTGATTATCTAGCAATATTACAGGATATAAGGTTGTTGTGGAAAACTTGATTGAACTAATGCCAGTAGATGTGTGCTGTGCCAACAGTGGCTTGGTGAGACATCTACTCTAGGTGCTATTTGATATTGTATGCAACTCCATATTGTGACATGACGCTTGCATGTAAACAAAACTGGTGCATCCAGTTATGACAATTCTGTGATATATATATATACATATGTAAATGCTTTTGCTTTTAGAGTTTGATAGATTTGTTACGTGATGTTTATGGTTAGTTTGTCGGTGCGTCACAGAGACAGTGTAGTTGCTGTTAGTCTCACTGTGCTGTGGACCTTCACTGGTGGTCTCACTGGTGCCACAGCCTTCTCTCACACTCACTACTGCTGTGTGCTGTGGACCTTAACTGGTTGTCTCACTGGTGCCACAGCCTTCTCTCACACTCACTACAGCTGTGTGCTGTGGACTTTCACTGGCGTCACAGCCTTCCCTCACACACACTGCTGCTGAGCCTATTTGAGCTTGTTTGCTTCTAGTATCTATACAATAAATAGTGCTCTAAAGTTAAACATTGACATTGTCAGTAAAGGCAAACATCCATTTGGACTTTGTAAGGTTGAAAGTGTAGATCATCTTGTTGTCATGGAATCATTCAATCACACAGCTGGGAGTTTAAATTAAAATGTTCAAATCTAAACACCAGTACATTGGATAATGTTCTGTTGTTTCGAAGCATCATGTTACACTTCATGTTTGAATATTGTAGAATCAACAAGGATGATTGCCTTTAAAAACTTTGAACTGAAAAGAAGCCATTACTTATGTGACAACAAGGCTGTAGACCTTGACCGTCACGAGTTATCGTTGTTGTATGGTGACAATGTTGGTGCTGACTATTGTGCAACTTTTAAGGTATTTGACAATGTGCTGTTATTTTGCAGGTTCTGCCACCAGGTGGTGCTGATCACTATGAATGTCGTGGCATATTTTGACCAATTTGTTAAATAAAAATCAGTATGCAAATTGAACTTGCTTGGATTGTTAATATTCCATCCTTCAAGCGCGATGTTTCCCGCCAATATCTGTTCCTGTCAGTATTTAGCTGGTTTACAGTTTGATATATTCGAATATGACATGGCAAGAAAGTGGAACATCAACACACTCAAGGTTCATGAATCTTGTCCACTTCCAGTGTTTCCTTATTCAGCCCAGATATGAAGTATTCAGACCACAGTTTTTTGAGGTGTCAACAATATCATGAACTGGCCAATGGTAAAATCAATGTTCTTTATTTTAATTTATTGGGGCGGCATAGCAAACCTGTTTTGGATTTTGTGATAAAAGCACCAAATTTGGCACGCATGTAGACTGATATATATCAAACAGATATAGATATTGAGCCATCGCAAATTTTTTCCATGACAGCCATTTTACAAAATGGCTGTCAGGCAATTTAATCGGTGTTTAAAACTGCCAACTCCAGAGGAACTAGGTGACTTAAAGTGGGGATAGTTGACATTCTAAGCTTCAAGAAGATTGTGAAAAGTGATTGACAAGGAGTTATTGCACTAAGTGTGCTATTTTAATAGGCAATTTATGAAAAGGCAGCATTTATGTGCAAAACGAGCCATGTTTTTATTGAAACATGTTTAGCTTTCTAGGATTACAAGCCAGACAGTTGAACACAAAGTACAAAATATTTAAGACAAACAGACATAATCAACACCAAGATATGTTGAAATATATCTATCGATATATATAGTTCTTATCAGATGTCAGTCTGTTCTGTTTTGCTCATATGTCACCAGGGTTACTCTCACAGTTCCCTTCAGTGACCAGGAATTCAAATATGTGAGCACTCCCCTTCACACACGCATGCACACACACACAGAGCTGAGCACACACACACAGAGCTGAGCACACACACACAGAGCTGAGCACACAAGTATAGCTCATACATCCCCTCCTCAGCCCCACCCTCTTGACATGCTCCTCCAGAGCTGTCTTGGTTGACAGGATCAGGTGTGGGCTGCCTCAGGTAGTCTTGTCCAGTGCGGCTCATACATCCCCTCCTCAGCCCCCACCGTCTTGACATGCTCCTCCAGAGCTGCCTTGGTTGACAGGATCAGATGCACATTGTTCTTCTTTGCAAAGAGTTTCTTTCGTGTCTTGTCAATGTCCGTGCATGTGCTGGTTCTGTCATACAGCAGGATAACGAACCTATAGATGGTGTGTATGACATCTTCTGGTGCAGTTGACAGTCTGAGTTCTGGCAGCACGGTCCAGATAGCCCAGGCAGTCCGGAAATTCTTGCTTGTTCCGAATGCAAGCCACAATTGGTTGGTTGCAGCCCATGGGCCCATGGGCCACTGACATGTCCAACACCACAACGTCGGTATCAACAGTCCGGATCATTATCTTGTGGTGGCCATGCTGGGCTGCATGGGATGCATGCAGCAACATACGACTGTCAGCTTCTTCATAGCTGCATGGGGCGAGCAAGGCCAGATCCGGCAGTGGTGACTTGTTGAGGACTGCCTCTTCATCAGTGATAACAACCTGCTTGTCCTCCTAGTCAAACCACTTGTGGAGAGCTTCTGATAGGAACCTGAACAGCTCTGTCTTGTTGCTGTCCACTCGGAGGAAGTTCTCCCAGTTCCCTGGTATGGTTACTGCAGCAACCAGATGTCTGCGCACTCCTTTTTGTTTTGCTTTGCTCTTGTACTACATTTCAGCGAATCTGCCATGTAGCTGTCCCACACTAGGTCCAGGCGTGACACAGTCTGAAGCTTTGTGGACAGGTACGGGATGAAGATCTCTTGGGCATACTCATCAAAGTTCTTGACTACAGCTGGCTTCAACATATGGACGATGACTGCGCCATCAAGAACTATATTGGTTGTGGCAGGAGCCTCTGACTGGGCATCGGAGAGGTCTTCCAAGCACTTGAGGAGATCACTCTTCGTACCTAGGCGGAGGCTTCCTCCATCAGAGAGTGCTGGAGGACACGCCTGATTCTTATGACAAAAAAACTCTTGAAGGTTTCCACCCCTCATCTGGCAACCGATGTACAGCTGCGAGAACAGGCCACCTGCTGCTTTCCTTGGCTCACACTCCTCGGAGTGGAAGTACTGAACACCTTCAGCTTGTTTCGACGAATGGCGTCATAGATAGGCTTGGTTCTTTCCACCAGGCATTCTCTGGTGAAAGCCTAGAACTGCTCCTGGCCAATCCTCCTACACTCTCAGCCACAGCAGGACATGCCATGCCACGTGTGTCTTCTCGCCTTCCCCAGTGATCGTCCCCATCTTGGAACTCTTCTGTGGCCCTGATAACTTCTGGTCCAATGCAGCTGGGCGGTGGAGTTGTCAATGAGACCAACTGCTCCACCATCTCCTTTGATGCAGTCGTTGTTCTGTTCATAAGCCTGGTCAATTGCAATCGTAGAGGACACATTCTTCATCTTCTGTACAGTAAAACTGCCTACCCTGTACTTTGTTGTGAGTTCAGCCATGACCCTCAAATGAATAAGGGTCCATCTGGCATAGTTGGTGTGGTCTAAGGCATGGAACTAGGGGGCTAGTTCCATCACTGCATCAAGGTACATCAATGCTTGCCGCAGAGAACGCATGTAGACCAGTACCAAAACCTCTAGTTCCAGCAAGGTTGCCCAATATTGAAACCGGGGGATGTCTTCTCTTTGGTGGCACCGATCTTCAAACTCAGGCAGATCTACTGCATCCTCAGCAGTAGCGGTCACAGGCACAGTGTTGCAGGATGTACAGTGCTGCCGCAGTGATATGGCGAGCTCTCCTTGTGTGGGCGACATGGGCTGTCTGCTGTCCCTGGCATCATAATATCGGCTTGCACCAGCGCATGCACCCAGCCACTCCCTTGCAGCCAGTCCCCCAGCATCTCCAGGGCTGCCATCTCGATGTGGAGCCCACCAAACATTACCACCAACTTGTCTTTGCCGTAGCTCACCGGCCACTTCCACTAAATTTGCTTGGCCAAGACAAACAGTGGCTGATCGAAGATGATCACTGGCGTCTTCCCAGGATTCAGAACATGGCCACTTTGTGGGCACTGTCCAGGAACAGCGGAAACAGGGTGGTGGGGCAGATGGTGGCTGGCGGTTGGCATGAAATGTGGCCCATGATGCATTATCCTCTGTCCCAGTTTTGTCTTCAATGACCCGCTTTGCATGGTCTAACCACAGGTATACTTCCTCAGTGTACTGTTTGTAGTCGTCTCTGGTCAGTGAGGCCAATCTAGCAGCTGGGACAGATTACTTCTTGATGTTGTTGGTGACAAGGGGCACACCGATGTCGTAGTGTGGGAAGTAGCTGACGGTCTAGGAGCTTGCATCCTCAGATCCTTCAACGATGACAATGCTTTGATCCACTCCGTCACCAGCGAAAGAGGGGTGCTGAAGGAGGACGATAGCAGTACCATGAAGGACTCCTTCGCTGTTGTTGCACTGGGGCTGTGATCTATGTTATCTACAGTGGCAGTTGTGAACACTGCCACGCATCTTCAACAACAACTACTACTGTTGCTACTACTACTACTGCTACTACTACTACCAGGTCCCAATCCAGTTATTGTTATTTACATTTAGCATTGGCTTCCATTTGGAACCTTGCTGTCTAATTAGACTAATTAGTTCAATTAGACTGATTTTTTCCTGTACAAATAAAATAATTTGCCCTCCCTAAGTACCCTTGGACCTTCATAAAGGAGTTAACCTCCACTGTCAACCTGCAGACCTCCCCAGTTGAGCAGGTATGTCAAATAACAGTAACCGCAGGTGGCCATTTTGTAAAATGGCTGCCACAGCCGTCAGGGGCCAAACCTGCGATGGCTCAATATCCAGATCTGTTCAGAATATTAGTGTCTACGTGTGACAAATTTGGTGCTTTTATCACAAAATGCACAATGTAATGGTTACGTTGGTTTATGCTGCCCCACTAATTAAAAAACCTCAATGATTACACTACTCTAAACAAATGTACCCATTTTAGTTATGGTAAGGTGCTAGTTAAGGAACATCTTAAATTGAACTGCATCCTAAGGAGTCCACACTAGAATTGAAGAAGAGACTCGTGCCGTATGTTAGTGGGGGAATGTGTGCAGAGCTTACAGCTAAAATAAAATCTTAATTGAATCCTGGATGTGTCTGTTTAAAATGGCACGTTTTAGAAATAAATTGTTAGTGCAACCAGGGAAGTCCGCATGAATTATTCCAGGGAGGGGCAAGAAAGAATATATATATATATATATATATGTATAAGATGTAAAGTAAACATATAATTTGAACTCACGAATATACAATACGTAAAAAAATTCCAGATCGGAGGCAAGTGGTCCTCCTTGCCCCCCCAGCGGATGCCTATGAGTGCAACGGTTGATTTCATTGGCACATTACAGCTAGGGTCATCTCAGAACATCAGTGTCTTACCACAGATGAAATAACTTTCATCAGACCTCAGCCCCCCAACCCCCTCAGATGAAAGTTTGTAAACATTGATATGATGATATCAATATATTAAAAATATCGGTCGATCTACGTCGATTCACACTCTATCATTTGCCTATGTGCACTAACTTTGAATAATAATATTACAAATTATAATTATCGATGTCCGATGACAGATGAAACTGCCTCTGACCCCCCTCCCACAAACAAAAGTAATTTCGTCTAATATCCAACATCAATGTTCTGAGATGACCCCTTAGCCCAACGTGAATTCATGAACTTTTTATTCAGTCTTCCAAAATTCAAACTGAAACTTATTTCTAACAAACAAATCACACTTGATGATAACCATGTACCAGTTATCATTGTGAAAATGTGTATTTATACTGTTTAATTAGAAAGTACATGAAAGTATTAAAACAAAGTGGTAAAAAGTGTAAATTAGCTTTGCATTTATATTATACTTATAATAATAATAAAAATAATAAAATCAGGGTTGGTATATTTCAGCCTTCATGGCAGAAACCAGGAGGCAGAAGTACCTTCTGCCAGTGGCAGCAATACCTTTCTCCCCTAGTTTCTGTCTTCATGGCAGAAACCGGGAGGCAGAAGTACTTTCTGCCAGTGGCAGAAATACCTTTCTCCCCTAGTTTCTGCCTTCATGGCAGATACCGGGAGAGAGAAATACTTTCTGCCAGTGTGGCAGAAATACCTTTCTCCCCTAGTTTCTGCCTTTATGGCAGAAACTCCCAAAATTGTCAATTGCTTTCTTGTCAATGTCAACATTCCTGTTTCACATGTGATGCCCACCCCAACTGGTTACCTTCACCCCCCCACCCCACCTCCCCCCAACCATTCTCTCATTTCATCCACACAAATGCTCCGGTTCACCAAATACTCCCCCTGCTAAAGCCAGTACATGGCTTCAAGCTTTACCTCTGACAACATTTCAACAAATAGTAACAGTGTGAGCCGATTTCAAGTACTGGACAATAAAGAGGCTAAACTTGCCAGAATGTCTGCATCTTGTAATAGGGCAGGTAGGACACTCAATGCATCTTGTAATAGGGCAGGTAGGACACTCAATGCATCTTGTAATAGGGCAGGTAGGACACTCAATGCAACTTGTAATAGGGCAGGTAGGACACTCAATGCATCTTGTAATAGGGCAGGTAGGACACTCAATGCAACTTGTAATAGGGCAGGTAGGACACTCAATGCATCTTGTAATAGGGCAGGTAGGACACTCAATGCAACTTGGCTGGGCAACAGTTTGAAGCCAGTTATGTGGTATGCACAGACTGCAGTCACTGCACATAACTGGATTTAAACTTGCCCAGTGCATACCATTAACCCAAGACATGGGACAGTGATCAGTTGCTCAGATTGCCTCACTCTACACAAGTCTGATATATTGCTGTGATGTTTGTTTATTGTGAGCAGGGCAAGACAAATGCTTATTCCATGTAGAGAAAGTGACTGACAAAACATTCTATAAAAAGAATATTTATCTATTGTTGCCATTTCTGCTAGGCAAAAACTGTTTCTGCCCAGCAGAAAATCAACCCTGAATAAAATCTAAAATATTACATGCATGTAATTACATAATGTAACACTAAGAGCAGATGATTCCAAGATAATATTAGAACAGAACAATGTTGCAGCGTTTAACCACATCATGATAGATATAGTTTATGACAACAACAACCAAACTCTATACCTTTAAGCATATCCTAAGCTAAACATGGCACCCAAGACGCAATGACAGCGTTGATGAGTGTGACATCTTGGCATGTCACTTAGGCAATTTTTAAGCATAAAAAAAATTTCTTTCGACACCATGCACCAGTTATTACTTGATGACTGGTGCCGCCAGCAGCGTCTTGACATTCTTCCTGGTGGAAGTGAGACTATTTATCTCCACATTGATCATAATCAGACCCATCCAAATGAAGAATCCCAAGGCAAGCACAAGCAGAGACCGCTGGACAATGAGCAGCCAATCAATGATCATCCACTCAGAGTGCATCGGGCCAGTCATCACGAGGGCCACGAAACAGAAGAAAGCACACAGAAAGAAAACTTTCCGGTCAAAATAGATCTTGCGCTCGCCCTTGTCCAGGATGGGCAGTATGTTTCCTAAGTGACGCGTCACTTCAGCGGTGTCGCGACGTTGGCCCATGGCTGCAAGGACAGAGTCAGAACAAGGTCAAAACAAAGATATAAAGTTTCTATTTCAATCTGGAAACACTCTATTACTATTATATCTATTACTATTATATCCATTATTTGCAAATTCTGTAAACTGAATTAAATGACTGCTTTCATTCCATCTGTTCTTACAGTATTTATTGAATTGTGAACATTTTATCAGTGCTCCTTATGTAGCTGATCATAGGCAAACACCTAATTCTTCTCCATTTGGCTTTACCACTATTAATGTGATTGATTCATATTATTGGCCAGGCACCCAAAGAGAAAATGTTCCGACAGGAAGGGAGACTAACATGTGATGTTTCTCTTGATGGTGAACTCAGCAGCAACACCGTCATGATCAGAGTAGTGATAATCATGTTCCGGCACTCGCTGGAGTGTCACATAGCATTTGTCACACACCATGTCATACCCTGTAAACATTCACATAGCATCTGTCATGCTCCATGTCATACCCTGTAAACATTCACATAACATCTGTCACGCTACATGTCATACCCTGTAAACATTCACATTGCATCTGTCACATTCCATGTCATACCCTGTAAACATTCACATAGCATCTGTCATGCTCCATGTCATACTCTGTAAACAATCACATAGCATCTGTCACACTCCATGTCATACCCTGTAAACATTCACATAGCATCTGTCACACTCCATGTCATACCCTGTAAACATTCACATAGCATCTGTCATGCTCCATGTCATACCCTGTAAACATTCACATAGCATCTGTCACACTCCATGTCATACCCTGTAAACATTCACATAGCATCTGTCACGTGCCATGTCATACCCTGTAAACATTCACATAGCATCTGTCACACTCCATGTCATACCATGTAAACATTCACATAGTATCTGTCACATTCCATGTCATACCATGTAAACATTCACATAGCATCTGTCACGCTCCATGTCATACCCTGTAAACATTCACATAGCATCTGTCATGCTCCATGTCATACCCTGTAAACATTCACATAGCATCTGTCACGCGCCATGTCATACCCTGTAAACATTCACATACCATCTGTTACACTCCATGTCATACCCTGTAAACATTCACATAGCATCTGTCACATTCCATGTCATACCCTGTAAACATTCACATAGCATCTGTCATGCTCCATGTCATACTCTGTAAACATTCACATAGCATCTGTCACACTCCATGTCATACCCTGTAAACATTCACATAGCATCTGTCACACTCCATGTCATACCCTGTAAACATTCACATAGCATCTGTCATGCTCCATGTCATACCCTGTAAACATTCACATAGCATCTGTCACGCTCCATGTCATACCCTTTTAACATTCACATAGCATCTGTCACGTTCCATGTCATACCATGTAAACATTCACATAGTATCTGTCACATTCCATGTCATACCATGTAAACATTCACATAGCATCTGTCACACTCCATGTCATACCCTGTAAACATTCACATAGCATCTGTCACACTCCATGTCATACCCTGTAAACATTAACATAGCATCTGTCACGCTACATGTCATACCCTGTAAACATTCACATAGCATCTGTCACACTCCATGTCATACCCTGTAAACATTCACATAGCATCTGTCATGCTCCATGTCATACTCTGTAAACATTCACATAGCAATCTGTCACACTCCATGTCATACCCTGTAAACATTCACATAGCATCTGTCGCACTCCATGTCATACCCTGTAAACATTCACATAGCATCTGTCATGCTCCATGTCATACCCTGTAAACATTCACATAGCATCTGTCACGCTCCATGTCATACCCTTTTAACATTCACATAGCATCTGTCACGTTCCACGTCATACCATGTAAACATTCACATAGCATCTGTCACGCTCCATGTCATACCATGTAAACATTCACATAGTATCTGTCACATTCCATGTCATACCATGTAAACATTCACATAGCATCTGTCACGCTCCATGTCATACCCTGTAAACATTCACATAGCATCTGTCACACTCCATGTCATACCCTGTAAACATTCACATAGCATCTGTCACGCTACATGTCATACCCTGTAAACATTCACATAGCATCTGTCACACTCCATGTCATACCCTGTAAACATTCACATAGCATCTGTCACGCTCCATGTCATACCCTGTAAACATTCACATAGCATCTGTCACACTCCATGTCATACCCTGTAAACATTCACATAGCATCTGTCACACTCCATGTCATACCCTGTAAACATTCACATAGCATCTGTCATGCTCCATGTCATACCCTGTAAACATTCACATAGCATCTGTCATGCTCCATGTCATACTCTGTAAACATTCACATAGCATCTGTCACACTCAATGTCATACCCTGTAAACATTCACATAGCATCTGTCACACTCCATGTCATACCCTGTAAACATTCACATAGCATCTGTCATGCTCCATGTCATACCCTGTAAACATTCACATAGCATCTGTCATGCTCCATGTCATACCCTTTTAACATTCACATAGCATCTGTCACGTTCCACGTCATACCATGTAAACATTCACATAGCATCTGTCACGCTCCATGTCATACCCTGTAAACATTCACATAGTATCTGTCACGTTCCATGTCATACCATGTAAACATTCACATAGCATCTGTCACGCTCCATGTCTTACCCTGTAAACATTCACATAGCATCTGTCACACTCCATGTCATACCCTGTAAACATTCACATAGCATCTGTCACGCTACATGTCATACCCTGTAAACATTCACATAGCATCTGTCACACTTCATGTCATACCCTGTAAACATTCACATAACATCTGTCATGCTCCATGTCATACCCTGTAAACATTCACATAGCATCTGTCACGCTCCATGTCACACCCATAAACATTCACATAGCATCTGTCACGCTCCATGTCACACCCGTAAACATTCACATAGCATCTGTCACGCTCCATGTCATATGCTTTTAACATTCACATAGCATCTGTCACGCTCCATGTCACACCCGTAAACATTCACATAGCATCTGTCACGCTCCATGTCATACGCTTTTAACATTCACATAGCATCTGTCACACTCCATGTCATACCCTGTAAACATTCACATAGCATCTGTCATGCTCCATGTCATACCCTGTAAACATTCACATAGCATCTGTCATGCTCCATGTCATACTCTGTAAACATTCACATAGCATCTGTCACACTCAATGTCATACCCTGTAAACATTCACATAGCATCTGTCACGCTCCACGTCATACCCTTTTAACATTCACATAGCATCTGTCATGCTCCATGTCATACCCTGTAAACATTCCATGTCAAACCCTGTAAACATTCACATAGCATCTGTCACACTTCATGAAATACCCTTTAAACTTTCCACGCCATACTCTGTAGACATTCCATGTCATACTATGTAAACATTCCATGTCATACCCTGTATACATTCCATGTTATACCCTGTAGACATTTCATATCATACCCTGTAAACATTCCATGCCATACCCTGTTGACATTCCATGCCGTGCCCTGTAAACATTCCATGTCACACCCTGTAAACATTCCATGTCACACCATGTAAACATGCATTCCATTCCATACCATGTAAACATTCCATGCCATACCCTGTTGACATTCCATGCCGTGCCCTATAAAACATTCCATGTCACACCCTGTAAACATTCCATGTCACACCATGTAAACATTCCATGTCACACTCTGTAAACATTCCATGTCATACCCTGTAAACATTCACATAGCATCTATCACACATGTAAACATTTCATCATTTCATAATCTCCTCTAGAGTAAAATAAAATTTGTAAATTATTTATTTGCTTTAGCATACTTCAAAATGCATTAGGCACAATATATGGTTGTTAGATTTTCTATTAATTAAATAAATATATAATTATAGATGTAGGCATATTTAATCAAGCATTTCATTTTGCTTAATATGAATTAATGGGGGTGGTTGAGGTCTGGGATGGATGTCCCGCTCAACGCAAGGAAAGTGATGCGAAACACATAGCCACTCATTTCCAGGGGTAGTGACCGCTGCCTGGCTCCCCGGCTGTGAGTCACTTGCATATGGCCTCTCACTACTCAACTGTGCCTGCAGCAGCACCTACACGTTGTGCCCCTGTCTAGCAGAGACTGAAGTGTCATGACACGACTGAGCACCAGCAGTATAACTGGGTATGCCGAAGTCAGATGTACTGGGCCTGACTCGTCAGGTGCAAAATAGAAGCACAACGCTTTTCCCTAAATATGACAGCGGATTCTCGAGTGACGGTGCTCTGCCGTCGGAGACCCATCAGGGTGGTAGAGTTCCGGGCCTTGTGCCTCGAAGGGGCCCAACCCAAGATCTTTGGCCTACTGGAGGATCTGCGGTGCACAGCGACCTCCGTATGAGGAACCGGAGTCCTTGTCTGAGGGTTCGACGAAGAAGAATGAATGAAATGTAAATGCTTTAATTGCATGCATGTAAATTATATAACTATTTCATTTGAAAGAAACTAAACTAACAGGAAATATTTGACACATCAGTGCAGCAAGAAAATTACAATACCTGCATTGTTCCTATAGAGAATGTAATCGAGACGTATTCCAATGGGATGTGTCTTCACAAAGGAAGGACTAGAGAAAGGGTTGTCAGGACGTTCGCAGGTTGTACCGTCTGTTTCTCTGCCACATCCGCCAGTCTGCAACGTGGAGTGTTCACAGTGTACCATTACAAGCATATTTTGTACCTGTTCATACAACTTCTGTAGGAAGCATTCACATATCACTATACAAAACTTATCATTAAATAAAAAAAAACACTGAACTAATCAAACAAGAAATACATTTCTTGAACTCAGCTAAACTTATAATTGAGATTTTTAAGATAATTATCATCGGCTGTCCCTCGGACCGACGATGACATAATCATTGGCTGTCCCTCGTAATGACGATGACATCATCATCAGCTGTCCCTCAGAACAATGATAACATCTTCATCGGCAGTCCCTCGGAATGAAGATGACATCATCATCAGCTGTCCCACGAAATGAAGATGACATCACCATCGGCTGTCCCTCGGAATGAAGATGACATCATCATTGGCAGTCCCTCGGAATGAAGATGACATCATCATCGGCTGTCCCTCGGAATGAAGATGACATCATCATCGGCAGTCCCTCGGAATGAAGATGACATCATCATCGGCTGTCCCTCGGAATGAAGATGACATCATCATCGGCTGTCCCTCGGAATGAAGATGACATCATCATCGGCTGTCTCTTGGAATGAAGATGATGTGGACAATTTTGAAAATGGCGAGTTTATAGAAATGCTGGAAAAATTGAGAAAACGGCGAGTTTGTAGAAATGCAGGAAAAATAGAGAAAATGGCAAGTTTGTAGAAACACGTGTAAATGGAGAATACGGCGAGTTTGTAGAAACACGGGACGCCACCCAGCCGCTAGAAACGCTACAGGTGGACTTCGTCAAGTCTGGGTGTGAGAAGTCCTGGGCTGAGGTCCAGGCAGATAGTTTTAGTTTTGAGTGTAGGGGATGTACGAAGATGAAGGAACTAGAGGTGGAGCTGGAAGAGCTGAGGTTGCTCATTGTGGCAATGGTGGGAAGGGAACAGGGGGGTTGTGCCAGTAGTTCCGGTTGGGGAACAGTAGATGATAAAGTGGGGAAAGACACGAGAGATGCTAGGGAGAGCTCACCTCAGCCTGGGAGGAAGCTGAGAGGAGGGAAGGTGACAGGTCGTAGGGAGACAGGACGTAAGGAGACGGGAAGGAAAGGAACGGGGGGGGGGGAAGACAACCAGAGTGAAGGAGAGGGGAGTGGGGGAGACAACAGCGAAGGAGAGGGAAGTGGGGGAGACAGGAGCGAAGGAGACAGGAGGGAAGGGGTGAGGAACAGAATGTGATGGAGTGGATCGAACGGAAGAGCTATTCAGCAGCAATGATAGAGGGGGTGAGGAAGAGAGCGAGGGTGTTTGTGGGGGATTCGATAGTTAGGAAGACCGACAGAGTCTTAAACAAGGGAGATGATGTGGTGGTCTGCTTGCCTGGAACCAAAATAGAGGCAATAACTGAGAGGGTAGAAAACATCGTAGGTTCGGGTAAGGGTGGATCTGTTTTAGTACACGTAGGGACAAAAAACGTACAGAGGGAGGGTACAACTGCCATAGTTAGGAAATATATATCGAAATTGTCGGGGGATGGCAATTAACATGTTAGTCCAGAAACTATGTAGGGAAGAAGAAGTTGGATTTGTGGATTTATGGGGAAGTTTTGTTGGGAGGGCTGATATGTATGAAGGATGGGCTTCATCTAAGTGGAAAGGGGGCAGCAGTATTTGCGGACGAACTTTCAGCAGCAGTAGATAGTGGCATGGGTACAATGACAAATGTTTTTGGTATTAAACATTGTTTAAACTAGAAGTGCAGGGGGGGTTACCTAGATGTGTCTCAAGCAGAACAAGAGGCCACAGACAAACCAATATCAAATCGTCCGAAAAACATCTCTGAAACAGGTTATAGATGCGTATGTTTAAATGCAAGGAGCATAGTAAATAAGAAAAACGAATTAAACATTATAGTAGAAGATATTGACCCAACATAGACATAACAGATGCTGAATTAGGACTGACAGGATACGTAATGTTTAGGAAAGATCGAATAGGAAGAAGGGGCGGGGGAGTTATTTTATATGTTAAAGAATCTATTCAGGCTTATGAAATAAAAATAGAAAGGGAAGCAGATTGCGATGAAGCTGTTTGGTGCAAAATTGTTTCAGGAAATTCAAAATTAACTATTGGATTAGTTTACCGAAGTCCAAACATAAACGAAGAGGACAACACAAAAATAAAAGACGCTATAAAGGAAGTTAGTAAAGGGGAATGTATCATAATGGAAGATTTTAACCATGGACACATACAATGGAATTCTCTAGAGAGCACAGGGAGTGAGGACCAACAATTTCTATTTTTAATCCAGGATAGCTTTCTTACTCAGCACATGCTAGAACCAACCAGGGGAGAAAATGTATTAGATATAGTTTTGTCATCACAAAAAGAATTAGTGGACAATGTAAAAATACTTGAACCATTGGGTAACAGTGACCATAATCAAATACATTTTGACATCAATGTAAAATCAGAAAGTAAAAATAAGAAAACGTTCAAGAGAAACTTCCACAAAGGTAACTACAAAGATATGAGAAAATACTTAGCAAAGCTAGATTGGAATAACATGCTGATGAATAAGACCGCAATTGAATGTTGGAATATTCTAAAATATGAAATTTAAAGTATCATCGATAAATTTGTTCCCTTCCAAAAACAAGGAAAACGGTGTAGAAAGAAACATTTGTCAAAAGAGGCTATTAGAAAAATAGTGTTAAAGCAAACTATGTGGAGGGTTTATAGGCGTACCAGAAAGGAAGAAGACCATGCAAATTACAAAGAGGCATTTAATGCAGCTACAATGGAAATCAGACAATATAAAAGAAGCTATGAGCAAAAACTAGCATGTAACATAAAAAATGACAGCAAGAGTTGTTATGCATATGTCAGGAGTAAACAAAATGTACAAGACAAGGTTGGACCTCTAGAAGACAGTGCTGGAAATATAATATCACAGAGGTTTTTAATGGCAGAAGACCTAAATGGTTACTTCAGTTCAGTGTTTACCAAAGAAGATATTAGTTCATTACTGATTGCTGATGCTAAATTTCAGGAGGCTAAATCTGACTATTTAGGACCGTTAGTTGTAACTCCAAAAATGGTAGCTAAGAAAATAAAGGCAATGAAGGATAACAAATCACCGGGAGTGGATGGGATTCCTCCAAAATTACTAATGGAAACAGTAGAACAAATCAGTATACAGTATTCAACTTGTCATTAAAAGAGGGAGTTGTTCCGTTTGATGGAAAGAAGCAAACATCATACCATTATTTAAAAAGGGTTCGAGAAATAAGTCAGAAAATTACAGACCAGTGAGTTTAACGTCAGTGATTTGTAAATTATTAGAAAGGTTAATTAAAGACCATATGGTGGACTTCCTCGTTAAGCATAAATTATTAAATTCATCTCAACATGGATTCCTTAAAGCAAGGTCATGCTTAACAAATATATTATATTTTTTGGAAGAAATCACTAAGTGGATAGACATGGGATCGCCAGTAGATATTATCTACTTAGATTTTCAGAAAGCTTTTGACAAAATGCCACATCAAAGATTACTACTTAAATTAAAAGCCCATGGTATCGGGGATAGCATAACTGACTGGATAGAACAATGGCTGACTGACAGAAGATTACAAGTTGTAGTAGATGCAGAAGTTTCAAATTGGAAATCGGTTTTGAGTGGGGTACCTCAAGGATCAGTATTAGGACCTATATTATTCTTAATATATATCAATGACTTGGACGACAGTATAACAAGTAACGTACTGAAATTTGCAGATGACACAAAACTGTTTAGAAAGGTTAATACTGATGGTGATAAACAACATTTACAAAACGTTCTAGACAGATTAGTGAAATGGTCTGAGAAATGACAGATGTTGTTCAATTTTGGGAAATGTAAATGCCTACATACAGGACCTGGGAACTTGGAGGTAAACTATAAAATGGGAGATACTGTTCTGGATACTACTGTAAAAGAAAAGGACTTAGGAGTTACAATAAGTGCTGATATGAAAGTTTCAGAGCAGTGTGGTATTGCAGCTTCAAAGGGTAATCAAATTCTTGGATTGATTAGAAGAAACATAACATACAAGGGAAAAAAGTTAATTATACCTCTTTATAAAGCAATAGTTAGACCTCATTTAGAATACTGTATACAAGCATGGAGACCATATCATGAGAAGGATATAGATACACTTGAACGCATACAAAGGAGAGCAACTAAAATTATTCCAGAACTGAGAGACCTTAGTTATGAAGAATGCCTGAAGGAATGTGGTTTAACAACTCTAGAGACAAGGAGGTTAAGAGGAGATCAGATTGAAGTTTTTAAGATATTGAATGGGTATGAAAATATTGATAGAAATATGTTTTTCTCACTCAAGAAGGATAGCAGAACTAGAGGACATGAGGTAAAATTAGTAAAGGATCAATGTAGATTGGACATCAGGAAGCACTCGTTCTCACAGAGGACAACAAATGAATGGAACAAATTGTCTACAGATTGTGTAACTGCTAGCAGCGTGAATATGTTTAAAAACAAGGTTGACACATATCTCAGGAGGGCGGGTTATAAGTAGATGAACATTGTTGGACTCTCGATAAGCCAATGGCTTCCTTGTCCACTTGCCATTTGGGCCTTTGACTTGGATGGCAAATCTTGTTAAATCTTGTTAAAGTACGTAGATCAGCGGAAACCACAAGAAATGCACCAGGATTGCCGATGATGTCATGTTATGGGCTTTATAAAGATGCGTTCATATGCTAAATTGCAGCATCATTAGTGTTGTAGTTTTGTTAATTTTTTTTATTAGGCAGTGTTTCCTGATTGTTAGTGATAACAGAAATGTCGATAGATATGTGTATAATGCTTGAAATGTGACGACTTTCACTGGCGTTTTATGTATTATTGACAAAACATAATGGCCATTTCTAATATTGATGTCCCTTTATTTTTCCGTCACAATGGCCCTTGAATCTGTAGGGGAAGGTCGGGTATATTGGACCACTTATGAACATGGCCCGATATATCAAAAGAAACTATCAATGTTGCACTTTCCAGTATTTAATTTGAAACTCGTCAGTGATAGGCACCAATAAGTACAATATGGCAACTATTTGACCAGGCATTTGGGTGAAAATCAGAAATTTTGATTATAGCATACCGGTCCAATTTAGACGATCATTCGTCTATATTGGACCACCTTTCACTTTATATTGGACTGGGTGGTCAATTCAGTGGATCTCTTCGTTGGGTTTTTTGCTGGTTGGTTTAGGATATGGGGACATAGGGAATAACGATCAAAATGTCACGAGTCTCTGTTCCTGGAAGCATCTATACATTGTATGATGATCTGAAATTCCCACAAATGCCTAATCAATGGATTCATTAATAAAATTTTAATAGAAAAAAAACAAGTTTTGGCTACAAAAAGTGTAAAGAACTATTCAACAACAATCATTATTAGCCATCAAGTATCTTCTTGTCATCCTCCATCGTTTATCCACAGATGGGGTGTCACAGCTCGCAATACCAGTGGTCCAATGTACCGGAACGTGGTCCAATATAGCGGATCACAGTGATGAATCCGAACATAGCCATAGGACAGGTATCAACAAAGCTAAAACTGAAACTTTGTTCTTCAAACCTTCTTCATTCATTGTTTAAATATTTATTTCACTGCCCATGTGCCTTGCGGTTAGCTGAAGCATTACAAACTACTGCTCCACATCACTTTGTTTACACACACAAACTTTACATCAGAAGGTGAGAAAACTAAGATGTGCTCACCTTTTCAAAGTTTTTGCTAGACTACTCAGCCCACGGATAACTCGGCCTGGGACAACTCAGCCCAGTTCGAGACAACTAGGCTCCAATTTTGAGACAACTCAGCTCAGGTGTCGAGACAGCTCAGCCCAATGATAAATGATATGATGGCGACTAGAGATAGGTTAGAGACAACTCGATCCCGCTTACTTAGAGATAGGTCGGCCCAGTGGTAAATGACCAAACCAATTATACTATAATTGTTGTGTTCATAAATATTATTTTATTATATGGTTTATGCGTAATTAAAAAACTGTTATCGTTGTTGTTGCTAAATATTAACTTTGAATCCAAATGTTATCTCATATATTCTTGAAACACATCACCCGTAACCCTGGCAATATTCACCACGATATTGTAGGCCTATGTCATATATTAATGTATATTCGCAGATGATATATATATATATATTATTATTATTAATAACATATTATTATGTCATTAACAAAAATATAAAATGTTTCGTGTTTTTTTTTTGACTTTCTAGAGATTATTGAAGGTAATCTTTTTTATCTTCGTATACAAGTGTATAAATTCATTATAGAGGGTACTCCATAATTATAGTATCAGCACTTATATTACCCTTACCTGCTTTTATTTTTTATAATTCATTCAGACCTTTAGAAATTGGAATGAGCCAAATACAATAAAAAGTATTTTCTATTTTAATAGCTGAATAATAATTATTTACATCAAACCAACCATGTTTGTCTTCTGATGTTCCAATCATACCGCTTGAAAATTACTTGCATAAACTGGCAGACAGAATCTGGTAAAAATTTGAATTCCGAGAAAAAAAAGCCAGATTATCGCACGTCCCATTACCATAGCATAGGCCATGGCTACTCCCATTGCTGGCAGTGCACCAGCAATCGTGTTTAATTACATTCTCATAACAAATATAAAATGTTCGTTCACAAAGCCATGCAATAGTTGTCATGTCATAATTAAAAAAAGATATATGTAGTTATTTGTAATTCAAACTACGGCACGAAAACATTCTACTTCCCTGTTATCGCCCAAGTTAACAAAGCATACTTGGTTTGGTAATTTACCACTGGGCCGACCTATCTCTAACTAAGCACCATCATATCATTTATCATTGGGCCGAGCTGTCTCATTGGGCCGACCTATCTCTAACTAAATGCCATCATATCATTTATCATTGGGCCGAGCTGTCTCATTGGGCCGACCTATCTCTAACTAAATGCCATCATATCATTTATCATTGGGCCGAGCTGTCTCAACACCTGGGCCGAGTTGTCTCAAAATCGGAGCCGAGATGTCTCGATCTGGGCCGAGTTGTCCCAGGCCGAGTTATCCATGGGCCGAGTAGTCCAAGCACCGTTTACAATCATTTTGATTGGCCCGTTACCTGGCAGGGTCACCAGGTCACATCTACTTAGTTTCAAAGGCACAATAAACTATGTTATCATGTGACTGATGGTTTAAGGACACAATTTAGTTAGATATAATACTGATGTGTACTGGAATCACAGTAACCTGACGATGTTCTGTGTTCACATCGAATGAATATAGCTGGTTCGAAGCACATGCGGTCATTACTATGGAAACATCGTCAACGTTTCTAAGAAGTCAGGGGGATTTCCAT
The DNA here is from genome assembly GCA_963662155.1 of Lamellibrachia columna. NCBI lineage: Eukaryota > Metazoa > Annelida > Polychaeta > Sabellida > Siboglinidae > Lamellibrachia > Lamellibrachia columna. Next base: position 35,763,939 of record OY759270.1, read on the forward strand.
AAGAACTGTTTTTTTAAAGGATGGATTGACGAAATATGATGTTAGTGCCGGGTGATTATTTGTGGTGTCGATGTTCAGTTCAATATTTCCTAGCATGTTATGAAAAATAAATCAAGTGACACGCTAGCCGCCCCAGCTACCTTAACCTGTTTTGTTTTGGTGCGCTGCTGAGCTTGGGTCTCCCGAAGATTTTATCATCTTTTTGAAGACAGCAAATTACTGTAGTTTTTATTTTAAATGGGTCCCCTGACCTACATTAAATAGTTGCTTTCATAGCACTTGGGTATATATCTTGGTGGAAAATTGGCTACTAGCGATATCCCGTCAATGATATCTTGATATCCAGACATGATCTAGTAGACACTTTTAGGGATTATAATAATTCAGGAAAGAATGTAACACTTCCAATACTTTGATGTTAGATACTAGCAGATTCCAAGGAAACCTCTATGAATATTTGTGATGCAGGCAATATGCTAACCCATTACCTGTGTGATCCAGGCATCAAGGAAGTTGCCATTAGACATGATCACTTTGTGTCCGAGACTTGAGGGCTGCAGGTTGAAGTCACCGGTTGCTATAACGACATCACACGTCTCACTGGTGTTTTTCACAAACTGACTCATTTCGAAGGCCTGAGCGATGCGGTGTGAGAGGTACTCATCACTGTCCTCGTTGTACTCCGCATGTAGCTGTGAAGGACAAGGTCACCAGCACTTTATTCTTACATGTATCCCATTTAACACACTATTGACTGGCTATACAACCTGACTGGCTGTACTTCCTGATCAACTGTACAACCTGACTGGGTCTGGGTATACACCCTGATCAATTGTACAACCTGACTGGGTCTGGGTATACACCCTGATCAATTGTACAACCTGACTGGGTCTGGGTATACACCCTGATCAATTGTACAATCTGACCGGCTGTACCAACATGACCAGCTTGACAACCTGACTGGCTACACAACCTGACTGGCTACACAACCTGACTGGCTACACAACCTGACTGGCTACACAACCTGACTGGCTACACAACCTGACTGGCTACACAACCTGACTGGCTATACAACCTGACTGGCTAATGTGTAGCTATACAACCTGACTGGCTATACAACCTGACTGGCTATACAACCTGACTGGCTATACAACCTGACTGGCTATACAACCTGACTGGCTAATGTGTAGCTATACAACCTGACTGGCTATACAACCTGACTGGCCATACAACCTGACTGGCTACACAACCTGATTGGCTAATGTGTAGCTACACAACCTGACTGGCTAATGTGTAGCTATACAACCTGACTGGCTACACAACCTGACTGGCTATACAACCTGACTGGCTATACAACCTGACTGGCTACACAACCTGACTGGCTATACAACCTGCCTGACTGTACAAGACAGATGTACATAGTGAAAGCTAGCGATTGGCTGCGCACACAAATTATGGTTTGCCAACTCACTTCAGAGTTCAATGTACGTTATATTCCATTCTGATTTCACGAGCAATTTATAAGCGACACTATGTCTCAGAACAGAAGTTGAAATAAGCTTCCACAAACATCACAAATGACACGCTACTTCATATTTTCTTCTCAGTATCTGTTTACAGAACATTTATTTGGTTATGTTGGATTTTGTCTCTTGGGAATTTCTGCATCACCTTAGAACTACCACCGTTCAAAAGAGGACACAATCTTACAAGAAAAAGTCAATGGATTATTATGGAAACAAAACATAAAAGTTGGGAGATGTTGTTATGCATTTTTAAAGCAACAGTTATCACATAATTGTCAACATTCACAGCTCCTAATTTAGTTTCTGTCTGGCTGTCATGTGATCTCTGCACTTAGCCTCATTCTACTGACCATTGAGTCACTGGCCAGTGACCACTGTCCACTTACATGTGTGTTATAGACATTCATAATGATGTCTCCCATCTGCACCTTGCAGAGCCCAACAGATTTTCCTCCAAACCAGTCTCCGTGGTACACCTTGTGTGCGTATCCATTGAGGGAGTAGCGGTACTCCAATGTCTCAATGATGGGGAACTTAGAGAAGACACAGAGCCCACTCCCAAAGAGACCACTGCAACAGGGACTCAGGCAGTGAGACCAACACTTGTGCAGTGACTAAAGGTTTTTATCATAAAATCATCTTATATAGTACCAGGTACACATATAGTAATGGGTATACATATAGTACCAGGTACACATATAGTACCAGGTACACATACAGTGCCGGGTACACATACAGTACCGGGTACACATATAGTAACAGGTACACATACAGTATCAGGTACACATACAGTACCGGGTACACATATAGTACCAGTTACATATATAGTACCGGGTACATACATATCACCGGGTACATACATATCACCAGGTACATATATATAGTACCGGGCACATATATATTGTACCATGTACATATATAGTACCGGGTACATATATATAGTACCGGGTACATATATTGTACCATGTACATATATAGTACTGGGTACATATATAGTACTGGGTACATTATACAGTACTGGGTACATATATTGTACTGGGTACGTATATTCTACACAAACTGAATACAAAAAGAGTGCTATCATGATATTGATATATAAGATCTTGAAAGGATGTACTATTCTTGACTTTAAGTCGAATGAGATCATTCTAAATGTGGTGGTTACATATAAATATCTTGGGCATTACGTGTGAGGCTGACGCCGTTCCATACATATTGTTCATCAATTCTGTACAAATACGGCAATTACTAAAAAGTCTACTATAAATAGATTACATACAGCATATCACAATATTTTCAAATTGTTTCTTGGTATATCAAAATATAAAAGTACTAGTTTGTTATGCACCGTTTGATGTACAATGGAGTCAATCTGTAAATAGGAACATAGTATATACTAAGATTTATGTGTAGGCGAGATAGAACAGTTAATTATATTATACTGACTACTAACCACAACCTGTGTTTTTCATCCAAAATACATAAACATTGTGTTTCTTAATTAGTTAAACATTTTGTTTTTAGCATGTCATGTGAATTTTATGTTCTAACAAGAACAAGTTTTATAGGGCACAAAAGACCCACTTTTGACTGGGTTCTCATACCGCACACGCAGCCAAATTATTGCATAAGAGAGTATGGTGCAAAATATGACTGAGCAGAAAAGCTCAGGCCCATGTGACCTGTGACCTGACAGTCACTATGTAGACGTCACCTGTTGTAGTAGTGTGTATATGGCAACATTGGTTGTATCTTGTTGCACAATATCTTGTAGTCTGCCTGTGTCCATATCTGCACAAAACATCATTTATAGTATACATAACTAATAAACTATACTGTTTTTAAATAAACTTTTTTAAATAAAAATTCTTTTTAAATAACTTTGTCAAAGCACTTTTTGATATATGGCGAGAAACATGTTATATGATATTTGCCACATATTACACTACACTAGGACATAGGTTCAGGAACTAGTTCAGGAATGGTGATGATTGTACATATAATTTCTTTGACTTGTCAACATATGCCACAAATTTCACACAATAAAAGCACATTTGTTTGATACTTTGAATTGTTTCTATGTATGCCGGCCTCAATACGTCACAAGGTGGTCTAAGTTACCTGATTTCATAGAACTGCGCATGTCGTACTGGTTAAAGTGAAACAAAAGGCATGGTTTTTGGCTTATGCAACTAAGAATTACTAAAACATAACCATTTGTAACTACAATTAAGAATATCACGCCAGTGGTTCACTATGAAATTTTTTTTAACATACATCTTAATTTCACGGGCCACTCCAGACTGTTAGATAACACTACGTCACGAGTGCGGCATTCTGGCAATATTCGCTCGCCAAATGAACATATATTCGTATACATCTATTCCTATTTTTGCCAATAGGATATGGCCATGCTATATGCATCCAAACTAATCTTACGTAACATATTTTTATCTTTGTTTACTAAACTATTCTTCTTTCTGACAAAATAACATGTTTGGTTGAGACTTTGTACTGGTTCTGAGCATGCGCTTATCGGTCGCACTGGTTAACATGTCAGTGCTTGGTTGACTGGAATCACCAACTTATTAGCCCCAAAACCATGACTTTTGTTTCGCTTTAACATGTCAGCCCTCGGTCAACCGGAGAAATCACCGGAATCTCCCACTATTAGAACACATTTTGATTAAACCACTTGCATGATAATCTTGATTTTAGTTGCATATGGTTAGTTTTTATTATCTCTTTTTGTTTTAACGTTACAAAATTATTGGCTACTTTACGAGCTAATATAGCTATAAAACAGTGGTATACTTGCAATGTAACGGAATTACTGCAACTATAGTTATAATTTGAGCAATGTTACTGTAAGAACTTCTGAGGTGATGTAACTGTAATCAAGATTGTAACCAAATTCAATCCTGTGCTAAGGGTGGGGATTGATTCTAATCCAAGGTCTTCAAGTAAGATCTTCAGCCAAAGAGATTGCCTGTTAAATAATGCTGGTGGCTACAGTCACTATTTAGTGCTAGGGAATTGTGTAGCGTTCTTGTGATGAATGCTGGCTGACACTTGCAAGGATTCAGATGGTCAGAGTTGTGTGTGTGTATGTGTGTGTGTGTGTGTGTGTGTGTGTGTGTGTGTGTGTGTGTGTGTGTGTGTATGCGCGTGCGTCCATGGATACTTGCTGTTTAGTCTTGTGTGCTTGGTACCAAGTTTGTTACAGCATGCTTAAATTGTTGCGGTTCTGTGATGCTGGTTATTGTGTCTGGTAAAACAACCCAAACACACAGACCTCTTGCAATAGAACAATGTCAAACTCCCCTTCTGCCACCTTTTCACCAATTGCTGGTATTCGCTCACTTCGGTACTTGCAAGCCAGCGGGGTAAACACGCCCCTATCAAAAACAGGTACAAGCATACAATACTATCACCGTTAAAGGTATGTGTTAGGTTAATTAGCCCAAGGAATATTGTATGTTAGCAGACAGAACAAGTGTAAACATGCAAGAAACAACCGAGTCAGACAGGTCGACCTGTCACATCGTATGCATTTTCTATAAAGATTTATTGGTTTCTCTAGACATGATTTGCAACAAAAGTTTAGCAATGTACGTCTAGCAATAGATAGTGACAATCAATCGGAATATGATCGATATAGGCTAGGTATATATGGGTAAATATACACATAATACAGTAATGTTTTGTGTCCCTCATGTTTAGATTGCAATATATCAATTAACAGAATCTGTCCACTATTTTTTTCTTCAATATTTTAATGGATGATAGTGTTTTACCCATAGATCAGTCCAAAAAATTGAGGTCTCATATACACTGTACATGTTATTGCATGTCCTAAAATTCTTTTCACAACAATTTTAAATATCATTGGCTACATGTCAAATATGTGTCCTCGAATAATAAGTAACACACATGTAATGTGTTATGTTAACTAATTATTTAACATACAATATATAAAAATCCCTGTCCCTAGTTTGTAATTTCTTATCCTTTGTTCACGAACAATTCAGTTGCTCAATTCAAACAAAAATGTAACTTAAGTCTTTTTTTCTGTGTCATATTGAAAGGTATCTCAAATATCAATATTTTCTGCAGTTTTCGTCAACCAACAGGAGCATATGTGTATTCTGTCTTCTACCAATTTTACGTACTATTAGGCACAAACATTATGTGTTGATAAATATTTCTTCTTATACACATAATTCAAAGCTGAAAGCCGCCACTTCAATAAACATGGCATTAACATGTTGCTGCAAAGGTGGAAATAATTTGTCATGAATGCCAAAGCGGTCCTTTATGTCATAATATTTATGGTGATGTAAAGGACACTATGTTTTCAAATCGTAAAAAAGGGGTAAAGAATGCTACCTACTGAATGATATGCCTACATACATAAATAAAAATTATACATATATACACAAACATGTGTATATGTAGGTATATATACAGATGGGCGAGCCATCCTCTACGTCACGGTTCGTCGTCTACATCACGAATCATCACTTTCAGCGCAAAACTATTTAATTTGTAAATAATTATACCCCAGACAATCTGAAATTAATCCTTACCTAGCTCAGGTTACTAAACTTCATCTCAATAAAATATTTGTAAATGTTTTAGTATCTTAAGTTAAGGTAATACATTTCAGTATTGTTACGTACTGACTGTCTCTGGGATAACCTGTAAATATTTTATTAGGGTGGTGTTGTACTCATGTTGGTGATTCCTCGTGTTCACACACGAACTAAGTTACTTAGACACGATGTGTCGTTTCATGAGTAATCAGGCTATGATTGACAGGGGTCCCGGATTGTTCGGCCCATGACTGGTTTGGCCCATGCCAATGGATGGTTCGGCCTAATCGTTTCAGCCCATGCAGATGGATGGTTTGGCCCACTTCGCTGAACACCACGTCGCTATTGAAATCAGCTATTGTCGACTGAACCCACGTTAGTCGCGGAATTCTAAGAATATTCGTTTCGGTCCACAGCCTAATTAAAAAAAAAAATTATGATTGCGCACAAAAACATACATATACGCTAATATATAATTATTATAGAGCAATATCCATAAGACAACGGCTACATCATGTAATCTGACCTCATCGTCTGATCACCCGATGTGTTCATGATGCTCCTGTATTATGGTAAACGAATAGACAGGAACGTGTACTTTGACACAGGCTTTGCAACCAAAAGACGACTGATGAATATAAAATGCCTCATCCATGTAACATGATAACACTCTTCCTGAAATGAGGAGGGAGCTGGACATGGAAACAGTGTAATATGATTCGTGTGTCAGCTTCTTCCTGAGACGAGAAGAGTGCTGGACATGGAAACAGTGTAACATGATTCGTGTGTCAGCTTCTTCCTGAGACGAGAAGAGTGCTGGACATGGAAACAGTGTAACATGATTCGTGTGTCAGCTTCTTCCTGAGACAAGAAGAATGCTGGACATGGAAACAGTGTAACATGATTCGTGTGTTAGCTTCTTCCTGAGATAGGGGAGAGTGCTGAGATGGGAGAACTTTCTACTGTGATGCCATCAGCTGATGTTAATGAGATACAGCTGTCCCCACAGACATAGAAGATCTGACAACCCTGGAGTTGTGCAGCATACTTTGCCTTTGGCCACTCTGATAGTCGAAACCTGATCAAATTTGTCTTGTTGTCGTTGTTTGATTGGAGTGATTTCCATTCTTTTGGCAGTTTTGTAAACGGGCATTTAAGGAGGTATGCATCCGAAGTTCCTCATCGTCTTCTTTCAGCCGACTTGATTGAGTTGTCCTTGTAGGTGTCGGTCACTAAGTCCACCCTATTCACCTTGGGCACCACGCTGAACAGTTTCTTAGACAACTCTCCAAATGTCTGAGGCAGAGTAGTGAGTGCATGCAGTAGGGCGTTCCCGTCAAGGCAAGGATGGTGAACCAGCGCGGCATCATCTTCAAGTTGGTGCATCAGTTTGGCATTGTCTGTCTTTGCTGGAAGTCCATCCGGTGTATAGCTAAAGCCCATGGGACCGAACCAAGTGAATATTATAGTACCTTCTATAGACTAAGGTTGTTGTCTTCAGAGAGAATTAGCAGCTGTCCAAAGAGATTGCATTGTGCTGATATTTGGACTATCTTCGAGGACTTTAGTTTTTGGTCTTTTCAAGAGAACCAAACGTCTTTAAGGACTGCCTTGGAAGAGGTGCATGGAATAGAAAATTACTTGCACAAACTAGCAGACAGAATTTGGTAAAAAAAATTATTCTAAAGAAAAACGCTGGATTATCGTGTGTGCGGAAACCTGTCACGTCATTACCATGCCATGGACCACAGCTACTCCCACCGTTGGCAGTGCACCGGCAGTCGAGTCTAATTACATTCTCACAGCAAATATAAAATGTACATTCACAAAGCCATGTAATAGTTGTCATGTATCATAATTTAAAAAGACGTGTAGTGATGCCGGTTTGTAATTCAAACTACGACTACGGCACGAAAACATTCGACTTCCCCGTTATCCCCCACGTTAACGGTTAAGACAGTTTAATTGGTTTGGTAATTTACCACTGGGCCGACCTATCCCTAACTAAGCGCCGTCATATCATTTATCATTGGGCCGAGCTGTCTCAACACCTGGGCCGAGCTGTCTCAACACCTGGGGCTGGGCCGAGTTGTCTCAACACCTGGGCCGAGTTGTCTCGGACTTGGCCGAGTAGTCTCAGGCCGAGTAGTCCGAACACCGCTTAGGCATTTGCCTAAGTGTTATAAACTTCATAGGACACTCTATCCTGTGGAACCATTTAAATGATCACCTGATCGGTTTTAATTTTTTTTTTATATACCTACCGTCCTTGGCTTTGGTCTGGAACATCTAGACCAGGTAAACACAAATAGCACTTACCAACAATTTAGCGTCAACACTTTTAGGGTTGTTGTAGAACTATATACCGGCATTTTTGTAGACTGTGTAAATATGGAAGAAATTGTGCACGACAGCGTTACGGTGATTACCTAGGCAAAAGTGATTACCCTGCCGTTCGTACACGTCCGTGTTATTGCACGAGGGAGCTATCGTTATTATTAACAATTTATGTTTCCAGTTTTCATCGGTTTTTCAAAAGCATAACTGAAATTGGAAATGATACAGTTATTTTATTTCGCCACTCGCAGACCATAGTCAATGACGGATTTCCCAAAGGCAAAGCCTGTCCTCTCCGTTTAGCGTTTAGAGAAGGGGATCAGCCGTTAATGCTACCGTGTTATAAAGTGCCCTCTATCCTACACGGATGAACTATCCAGTTGATGACAATTATCGGTAGATGGCAGAAGCATCGCCAGCCATTACCGACTCCACAAGGAGCATGCGTGAACCAATCAGCTGTAGGAAAACTTTTGTGGAATGTTTATGGAAGTAGCGTTTTCATCTTCCTAGTTATTTGTGGTGACTCCAGAATGTTGAACGTTGATGACCACAGTGACACTATAATGAAAACTGCGGACAATGCGAGTATTCCAAATATATTTTTTTGCTTTCGTGCTAGTTAAAACTGATTAAGCGTTACATACGAGTAGAATTATGTACTACTGACCGTATCCACCCCCTTGTCTTGATACGGCAGTGGGTGGGTGTTTCTGAAATTTCTCGGTCGTCAGATCTCACTTGAACAAACGTCGTCTTGAACTTGAATTGTTATTGTTACCGAAGGACAACGCAACCGCAGTGTGTTGTTTTGTTACACTATCTAACTTTGCAGTTACCCTTTTTTTACAAATAATGTCGCTCGCGACGCAACCCGGGCCTTGTGTGGCTGTTCCAAGCTCAAGCCAAGGCTTCTTTTCGTTTAATTGTAATTACCCCCACGGGCCACGTTGTAATTACCCCTCATTGTTCCTTTCACGGTCGGTTTAACTCTTTGGTGTTAGAACGAGGAGTAACGATTAGTGCTGACATGAAAGTTTCAGAGGAGTGTGGGGTTTGCTGCTTCAAAGCCAAAGGCAAAGGATAATACAAATCTTTGGTTGATTAGGAGACATAATGTTACCCCTAATTTAGAATACTGTATGTATACAAGCTTGGACGCAATATCGTAAGAAGGACATAGATGCTAGAAAGAACATAGAGGAGAACAACTTAACTCTTCCACAACTGAGAAATCTTACTTTGCTTTGAAAACACATAAAAGAATATGGTTTAACAACACCACAGACAAGGTCAAGGAGATGAAGAGGTAATCAAATAAAAGTTTTATTGTATTGAATAATTATGAAAATGTTAATGGAAGTTTTTTCTTACTTAAGGGAGATCTGTTATAATTTAACAATGTATACAAAACTTAACCTTTTGCAGAATTAAAATTGTTGCATTAGCTTCAACAGTTATATGGTAACATTTGTGGCATTGTTTTGTTACTGTGACTCATATGTTTTAAGCAGTCACAATATGCCACATCTTGTTTATGTTGGTATTTGATTTTCAGGCTTCTCGCACACACTGTGGGCTACTCGTGTGGTGACCCAAACTCAACTGGGCCAGTTTGTAGAATTGCTTGTTGCTGTTACTTTGAGCTGGAATCAAACGTCTTGTGAGCAGGTCTCCAAGACATCGGTACATAGTCATTTAGATGATGGCTGCTATACAGATGACCAGCGACAAAGGTCAAGTGTCAAGGTTGTTTTCTAGTCCAGTTTCGTCCACAGAGAGAGAAGCGCACATGGATAGTGATGAGGTGAATAATGTGTCGATGCACATACAAGAACTACCAATGGAAAAGTGTGACACAGCAAACAAAACTGAGGAAAATGGGTATGTATAACAATGGTTAATAGCAACTTTTATTCAATTTAAGTAAGTCTCAAGCTTTTGATTGCCAAATGAGGAATTGCAACACGTTTTAATAATAATTATGGTAAAATAAAACATGGATCATAATTCATAAGTCAAACTCACAACATGAAAAGCAAATAATTGTAGACTCAAGAATTAAATCTGTTTTAGAATTCTGAAAAGGGATGACCCATGTTTTTTTAAATCATGCTGTTTTGATCAGGCCTGGGGTCAGTTACATTGCAGTGTAATATATTACTATTATTTAGCAGTGTAATACATTACTGTTACTTAGTTCCCTTTGTATTACTATTGCATTTTTACATTGGAAATATTTAAACAAGTATGTGATTACCTGTGCATGTATGTTGTGTTTATTTAGTAGTAGAGAAGTTTACAACAATAACTCCTTATTCAAGCAACGATCTATGATTTATTAGTCTTGTTGGTCTCTTTCAATCTGAAATGTGCTCAAAACTAAATCTGTGTTCACAGAGTACACATGTTCACACATAGTTGGACCAGCTGCTGGATTTTGTTCAAACATTACCCAGCATGGCAAGGCAGTGAGCTGCAATGACTGATTGATTCAGATGTTCATGTTAAAAACTTTGTGCTGGAAGTAAGATGCCGGAACCTTATCATCAGTGGATGCATGGCCAGCATATAGGGCCTGTCCCCCATCGGCTTGTGTGAAAAAAGGATAGAGCTTTGGCACTGTGGAAACTGGCTTCAAAAGACCACTGAATGCTGTGTAAACTGTACATGGTTTCCCAGCCTTGGTTGTCTTTATAGGCATTGCAGCTAATACAAAGGAAGCCATGCTTACTCCAAATTGTAGACTCCTTTGATGTCTGGTATGTGAAGGTGGCTTATGTGATTTTTCACAAACACACACAAATTTCAATTGTATGTGTCTAAGGTTAAAATCTGTCATTATGATACATTCCTCTTTACTCACTTCCTTTATAGCGTTTTGTGTTATCTTCTTCGTTTATGTTTGGACTTGGGTAAACTAATCCAATAGTTAATATTGAATTTCCTGAAACTATTTTTACACCAAACAGCTTCATCGCAATCTGCTTCCCTTTCTAATTTTATTTCATAAGCCTGAATAGATTCTTTAATATATAAAATAACTTCCCTTCTTCCTATTCGATCTCTCCTAAGCATTACATATCCTGTCAGTCCTAATTCAGCATCTGTTATGTCTATGTTGGCCCATGATTCGGTTTTATAAGTTATGTGAGCTTCTACCATAATGTTTAATTCGTTTTTCTTATTTACTATGCTCCTTGCATTTAAACACATGCATTTATAATCAGCTTCAGAGATGTTTTCAGACATTTTGTTGCTGGTTTGTGTGTACTTGTGGCCTCTTGTCCTGTTTGAGGCACCTCTAAGTAACCACACTGTGCTTCTAGTTTAAACAATGTTTACTACCAAAAATATTTGTTATGTTACCCATGCCACTGTCTACTGCTGCTGAGAGTTCATCTGCATACACTCCTGCCCCCTTCCACTTAGGTGAAGCCCATCCCTCATGTACATATCAGCCCTCCCAACAAAACATCCCCACAAATCCACAAATCCAACTTCTTCCCTACATAGCTTCTGGACTAGCATGTTAATTGCCATCCCCTGGCAATTTCGATATCCCTGACCCCTCCTTCCCATTACTGATAAAATTCCTGACAGAATTACCCGTGTCTGCTTTAGTGGTCTGACTAACTGCCTGTATTTCCTAACTATAGCCGTTGTACCCTCCCTCTCTACGTTATTTGTCCTTATATGTACTAAAACAGATCCATCCTTGCCTGAACCCACGATGTTTTCTACCCTCTCAGTTATCGCCTCTATTTTGGCCCCAGGCAAGCAAACTACAACGTCATCTCCCTTATTTAAGACTCTGTCGGTCTTCCTAAGTATTGAGTCTCCCACAAACACCCTCGTTCTCCTCCTCGCCCCCTCTATCACTACCTCAGTATTGAGTCTCCCACAAACACCCTCGCTCTCCTCCTCACCCCCTCCTTCACTACCTCAGAATAGCTCTTCTATTGGATCCCTTCCATCACATTCTGTACTTGATATATGATTGAAATATTCAGTTGTAATAGAAAATTAATAGCTCAATTAATATCATTGCAATTAATATCATTGCTTCCTATTACTATTACATTGTTTTTTGTTCTTGTTACTTGAATATTTCGTTACTATTACATATTACTATTACATATTACTATTATCTATGTCAATAATGTTGGCCAGTGTTGCGTGCAAGTTATTGATGAACTTACTGAAGACATGGAATACTCAAATCTGTTGGATACCTGCAACATTGTGAGCAGCTATTGCCAGCTATTATTCTTTATATTAAATGTCATTTTAACATAATGAGATATGTACATTACAACTCAGTATATAGTTTAATTTGTTTGTTGGTTGTTTAAATCTAGACACCAAAACTAACACTTACTTGTTGTACTGCAAACTGAACAGACTCTCCTAGAAGTACTTGGTGGTACTAACACTTACTTGTTGTACTGCAAACTGAACAGACTCTCCTAGAAGTACTTGGTGGTACTAACACTTACTTGTTGTGCTGCAAACTGAACAGACTCTCCTAGAAGTACTTGGTGGTACTAACACTTACTTGTTGTGCTGCAAACTGAACAGACTCTCCTAGAAGTACTTGGTGGTTTGGGTTTTATTGCATTCGCTAGTTTTATTGTAATTACCTTCATTGGGGTGCAGTAGTGGTTTGAACATCAGGCTTGCATTTGAGAGGACATGTGAGCACACTAATTGTAATGTGGCTGAATACTTCCCAGAGAGTTGGTGTTGGAATGAACAGGTATGTCAGGGGGTGAGGTGTACGGCAGGTTGAGCATTCGTAAGGATTTGATACGTATAAGAACTTGCATTACCTTTATAGTCTGTATTGTGTTTGTGGTTGCAGTGTAGATGAAGCTTCAGATGAAGATGGTGAGGTTAGGAGGAGGAGCTCTTCGGTGCTGGAAGCCAAGGAGCGAGCCCATAACTTCCTCCGGGATGAACTACAGAAAGCACAGCAGGTAGCACAACTAAAATCAACATGCTTTTATGAAGCCATGTGTACCAGACAAGACAAGTCCATTCAATAAAATGAATAATAAAAGTTATATGACTGATAGTGATAATTACTCGAGATACGTAACCTTGTTTAGAAATGGTATTCAATGTAGCTAGCAGTGTCTTTTTGTAAACACTTCCAGTTGGTGAAGAAAGCAAGATTTTAGGAATAATTGAAATCATTTGTTATCGTTTTTGTACTGTTGTTAAAACTGATTGCATATTCTGTCAATTGAGATGACCTTGACTTTTGTTTTGCCAGGAACTAAAGCTGAAGGACAAGGAATGTCAGAAGCTGCATCAGGTTCAGGAGAAGATGGGGGAAGAGTTGGAAGAACTGACGGCCAGTCTCTTTGAGGCAAGCAACCTGATGTTTGGCGGTTACACTAATATAATACTTGTTTCAATCTGGATATTGAATTTTTCATTACCAGCAATTTGGTTCTTGAGCTGTATAATATATTTTTTAAACTGTGATTTGTCATTTGCAGAAAAGGACTGCAATACAAAACAAAATTACACGGAATAAACAAATCTTGTTTACAAAATATAAGCATATTGGTGATAATATTTAATGTCTACAAGCCAAGCCATGTTTTGTAAACATGCAGGAAACTGCCATATGGATTTCAACATAGCAGTCATGATTACATTGTAATGTTCAACAGAAATGAAGTGTTAATGGTACATGGATATTAACAAGAATGCAGTGATCATGTAGAATATTATGACATGGGTTGGTGAAGTCCCAATCAAACCAGCATGGAGCTTAAATGTAGCACCTAATTGTTTTTTTAACTGTTAAAATTATTATTTACGATTTAATAAATTAAGTCACTTCAATAGAAACTTGTTTGTAGGAAGCAAACAAGATGGTCCAGGATGCCAACATACGTCGAATGCAGTCAGAAAAATTGCTCAAAGAAGCCAATGCAAAGGTACATTTTGTGGTTTTGTTATCTTTTTGTAGCAGCATCAAATAATGATTTTTATGTAGATGCTTTTCTTCAGTGTTATGATAAATCTTGCACAAGCAGGAGTAAAATGGTGCTGCCTAATGAATTGAAATGTAATATTTTTGTTCTTAGATTTGTCTGTCATAGTGAAAAAGCCTTTATCAGTTAAACAAGGAGACTGGCTGAGCTGTCCTGTCAGGGAGAGGTGCTAGAAATAACCTCAACAACAAAACAGTTTAGATCTGCGTTTTGGTTTATCTTGTTTCAGCTTATTTAGCCAAAATCAAATGCCGCCTCGATATACTATAACATAAGGCTGTTGATGCTTTCATTCAACAACAATAAGCACTCCTTTATTAAACTGACTACATACATTACTAAACTAGCCACACACTACAGATGTGTACTTACCTGATTCCTGTCTTGTGTCACATGTTGCCGACACATCACGGTGCTGTCATACAGATAGATGTGCTGCAAGCAGAGGTGACGGCCCTCAAGACCCTAGTGATCACATCAACTCCCAGCATGCCAAACAAGCACTTGCACCCCCAGCTGGAACCGAAGAAGGACGTGTTTGTGAAGGGTCACCGACGTTCCACCAGTCACCACAACTTCAGCAAGGATATGCGACTCAAGGAGGTCACCTTCCTGCAGGAGGCGCCACCAGAGCCTGATAGACCCATCCAACGTGAGGTGTGTAGTGTGTACTAACTTTTTCCCATTTGTACCTTGTCTCAGAGCCTGATAGACCCGTCCAACGTGAGGTGTGTAGTGTGTACTAACTTCTTCTTTTAACTGTGCTCCTTGTCTCGGAGCCTGATAAACCCTTCCAACGTGAGGTGTGTACTAACTTCTTCTTTTCCCTTTGCCCCTTGTCTCGGAGCCTGATAAACCCTTCCAACGTGAGGTGTGTAGTGTGTACTAACTTCTTCTTTTAACTGTGCTCCTTGTCTTGGAGCCTGATAAACCTTTTCAACGTGAGGTGTGTAGTGTGTAATAACCTCTTCTTTTCCCTTTGCCCCTTGTCTCGGAGCCTGATAAACCCGTCCAACGTGAGGTGTGTAGTGTGTACGAACTTCTTTGCCCCTTGTCTCCGAGCCTGATAGACCCATCCAACGTGAGGTGTGCAGTGTGTACTAACTTCTTCCCATTTGTCCCTTGTCTCAGAGCCTGATAAACCCTTCCAACGTGAGGTGTGTAGTGTGTACTAACTTCTTCTTTTAACTGTGCTCCTTGTCTTGGAGCCTGATAAACCTTTTCAACGTGAGGTGTGTAGTGTGTAATAACTTCTTCTTTTCCCTTTGCCCCTTGTCTCAGAGCCTGATAGACCCGTCCAACGTGAGGTGTGTAGTGTGTACGAACTTCTTTGCCCCTTGTCTCCGAGCCTGATAGACCCGTCCAACGTGAGGTGTGTAGTGTGTACGAACTTCTTTTCCCTTTGCCCCTTGTCTCAGAGCCTGATAAACCCTTCCAACAGAGGTGTGTAGTGTGTACTAACTTCTTCCTCCTTTGTCCCTTGTCTCCATTTATCATCATCTTCTGCCATTCTCTTCCACTCCCAGCTGTTCAACCAAGTCAGGATTCATAAACATAATGATCAAATTATATTTTTTAATAGTGATTCATTAAAATACATTTGTGTTTTCAAGGGTATTAGAAAATATATAGTTTATACAGTAATATTAGAACATGATTTTACAATAAAAACATTTAGCCTTTTGACATTTAAAATGCAAACAGTTGATGACAGCAAACTGTAACAGATGGCACATGTGTGCCTGTGCACATGTGTGCCTGTGCACATGTGTGCCTGTGCACATGTGTGCCTGTGCACATGTGTGCCTGTGCACATGTATTCTGATATGAATACTGAGACTGGTTTTGGTCTGTTCAAAATTGTAGCTGGATCCAGTGAATTTTGAGGAGTTTCGCTGCTGGAAAGTGATGCCCACGATGGCCCAGTCATGTGTCTTTCTCTCCCGCATTATCTCAGAGGACGTGTTGCCCTGTCTTGGATTTACAAACCGCGAGGTATGCATTACATGACTTTAGTATCTAGAGTTTGAGGGGGTTTTGTGGTACTAAAGCAGGGTGCAATTAAGTTGTAATAATTTGGAGTCTGTCTGATTTATGTCTGATTACAAACATGTTGTTTTGAATTTTACATCTTTCTGTGTATTGACACATTTTAGACAAAATGTAGATAAATAATCTCTGATCAGCTCAAGTTTAATTTTGCCTAACCTAGTCTTATTTTGTCATCAAATAAGATGTTTTTCATAAGGTTACAGCAAAATATCTGCATATGTGTTTTATCTAACAATGTGCGAAAACACCTAGTGGTCTTGCATGGAGTGGAGACATGATCTAATAATAAGTGTGTACACATGTAATGTTACATTGAACTATGATCTAATAATAAGTGTGTACACATGTAATGTTACGTTGAACTACGATCTAATAATAAGTGTGTACACATGTAATGTTACATTGAACTATGAATGGTCGATGTGAATATGCAGTACTTTCAGTAATAAAGTAATAAAAGTGTTGATGGTAGTGTTGATAATACACTGTTCAACTATAAATAATAAAATGATTGTTGGCAAAGATCAGCAGGCTAAAGTTGTGAAAATAATCAGTATTTGCACTGTGGTTTCCAAAACTATTGTAAAAACTGAGATAAATAAGTTAACCGTAAGCCTTTAAAGATTCCATTTTCCTGTCAAATTATTATTGCAAATATCACAATAATATCGCAATAACATGTTAATTGTAATACAACTATTTCAGTAGTACAGCTATACCCAATAGTTAGTAATTTGTTGCATAAGTTGGTGGTTGTGTAAGTCGTGCTGGTCTGTTGTATTTGTAGCTGGCCCGGTCTGTGTTTGAGTGTGTCATGGACAATAGTTTGACAATAGAGCCAGTGCCTGATAAACACCCATCACCCGGGTAAGTAGACATCAAATGGCTGTCATGACTCATGATACATCATACAATGTGTGGAATGATTGGAACGGTTTAATATGTGTCTTTGTATTCAGCGACTTTGACATTGTTGTGGTGGCAATATTTAAAAATTAAGTCACCTGATTTAATACGTTAATCACTGTAGTTGATAGAGGTGCAGTGTGTACAAAAATCATATGTTTATTTCATGGCTGTTCTTGGGTGAGGTATTTTATGATGTCTTTTATAATGTATTAAGCATTCATAATGTATCAACCAATATGTGGATGTAGGTAGCTGGAATTGGCATTTAGGTTCACAGATTTATAAGCAAGTGTACAGAGGATGTTGAAACCTTTGCTTTCTCTTTGTGGCAGGTTACCACTAAGTGCAGATGACCCATCCTGGTATAGTTTCATTTTCACTATGTCTTGTTCACTAACAGTCTTGCACATGCAGATCTTGTTTCTGTGTGTTAACACGTGTGTGGACGTTGAGTTGTTGCACCTATATAGTTGTGTGTAGTTGGGGCTGTTCCATTTTAAACATTGGGTTGGCACGCTAATAAACTTTGTTTGTTAGTTTGGTGAA
The DNA here is from genome assembly GCA_963662155.1 of Lamellibrachia columna. Lineage (NCBI taxonomy): Eukaryota > Metazoa > Annelida > Polychaeta > Sabellida > Siboglinidae > Lamellibrachia > Lamellibrachia columna. The sequence continues at coordinate 35,781,915 of OY759270.1, forward strand.
AATTGCATGCAACTTGGGAAATAAACATTTTCAAAGGGAGCAGTTTAAAGCTGTAATAAATAAAGAAAGCACAGTGAGGTACTGAGAATGACTTACAACAGTATATAACCATCAAGATCAGGGTTAGAATCATTATGGAGGGTTCATTGTCATTACATGAATTTAAAATCAATCATTTTCATTATCATTTTATTATCATTATAATGACTCCAAGCCTGATGAGGATAAGGTTTGGTTAATTGAAAAACTAGCTAGGTATGTTTAGAAGTTTTCAGTTTCAACTTCATGTTTAAATGGAACAGCCCTTGGTCTGGTATTTGTCCACTGTTGTGACAGGAAGTAATTGTAATCACAATAACTAATTACTCTCAATAGCATGTTTTCAATAATTGGATTCCTTTTGCTATTGTTCTATGCCAAAGGAAATGTGGGGTAAATGTGTAACCTACTATATATTCATGGTGTGGCTCACATGAAACATCATTTCAGTTCTATCAGTCTTGTTTGATCAACAAAACTTAGTAAAAAACTGCCAAGTCAACTTCACACATGGTTAACTCGCAAAGTAGAACATATTTCCATAAACAATTAATAAAAAAATAAAAAGTTAATGATGATATAATAGAAATGTTTGTGCTTAGGCTATTGCTGTTGTTGAATAAACTTTCATTCATTCATTCATTCATTCATTGAATAAATTTTCATTCATTAGATATTATGGTAGCATCTTGATGTTCGTATCAGTAGCAACTAGCTGAAGTACTAGTGTCTGACTGTTATCTGCTGGTGTCAACATAGGGTGTCTTTCTTGCTATAGCTACTAGCTGTGTAGAATCTATATGGCTACTATTTATGTCACTCTACATTTCTATGGATGTTCTCTCTGCACTGACACTTTCCACTAGTGCCTGTTGTATGCATGCTTACTTGAGTATCTGTTACATTGTGGGCAGTGAATACTAATGCACTGATATGTTTACGCAAGTGTTGTTTGCTTACAGTCACTGTATTTCAGCAGACACACACTTGGTATGCCCATTACATATGCCACGTTTTAGCTTTGAGTGGTAGAACAAATCACATCAAACAAGAGTCATCAGTACCTAACCATACATATTGACATTGTGCATGCACTTTCAGATGGTGCATTCATACAGAGGAAATGCACATTCACATTGTTTGTGTGCGACACTGTGCATGCGTGTGTCACTGCATGTGTGTGTGTGTGTGTGTGTGTGTGTGTGTGTGTGTGTGTGTGTGTGTGTGTGTGTGTGTGTGTGTGTGTGTGTGTGTGTGTGTGTGTGTGTGTGTGTGTGTGTGTGTGTGTGTGTGTGTGTGTGTGTGTGTGTGTGTGTGTGTGTGTGTGTGTGTGTGTGTGTGTGTGTGTGTGTGTGTGTGTGTGTGTGTGTGTGTGTGTGTGTGTGTGTGTGTGTGTGTGTGTGTGTGTGTGTGTGTGTGTGTGTGTGTGTGTGTGTGTGTGTGTGTGTGTGTGTGTGTGTGTGTGTGTGTGTGTGTGTGTGTGTGTGTGTGTGTGTGTGTGTGTGTGTGTGTGTGTGTGTGTGTGTGTGTGTGTGTGTGTGTGTGTGTGTGTGTGTGTGTGTGTGTGTGTGTGTGTGTGTGTGTGTGTGTGTGTGTGTGTGTGTGTGTGTGTGTGTGTGTGTGTGTGTGTGTGTGTGTGTGTGTGTGTGTGTGTGTGTGTGTGTGTGTGTGTGTGTGTGTGTGTGTGTGTGTGTGTGTGTGTGTGTGTGTGTGTGCGTGCATTCATGCTGTGTGATACACAGCCTAATATTGCCTGTAATACTACTAGTAGACTGCCAAAGTACAGCTTGTTGTGTGTTGTTTGGCGACATATACTGGTTAACAGTTCAGTGAGCCTGTCATGGACAAGCTGTCGTGGGATCAAGTAGCGTGTAGTACAATGAGTTGTCTGTGTTGCAGTAAGTGTGCTCTGGTTAACTCCAACTGCGCGTGCAAGTACAGAATCAAGTTGGACAACTCGGAGCAGTGGTACTTCATCTCACAGCTTGCAAGAAACAGGGTCAGTTGGAGTCAACACTTAATCATGGCACGAAAACAAAAACCTGTAGGCATATTAGAGAATGTATCTTAAGAGCTTGTTTGAATGCTTGTAGTGTACAATGTGTTGGCTATGAATCTGGTTATCAGTATACTGCTCATAAATGATGCCCAACTCTGTTTCCTTCTGTACTGCAATGCCTGCCATGTTAACATTCTGCTACACCTGGATGCCATCATATCCACTCTCAACGTCACTCTACAATGTATTGTTTCTTTGCTACCTTGTGATTGTACATTATGCTCTGCTGAAGCAGTACAGTGGAACCTCTCTATTATGGTCACCCTTGGGACTGGGCCAAAGTGACCTGAATAGTGAGGTGACCATATTAGTGGGACTAAATGTCCTAAACTTTACTGTTATGGAAATAATTTGGGACTGTCCCAGGGTGACCATAATGGCAAGGTGGCTGTGTTACTGGGCGAGGTTCAACTGTACTGTTCTTCATTTGCTAAAGTACTTGTTTGGCGCTTGACTCTAAGGTGTCGTGTTTGTTTCAGATCACTGCAGTGTGTGATTTTATGACATACATCCGCTACATCACACAGGGACTCGTCAAGAGTGACGGTAAGGTTCACGTCAACTGCGTTCTGTGCAAAGATTATGTGGTAGTATGAATGAAACTTTCTGTGATACTATCTTACCAAACATCAAAAGTAAACATTGCATATCCAAGAATATTTAGAAATCCTTGAAAGTAAAAATGGATTTTCTAAATAAATTTTCCAGTCCTGGAAATTTGGTATTTCATCTCACTATAAGTTGCCGATATTTTGGTGAATGGTGAACTACGATCCTGTAATTTCTTTTATTATTTATGTAAAATATATGTTGGTGAAGCTAACTTAGGCATATTCATGTATATATAAGACCTATAGTGCATCACATAACATGATAATGACACGTTGACAATAGTGCGATCATAGGAAAGGTCATGGAAAATCATGGAATTTTATGTTGCAAAGAGAGTGCGACCCCTAAAGTGTTGTCTGGCATCATTATGTTGTCCTGACTTTTGTAGCCAAATAAGCTTGCAATTTCAGATATGAAAATGTTTGTTTTATGTTTTGTAGTTCGCAACATGTATTGGGAGATCATCCGATTGCGCCAGCAGATGGCGTTAGCACGCCTTGGTCTAAGTTGATGATGTAGCCACCAGGGGAGCCATGGTACTTGGATGTCGTCAAGGGAACATCGCTATCAATTCCAACTAAATTATAGCACTGTATTCTGCACTACGGTTGCTGTATGAACTGTATATTTTGTGTAATGAGCTGTAACTATAATAGAGATGGCTCAAACTATCTTTGTATCTGTTCTAACAAGATGTGATATTTTCATAAACACTGTCTTGCATGAAAACTAAATACAGTGTTAACAGATTTATCAGCATTTCAAGTTGTTAGTTTTGTTTGGTGTATTATTTGATCACTAACAACAGACACTGTATGGATATTCACTAGGATATATAACATCTACATAATGTTATGTGAAAATATACGAAAAATAATTTGCCTCTTCATATGCAGACAGTTTGTGCTCAACACAGATGGATAAATAACAATCTTGTAGAAGTATTAGTTCCATTTCACATTTAACTGCAGTTACTGTAAACTTGGTGGTAAACCATGCACGGGAACCAAACATTTATATCTTTTGGGTTTGCCGAATCTTGCTTTGAAGCATTGATAAGTAATTAGCAACAAAGTTTGATTCCTTGTCTTTAAACACAGAAATTAATTAATTGTAGTTAATAAATAAATAATAAAACACCAACTGTCCAAATTAAAACCATAATGTTGGCATCGTAAATTATATAATATTTGTAAATAGTTATGTTTGTCTCATTGTTAAAAGTACCGCTCGGATGAAATGCCATCCCAAGCAATTGGTACTGAAGACGTTTCTGTTGATATATAAAATGTAGTGCCTTCTACTATATCGGTCCCATTATTGAAATTATTAATGACAAATTCTGAATCCGATGTGGTAACAAATGCACCCAGAAGAAGTCCCCCTTAGCCAGAAGACTGATGTACATAGGGTGAATGAAGATGTCCACGTATTTATCATCTTATTTCTAAGTCAACTTAGAAACGAGTAGCGAGAGAGCCAACCTACGCAACGTATAATAGTAAATTGGAATTGTACACAAAAAGTTTCTCACAGATGAATAGGTTTCCTTAAAATATCCAGAACTTAGCTCAGCAACAGGTGGTGTGTTGAGGGCTGGGGTGACGAGGACATGAGTAATTGACAGTTATGCATACCAGTAGCAAATTACACCTAAGAAAATACTTGAGTGTTTACAAGAATTAGTCATAAATAATTATGAAGTTTGTTTGCCGGTTTCTTTGACTCTGAATTGATATAATGTGCACCAACAACATTTCAATTGCACAACTGGTAAATGTCTCATTAATGTACATGCACAGTACTTGTAATGTATTTGTATTTTACATTTATGTAAGAATATGGGTATTCGGTACAGCATAGGTATATGTAACCTCAAAAGTACCATTCAGTATGAATAATAAGTACATTGGCCACAGCCCTGATAATGGTTTGTGTTGAGGTGATGATTGGCCACATAGCTACATTTGGATGGTCTGTGATCATGTTATACACTGAAGACCCTGCTTCACTGTTGGTCCTCAAGTAGGTGGCAGGGTTGGATTAAGTCTTGATTGTTGGTACAGATAGAAAGTTATATTGTGTAAGTTTCTTCTATGCAAAATGACTATTCTATTATTATGCTAAAGTGTGAGTGATGCCGTGTGTAAGATGTTTCACAACAAGGAGAAAAATGTTGAACCCTTGGCCCACAATGAGGGTAATGTGATGTATGCTACAACTAGTACAAGTCTGCTGTTGTGTTAACCAGTGTATTGGTATATGCGTAAGCCATTATGTCGGAAAGGGTGTATCGGCCTGGTAAGCCAGTATGCTGGTCAGGGTGTATCTGCCTGTAAGTGAATATGCTGGTCAGGGTGTGCCAGTATGCTGGTCAGAGTGTATCGGCATGTGTAAGCCAATATGCTCTTCAGGGTGTACCGGCCTGTGTAAGTTATGTAATGTATGTTCACCTTGTGCAGTACAGAACGTATTATATGCTCATGAACAACTACGTATGTTTACATATGAAACATCTAGCTATGCAACTGAGATACTGTTCTAAGACTACGCTTACAGGGTCAAAATAACATTTCCCTTGTTGCCTACTGCACATATCCATGTTATGAGAGATTGTCTACTGCAAAGATGATTCATGTGAGAGATTGCTCATCATTGCCTTACAATATTGGTCAGTTGACTGATACACTGTGACTTATTTAAATCTGCCAAAAAATTAATGATGATAGATATGACCATTGTACCTTTCCTACCTTTATAACAACAGATCAGGAAAGTTTTAAGACTGTGTATGTTGTAGACAGTTATTTCACAGTCCATAGACAGAATATTATGGAATTATGTGACATGATGTAACTAAGGATGAAATCTTAATTAGAGAGATATGAGGCACAATGGAAAAGTAGCTCAGTGGTTCTTAGTGAATAGTTGGATCAAGCTTAGGACATCCCAGTTAGTCACAGAAACACACCTGAGTACATACATCGTCGTGATATGGCGTGGTATACTTTCTCAAGGCATAAGCTGCTAAGTATTTTATAGATATTTCTTGCCATGTATATTTGTTTTCTGAGTTGTGGAAAGAATAGAATGATGCATTTCTAGAATCCACCAAAGAGAAGTAGCCAAGGTATAATGAAATGTGTATTTTTACATTGATTGGAGTATATTTGAATAACTAATATGTATGCATAATCATAATGGGATATGTTTGCATCATTGTGTGAATAACCTAGTAACACGATGTTTGTCACTGTATTGCCAGTAACGTGCGTGTGTTGAGTTGTGGATGAGCTATGTTCCTCTCAAAACGCAGGTCCGTATTTGTGACTGAACATAGCTGAGGAATAAAATTACTGAAATCAGGCGTGTTAGTGTTATCAGTGTTATCAGCTTGTTAGTGTTATCAGCGTGTTAGTGTTATCAGCGTGTTAGTGTTATCAGCTTGTTAGTGTTATCAGCTTGTTAGTGTTATCAGCGTGTTAGTGTTATCAGCTTGTTAGTGTTATCAGCTTGTTAGTGTTATCAGCGTGTTAGTACTATCAACAGTAGTCGGCGGCAGAGTTGGTGGGACATTGTCTGGAGTTCCCCGCAATCGTTGACTGCGTCTCATCAATGTAACGACACTTCGTCACGTCTATCTGTGCTCGGCCGACTCCGTTGCGTAGATAGTTCAGTGATCGCCAGTAGAGCAATGGTTGGTCACACCTTGCTGTTGTACAGTCAGCTGGTCGACCACTGATGGTGTATCTTGCAATTGTCTATTCCAAATCTCCAGTCTAGTGCTGCAGACTGCAGGTTTTGTGAAGTTCAAGAATTTGCCACAACCTCAGTCGGTCCTCAGCAGGTAAAGGGTCGTGCAGTTGATGTTTTGTGTCTGCCATTTGTGATCTTTGTTTCCGCATGATGTCCGGGGAAGTTATGCCAGCAAGCATGCGTAGACTCTATGTTAGTTGATTTTAAGCAGTCTGTTATGATTCGGCAGTTGTCACGTAACACAGGGTTCAACTTGCTTGCATGCATCGATCTTGCCCATACAGCACTCGTGTATTCGGGGGGTAGAATAGCAGAGAGCCACGCTGTTGGATCTTAAAGTCGGTGCTCTGTTTCCCCGTTTGAGATCAGTTGGCTAACAGTTGTGAGACACGCTGTTAACTGACTGTACAATATAATTGTTTTGATCTATTTCTCGGAATGACTGAAGGCAGATTAAAGCCAACAAAACAGTGGTCCTTATTATTGGTACATCGTAGCATTGTGACAGATTTGCGTTGTTTCCTGGTGGCTACCCATAGACACCTGTTAGCAGCCTCAGTACTGAATCTGGGCGTTGTCTTTTCAAAGCTCTCTCCACGTTAGGTTAGGTTGGGTGATGTCAAAGGTTGAAGATGTTTCGCAGCATGTCGTGATACAGTTCTGATCTTATGAGGTATAATCCACACAACCTTTTTATCAGTGCTAACGCAGACCTGTGTGGGACCCTTTACTCCCCGGGCTTGAGCACCAGATAGACGGGACGTACGGCTTTTAGTGTCTCATCCGAAATACGCTGGCAAAGTCTGGTGAGCGAAGTTAATGAACTCGTACAACGCTCCTCTGGAATTACAGACCGCCACTCTAACCGCCGAGTTAACGCGCCACCCACATCTGAGTCTATACGCTGCTATACCGAAGTTGTTAAAGTTTTTCTTGAATCTGAAGACGACAACTGATAGAGACCATTATGTACCGGATGTGTCGATGACTGATACCGTATAGCGACGCCTGGCGGTTTTCTTGGTGTGACCGACCGGGAGACTGTCTTCCACTGGCTCTGAGTGCCCTGTGACTGCTAGAAGACTTCACTGAGCCCAGCCCTGTCAGAGTCCAGTGCAAGAGCGTGGCTTACATATCTGGGTGTTGGACGAGTTGTAGGAGGTGCCAGTTGGCTGTGGTGTCCACTAAAACGGGTTCCAGACCGAAGGTGTCTGTCAGGGACGGGACCTTAGTAATTGGCTAAAATTGTTAATACTCTCAATACACAAGCCAGTGGTTACTAGTTGTCCGTAGCTGGGACATGGGTTGGTGCAGCACCATAGCGGGTCGACATGCCGGTGGGTCATGCCCCCTGCTCCTCTGGGGTCCATGCTGCTCCGAGATAAAGCTATACAGGAAGTGAATACAGGGAATGTATCACAATGGGAGATTTTAACCACGGACACATGCAATGGAAATCTCTAAAGAGCGCAAGGGATATACCGAAATTACCGGAGGATGGCAATTAGCACACTAGTTCAGCAGCAATGTAGGGAAGAGGAAGTTGGATTTGTGGGGATGTTTTGTTGGGAGGGTTGATATGTACATGAGGGATGGGCTTCATCTCAGTGGAAAGGATGCAGCAGTGTTTGCGAATGAACTCTCAGCAGCAATCGCGAGTGGCATATGGGTAGCATAAACATATTTTTGGTAGCAAACATTGTTTAAACTAGAAGCGCAGGGGGTTACTTAGAGGTGTCTCAAACAGGACAATAAGCCACTAGCAAGGAGCATAGTAAATAAGAAAAACGAATTAAACATTATGGTGGAAGATATTGACCATCACATAATTGATATTGAAGATATTGATCATCACGAATCATGGACCAGCAAAGACATATCAGATGCTAAATTAGGACTGATAGGATACGTAATGTTTAGGAGAGGTTAAAGAATATATTCAGGCTTACGAAATAAAATTAAATAGGGAAGAAGATTGCGATGAAGCTGTTTGGTGCAATGTAGTTACAGGAAATTCAACATTAACTATTGGATTAGCATACTCAAGTCCAAACACAAACGAAGAGGATAACACAAAAATATGAAACGCTATAAAGGAAGTGAGTAAAGGGGAATGTATATATCTATATGCAGAGCCGGTAAGCAACGAAGTAGATCTACTTCGTTAGTGTACTCTAGTCGTTTTTTACTTTCTACTTGTAACGAAGTAGATTTTTATGGATCTACTTCTACTTGTAACGAAGTAGAATTACGTGTTATTTTTGTAAATATAACGAACTACCGACACCTGGCGTTTTATTTTTTTCAGCTGCATAATTATTCCGCTGTATACAGAAACGGCATACACACCGCGCGTACTTCCGTAATCTGTCTTCTGAGTCGCTAATTCCAAGTTGACCGCGGAGCAGGATTGCTGACCTATATAAATCGAATGTAGCCGATATTCGCCATTTCTCTTTTGACTTTCCGTTTGCGTGACCTGTTTTTCTACACTTTGTTTTGTTTGCGAGAGCGTTTTTATACTATAGTCATGACGGCGCCGAAACAACTACATCACCCGTGGCCTTATTTGTCGTCGCTATTTCGCATAAAGTTCGCGTGCGTGCAACGCCAACGGGGATACAGAGTTTGAATAAAGCGTTCGTGTAACCTGGTGTGCCTTACAATCTTTTGCTGTCTTACCAGTGTGTGGAAGTGTGTTAAACTTAAAAATACTATTTTCGTTCTTGTGCTTGTGGGCTCGTGGTCTACTTTTACTCAAGTAGATTTTTTTGGGTACTTTTACTTCTACTTGAGTAGATTTTTCAGGATCTACTTTTATTCAAGTAGAACAATTTTCTACTTGTTACAGCCCTGTCTATATGTATATATGTAGAGAGTTCAGGGGGTGAGGGCCAACAGTTCCTATTTTTAATTCAGTATAGCTTCCTTACTCAGCACGTGCTAGAACCAACCAGGGGAGGGAATGCATTATATATAGTTTTGTCTTCACAAAATGAATTAGTGTGAACAATGTCAGCATACACGCACCATTGGGTAACAGTGATCATAATAAAACCATTTTCACATCAGTAAAACCAGAAAGTTAAAATAAATACAGGAGAAGCTTCCATAGATGTAAATACATATAAAGAAATCTAACAAGATTTGGCATCCAAGCCAAAGGCCCAGGTGGCAAGTGAACAAGGAAACCATTGGCTTATCGAGAGTCCAACAATGTTCTACATGTCACTCGCCCTCCTGAGATATGTGTCAACCTTGATTTAACACATATTCACGCAGCTAGCAGTTATACAATCCATAGACAATTTGTTCCATTCATTTATTGTGCTCTGTGAGAACGAGTTCTTCCTGATATCCAATTGACACTGATCCTTTACTAATTTTACCTCATGTCCTCTAGTTCTGCTATCTTTCTTGAGTGTGAAAAACATATCAATTCTATCATCTATCAATATTTGTCATACCTATTCCATATTTTATAAACTTCTATCTGATCTCCTCTTAAGCTCCTTGTCTCTAGATTTGTTAAACCACATTCTTTCAGGCGTTCTTCGTAACTAAGGTCTCTCAGTTCTGGAATCATTTTAATTGCTCTCCTGTTTATGCGTTCAAACGTATCTATATCCTTCTTACGATCTGGTCTCCATGCTTGTATACAGTATTCTAAATGAGGTCTAACTATTGCTTTATACAGAGGTGTAATTAGCTTTTTTCCTTGTATGTTATGTTTCTCATAATCAACCCTAAGTGACTTGGAGAATATATTTAGCAAAGCTAGATTGAAATAACATGCTGAGGAATAAGACAGCAATTGAATGTTGGAACATTCTAAAATATGAAATTGAGAGTATCATTGAAGAATGTGTTCCCTTGAAAAAAAATGGAAAACGGTCTATAAAAGAAGTTATTAGAACAATAGCGTACAAGCAAACTATGTGGAGGATTTATAGGCGTACCAGAAAGAATGAAGACTATGCTAATTATACAGAGGCACTTAATGCAGCTACAACGGAAATTAGAAAATCTAATCTAAGAAGCTATGAGCAAAAATTAACATGTAACATAAAACATGACAGCAAGAGTCTGTATGTATCATTCCATGTTAGCTAAGAAGATAAAGGCAACGAAGGATAAAAAAACACCTGGAGTGGATGGAATTCTGCCAAAACTACTCGTGGAAACAGTAGAACAAATTATTATACCACTTGCAAGAGTGTTCAACTTGTCATTAAAAGAGGAAGTGGTTCCTTTTGAATGGAAAGAAGCAAATATCATACCATTGTTTAAAACTAGTTCGAGAAATAAGTAAGAGAATTACAGAGTTGTGAGTTTAACATGAGTGATTTGTAAATTATTAGAAAGGTTAATTGGCATAAATTATTAAATCCATTTCAACATGGATTCCTAAAAGCGAAGTCATGCTTAACAAATATGTTATGTTTTTTAGAAAAAAATCACTAAGTGGATATATGAGGGATCACCAGTAGATATTATCGACTTCAACAAAGTGCCACATCAAAGATTACTACTTAAATTAAAAGCCCATGGCATCTGGGATGGCATAATCGACTGGATAGAAAAATAGGCTGACTGACAGAAGACAGCGTGTTATTGTAGATGGGGAGGTTTCAAACAGGAAATCAGTTTTGAGTAGGGTACCATAAGGATCAGTATTAGGACCATTATTATTCTTAATATAATAATGACTAGGACGATAATATAACAAGCAAGGTACTGAAATTTGCGGATGACCCAAAAGTGTTTAGAAAGGTTAACAATGATGGCGATAAAAAACGAAAACGATCTAGACAAATTAGTTAAATGGTTTGAAAAATGGCAGATGTTATTTAATTTTGGGAAATGTAAATGCATACACACAGGGCACGGGAACTTGGATGCAAACAATAAAATGGGAGATACTGTTCTGGGTACTACCATAAATGAAAAGGACTTGAGTAACAATAATGCTGATATGAAAGTTTCAGAACAGTGTGGTATTGCAGCTTCAAAGGGTAATTCTTGGGTTGATTAAGAGAAATATAACATATAAGGAAAAAGAGCTTATTATACCTTTGTATAAAGCAATAGTAAGGACTCATTTAGAATACCGTGTACAAGCTTGTTCGGTCATTAGATACAGCAGGACGAATACAGAGGAGAGCAACTAAATGATTCCAGAACTGAGAGACCTTAGTTACGAAGAACGCCTTAAAGAATGTGGTTTAACAACCCTAGAGACAAGGAGGGTAAGCACATATCAATTTAAAGTTTCTAAGATATTGAATGGGTATGAAAATGTTGATACTGATATTGTTTTTTCACTTAAGAAAGATAGAACCAGAGGACATGAGATATCATTAGTGAAGGATCAATGTAGATTGGATATCAGAAAGTGCTCATTCTCACAGAAAACAATAAATGAATGGAACAGATTATCTGCAGAGTGTGTAAATGCTAGCAGCGTGAATATGTTTAAAAACAAAATTGACAAATATCTCAGGAGGGCAGGTAATACATACATGAAACCTTTTGGACTCTAGATAAACCAATGGCTTTCTTGTCCACTTGCAATGTGGGCCATTGCATTGGATGGCAATGTTGTTAAATATTGTCTTGTTAAATCTTGAGATCCTTTATCTAATCAGCCTGATTAGATTATTCGACTGGACCACTGGTTGATTAAATTAGGCTGCCCCACCAACTCTTGGAGATTTCACTCTCTGTTAGTGTTAAAAGTTGCATTTTGGCGGCTAGCCAACCAACAACGAGAGAGAGAAAGTGCGCGCCCCTAGATTCAGCTTAGTTCTCGGAACAAAAGCTGTTGTGAGCTAGATGAACCGAACTGTTGTGAGCTAGATGAACCGAACTGTTGTGAGCTAGATGACCCGAACTGTTGTGAGCTAGATGAACCGAACTGTTGTGAGCTAGACGACCCGAACTGTTGTGAGCTAGACGACCCGAACTGTTGTGAGCTAGACGAACCGAACTGTTGTGAGCTAGACGACCCGAACTGTTGTGAGCTAGACGACCCGAACTGTTGTGAGCTAGACGACCCGAACTGTTGTGAGCTAGACGACCCGAACTGTTGTGAGCTAGACGACCCGAACTGTTGTGAGCTAGACGACCCGAACTGTTGTGAGCTAGATGACCCGAACTGTTGTGAGCTAGAGGACCCGAACTGTTGTGAGCTAGACGACCCGAACTGTTGTGAGCTAGACGACCCGAACTGTTGTGAGCTAGACGACCCGAACTGTTGTGAGCTAGACGACCCGAACTGTTGTGAGCTAGATGACCCGAACTGTTGTGAGCTAGGTGACCCGAACTGTTGTGAGCTAGATGACCCGAACTGTTGTGAGCTAGACGACCCGAATTGTTGTGAGCTAGATGACCCGAACTGCCTGGACACGTTTGAAGGTCGCACAAGACAAACCAATTTGCGCGAATGTTGTATTCAAGGAGCGCGATGTGTAAGAGTTTAAATTTAATTCGATAGGTAACTGGAAGACACTGTATATTTTAAGCAATTTTTTATTGCAAATGCACGAAATAGCTGTCGTTTATTAACACAACATTTCACATTCACGCCACTTTGAACCAACACATTATGATCGTACATTCGAAAAACGTACTTTATCTTACGAAACAGTTAAACCACCTTGTGGTGGAGGTTTCATGAACGGTTTGTTGGCTAGTGATTAAAATAGAACTGTTCCGTAGGGTTTCAAACATACTTCGGTGCAGACATAAACCGGTGGTGCTACGATACTTCGACCACTGTTTGAAGTTTCCGTGTAGCACTTTACCCATTGGTTCAAGAGTAATCACACCTCCCGATTAGCTCCAACATAGCTCCACCACAGCTCCACCACAGCTCCACTACAGCTCCACCATACCTCCACCACCACAAGTGCTGCCACTTAATATGAACGCTTCCTGGCTACTTCTTGCTGTCTGCCATCTGCAGTTCGTATCCTTTTCGTAACTTATGCATGATGAATTGAAATACGACCTTCCACGCCTGCCGAGCCATGTCGTCGAACTTGTCACCGAGTTCCTCAGCCCACACCGTTGTCATCGCCTCCTCGAAGGCGTCGAAGTACTCGGGCTTGAAGCCGCCGAAGGTGACGTGTTGCCGGCCCAGACCAACCAGGAACGGCCCCATAACGCCGTCCGGGTCATCGATGTTCTCCACCACGGCGTCTACCTGAAAACCGTCCATCGAAGGCGATAACACGTAGACCGCACACCGTGGCAGAAATAATATCATGATGAAGAAAATAAATTTTTCGTCGGTAAAATAGATTTATATGAAAATGCAAGTGTTGTAATCATGCATGAATGACCTATTTCATTTTACAGATATCGTGCAAATCTGTCTATGTGTTCTTTGTGAGTTACGAAGGAAAGGAGATTAGTTGGAAATTAGTTTCCGCAACATTTAAAAATGTTCAACGATGTAGTGTTGAATATACACATATGCTTATGTTTGTTGTTTTGCATATATATATATATATATATATATATATATATATATATATATATATATATATATATATATATATATATATATATATATATATATATGCAAATGTTGTTCCATATAAAACAGTTGGGTATGTAGTATGCCCTATATCTGTATCAGTATTTTTTTTTTAACTATTACAAAGTCCCATCTTTACATAAGACTAGTTACATAAATCCGTGTGTGTGCGTGCGTAAGTGTGTCACAACAATGTCACAACAATATATACATATATATATATATATATATATATATATATATATATATATATATATATATATATATATATAAATTAAGTACGTAGAGTTCACGGTATTCGGTTGTGATTATACTTAATTTATTCGACACTAAACATGTAAAGGAAATACATAATCTTGCTTTCTAAATATTATTATTATAATATATATATATATATATATATATATATATATATATATATATATATATATATATATATATATATATATATATATATATATATATATATATATATATATATATATATATATATATATATATATATATATATATTGTTGTGACATTGTTGTGACGCACTCACGCACGCACACACACGGATTTATGTAACTAGTCTTATGTAAAGATGGGACTTTGTAATAATTTTAAACAAATACTGATACAGGTATAGGGCATACTACATACCCAACTGTTTTATATGGAACAACATTTGCATATTGCGTGCTTGTGTGCGTGTGTGATAGCATGCGCGCTCGCTTTGTCGCAAATGTTATACATGTCTATTTAATGACTAAATGATCAAGAGTGATCATCAAGTGATAACATGTGTACTCTGTCTTGTTAGATGGATGTTATGTATGCCTAAACATTCTGAACATTTCTCTTTTGCTCCAGAACGTGAAATATAGTCATGCTGGTCAGCTTAGCCGTCATCAACGGTAAATATGTTATTTATGAATCTCACGTTAAAGTGGACTAACCTTTTACCAAAATATAACCACAAACAAACGAACAATAAAAGACCGATAAAGTGGCTGTATTACGTAAAAGGTGTGACCCTAAAAACAAATTAAATTTGATCAAACTCAGGGTACGGGAGTAGCGTGAAGGACCTACTCACCGCCTGCATGAAGCGAGTGGCGTGAGCCTTGAAGTTAGAATTGCACACTAGTTGATCTCCCTCTAGATCAGCGAGCACAGGGAATAGCGTCTTGATGAAAGGGTACTTGCCAAAGATGTAGAGGAACACCCTCGTCCCGTAAAACGTCGGATCACCCGAGAGACAAGTCCACGTACGGTTTATGATGATCTTCTGACGAACGTTGAAGAGACCGGCCTCTACAGGTTTGGAGTCGGCGTTATCGGATCCAGGGGATTGCACGAGAGCCACGGATGAAGACGAGCACCCCATGCAGTCGCGACTGACTGACAACTTGTTAGAGAACGGTCTCTGAGTCAGTTTGATCGTCTGCTGCAGTGGTGGTTTCTTTGTTACGGCGTTTCGGTTCAGACATATCATATATGTCGGAGCGACTTACAACGCACCCAAACGTATTCTGCATGGTTCCAGTGGCTACACGGCGAGGAGGTCGTATGCTGATGCGGTGTCGTTTCTTTACAATGAAGTAGTCGGTCAGCGAAGGCAAACACGCGAAGCCCCGATTTACTTAGTGTCGCCTACTTGAGGCACACAGAGACCCACTCGGTGCACGAGGGTCCCCGGAAACATGTTGGTTCCACGCAAGTCAATTCTATCGATCGTTCAGATGCTGTCTCGTATTTATTATCGATTAGAAGGCTAACGATTCGTAGCGATACTTTATAATAACGAACACCATACTAACAATTGTGATATCGTGCCTCCGAAACAGCTCAAAACGTTGCAGTGATTAAGACGTCAGAAAGTGGCCTTCTGCGCTGCGTCTGTTTACTGCGGCTACTATGTGGCGTTGAGTGTTAATTACTACTACGGGTCGATGTTGTACCGCGATGAATCAATACGTTTTAGCCAGACTCCCTCAACAAATCAACCTCCTCCGTTTTCACGCTGCCACAAATTACCGCACACGTCCTCTTAATGGGAGTGTGTCGCCGTGAACAAACCTGCTAATTTAGTTCCTTGCGCAGACATCTTCTAACAATGGGATCAGCTAATTGACCAGACATTTATCAAGAGTAGGCATTAGGCAAGGTATAGAAAATGACATTGTACATTTTGCCGCCTCTCCCGTTAGAATATATACCTTATAGTTTATACTTGACCTATGTAACGTGATTCTACGGAGAAAAAAACGATCAACGATCAACGCTGGAATTTGAATGGGTCCCAGGCATCAGATCAGCCCTGACGCAGCATTCGGTTAAACATTCAATCATACATATTGATAATATGCAAACCTCACACCCAGACCAAATCGCAAGGCTTGTGTTATTACTGGTTTGTAGTCAAGTATGAGGTCACCGCTAATTTAAGCTTGTTTGTTGAACGAAAAGAAACACGACTTGCTCGTTTCCGCTTCCGAAATATATTACACAGCCACTTGAAGCGTTGGCATTGCGTTCAGTTGTAATTAGTTTTATGTGACACGTCACGCAGCTTAAATTAATATTATACGTTAACGATAGAGAGTGCATTCCGCAAGGAAAACATCCGTGATCGTTGAACTATGCACCCACAGGCCAGGAAACAACGGGCAAGAGACGGGCTGCAGTTCTGCAATAGTACTGGATTCTCTCGCTTCAAACGATCGACAGCGCCAACTATTCTCTTTGTAGGCAAATGCAATTTCCGAAATTTCCTATGTGATTTGATTGAAACTGATGCATTGATTGGCACGTTAATTCCACGGTTGGGTCCGCTGGCATAAAACGAACACTGGATGTCTCATGAGGTTACAAATCAGTTTTTATTTATTTATGGGTGTACAATATTTGCCCAGTTGCAAGGCCGAACACGATTCAACATGTCATAAAAACCACCTTTATCGATTTTATCCGATGGGTTTACAGATGTAAATGATTTACACTCGGGGTTGTTCAAACTGTCATGGACCAGTACCAATAAGATATAGACAGTGTGACAATGTGTATATTATACATTTATTTTATGACAGTTGTTGTGACGGTTTGTACATTTATTTTGTGGTTGTGCTGCAGTCGTAGTAAAGTACACTATCTTACGTAACAAGGGTTATATAGTTATTGTCGAGCCAGGCTAGGCAGTAGTCCTAGCAATGGGCATTAGGTTAGGTAACAGGCCGGTAATGTTTACTGAAGCGTATCATTGACTGGTAGACTATATATACGCTGGGGACTGTTCTAACCGAGGTCGATCGATTGTAGTTCGCGAGGAGGCGGCTGCAATAGTTAAGAGACGGTCGGTCGATTGTAGTTCGCGAGAAGGCGGCTGCAATAGTTAATTAAGAGACGGCCGGTGATAAGTTGCGAGAAGGCAGTTGTACTACAATAGTTGAGATACGGCCGGGGATAAGTTGTGAGAAGACAATTATTCTGCAATACTGAAATTATGGGTCAGTAGAAAGCTGCGTGACGCAAAACAATTTGAACAATGCCAGAAGCGACTGGCAACCAGCGTGGGCTGTATAGCCGAGAGACTTACACGCAGCAGAGGGCGAGCTGGAGTGTCGAGTGAGGGCGTGGTCGGTTCAGCTACAGGAAAAGATGGACTGTCTGGGAACCAGTGTCACAAGTAGTGTGTGGACGATATTCAAGTGATAAGTGAATCGTTATCGAGCGACATGTGAACTGCGTTCGAGCGATAATGTGAATCGTTTTCATTGTTAATTAATTTTTCTTTAAGTTATACTCGCAGTGTAGCGAGGCATTGGTTATTATTTATTTTCTTTGTTTTGATGATTATGAAATTCTATATGTATGTGATGTATGATGCATTCAGTAAATTAAACACGTTAACTGGCTATTATAGTCCAATGGTATTAATTATTACACGACCATTGCGCGACAGTGTCACAGACAGTATATATTGACATCATGACACACCTCCAACCACTTGGTCAGAGACTTCGGGAATACTTCCATGTAGCAATAAGATATAGATAGTATATACTGACATCATGACACACCTCCAACCACTTGGTCAGATACCCCGGGATTACTTCCATGTAGCAATAAGATATAGACAGTATATACTGACATCATGACACACCTCCAACCACTTGGTCAGATACCTCGGGAATACTTCCATGTACCAATAAGATATAGACAGTATATACTGATATCATGACACACCTCCAACCACTTAATCAGATACCTCGGGAATACTTCCATGTACCAATAAGATATAGATAGTATATACTGATATCATGACACACCTCCAACCACTTAGTCAGATACCTCGGGAATACTTCCATGTAGCAATAAGATATAGACAGTATATACTGACATCATGACACACTTCCAACCACTTAGTCACATACCTCGGGAATACTTCCATGTACCAATAAGATATAGACAGTATATACTGATATCGTGACACACCTCCAACCACTTGGTCAGAGACCTCAGGAATACTTCCATGTAGCAATAAGATATATACAGTATATACTGACATCATGACACACCTCCAACCACTTGGTCAGATACCTCAGGAATACTTCCATGTACCAATAAGATATAGACAGTATATACTGACATCATGACACACCTCCAACCACTTGGTCAGAGACCTCAGGAATACTTCCATGAAATTCGCCAATGATTGGATACGTAACTAGTTTGAAGCGGCAGAATCACTACGAATCCCTCAAATGGCTACTCGTGATTAAGATAAGTTGCTTATGATAGATATCAGCCGACAATTAAAAACGCCTTTGGCAAACTTCTGGTTACCGAGGATGGATGGACAACCAGTCTATTCAAAACGGGCAGTCGAGTATGTAATACCTCCTCCACATCATAGCTTAGCGAGACTGGCGTTTCGACACTCGCTGTCATCATGTCCAAGTATCCCCTCCCCCGCAACAGATTAAACGTAGAAGCAGACCTGCGGCTAAAGCTGTCTCATTGCTGCCATCACCGAAATGTGTGACGAAAACAGGCACATCCACCCAATTGACATGTCAGAGTTTGCATATAATGTTCGTTTTTAGATGCCAATTTTTTTTTTAATATTGAATGTTTCATTTGTATTCGTTTTAAAGCGAACAAAGCTATAGTTTATATTAATAAAAATTCTGACATTTATTTTGTTATCCGCTGCTGCAAGATATTAATATCGTAGCCCTTGGTGGATGTTTCGAAAAAGTTATGGCTCGTTGACCAGCGTCAAACATTACTGCAAGGAGGGCTTGGACGGGCGGACACGCAAACTAAGAATTATAACAATAACATTTAAGGTACTTAGATCTTGAACATTACAATAATAATAATAATAAGTTTATTTTTATATAGCGTCGTTTCTTTAAAAAAAACAATGCGTTTCACATAAAAAACATTAAATAAATAAACTGTTTTTAAAGTTTCAATTCATAAAATGTTTACACAACGAGGAAACTGTTTGTCAATTACACTGCTAATGTCCCCGACAGTAGATATAACGTTTGTACTACACGTGTAGATATAACGTTTGTACTACACGTGTAGCAGCGGACAGACACTCCGATATAGAGAGGCTTCTAGCACAATGTGCCAAATTATAAATAATGTGGACATCAATTAGGAAAGCATGTTAAAGCATTCTCCCAAGGCACCAACCGAGAAGCACTATACTATCTCTGCAAATAATAAGATTTGTTGTCTTCTCGTTGCGTTTGGTGAGCAACAAATTAGGCTTAAGGTGGTTATTGTGTACGATAAACGCGTTACTGCTCACGCGATGCCCTTCGGTTCCATTTGGAACAGCCCATTAAATAAACACTCTAGTGGCAATCTCGTGTTAACTTAACATTGAACAGATAAATACTGTGATTAAACAATTCATAATGTTATTCTTCTGTTTGCGGATCAGCTGTTGACACTACTGCGCATGCGCGTACAGGGAATTGTGGGACAATTTGAGTTCGTACAGAGTTGTCGAGCAGCAACATTAAGCTTTTTTGAAGTTAGAAGATTTTTCGGAGCTTCACAATCCGATGTGTTTGATATTAATATATCATAATTTATGTGTGTAAAAAGTAAAGAACTCTACATTATATATAATGCATATTTAGTGATAAAACAAGGTTTCAGTTTATTTAAGATGCTATTTGTTTTACTGAATTTATTAACTATTTTGCTTGTATGGTTGTCCCAATTTAAATGTTTATTTAATGTGATAACTAAGTAATAAAAATAAGTTATACATTCAATGTTTGTCGCAAGAGATCCAATATTGAAATTCGTGGGAAACAGCAAGAACGCTAAACAAGATGCTTTGCGCAGAGCCGAAATGAGCCGAACCCGGAATAGAAGATAGTGATCTACTCGGTAACAAGTTCTTGTGGTTAATTTTGTTGAAGCGTTTGAAGATTACTTCAACCATGCACAACAAAGCCATGTCCCCTAACACGACACACCAAACACCATATAATGTCCAACGTTGTCCTTCAACTACGGTATATTTGCGACACATTCAACACCCCGGCACTTCGTTTGTGTCAGTGGCAACTTTAGCAGGGTTCTGGTTGTAGTTACGCACCAGATCCATGTAAACACCACTCTTCATATGTCCACACTCAGCGACAGTGAGCACGAATTCGTCGTTCCACTTAGATGACTGGAAAGAAAGAACATCACCATCCTTTGCCTGTTGGCAGAATTCCGTCTTTTCTTTCAGCAACCTTTCGAATTCATTCAACTCATCCCAGAAGTCGTCGGGTTGCTCCGCTATGCGTCGCCACAGAGTCCTGTTGAAGTGGTCATAAAGCATGTATTCGGGCTTGTTGTATCGCTTGAAATTGTCCACGAGCGACTGGTCAATCTGCTTGGCTTTGGCGTCGTTGTGCTTGTTGATATTCGCCCTAATGTAAAGCAGGTCGGGTAGCTTCCAACACATAAGACGCCGTAGCAACACCAACGACTCGTTGTAGTACTCGACGATCATGACGAGGTTGAGGTGGCGCTGCAGAGCGTCTATCCAACGCCGGATGTAGGTGGCGTTTTTCGTCTGGTCGGGCGTGTCAACGTGGAACCCATTTGGCAACCCAAGATCAAACGCCATATGATTGTGTGTCAGGCTCAAGCTACGCATACATTCTGCTTGCGTGTAGTACTTGTGGTTGTCGGTTGACGTGTACATTGCCTCGTACTTGGGAATGTCGCGTAGATACTCGATTAGTGGCTCGTTAGGTTTTGTCGGAATAAGCGCTCGCCTATAGACTCGGTAGTAGTAAAATGCGGATTTCATCCGGGCAAACGGCTCCCGGATGCTCGTGACGTAGACGGTGTCTGGCGGCATGATTTGCGTCATGACGTCCTCGTTATAGACGACGTGTTGGCACATGATGTTGAATGGTGTCGTCTTGGGCGGCCGGTGACAGCGAGGCTCGAGGTGGTGCGGGTAGCAGAGCGTGTGATGATGCGGGTGTGGCAAGACGAACGTCAGGTTACGACGCAGACAGAACAAGAGGAGCATGTGGATGGTTGTGGTCGTTGCACACTTGTGTGTCTTCACGAAAACAATGTTGACACGTTCCCGCTCGCAGGCCGGCGGCCGAGACAGCATCAGCGGCACATCGCTCATCCCATCCACCAGGATGGGATAAGCCCGGTTGATATCGCGTCGCTCGCGAAGCGTCGTTATCAGTAGGTATAAGGCGATGAAGGAATATGTAGCAACGACGAACTTGCCGGCCGTATGGAGGCGCAGTCTGAGCATTTTCATCTCTTCACCGTGTCCGTCCACTGCAAGAGACGAACACATAGGATTATTTGACCTGATGGGGAGGGGCGAAGAGAAGGGGAGGACATCTAGAAGGAGAAAGAATACGAGGGAAGGAGGGAGTAGTAGAATCATCCTTTTTGTGTCGAGTATGTGGAATATGTATGTGGAAAATATATCTCGGTATTATTTAACTCCGTGAAGCGCAAGTTTATGTCATGATGTAGGCCTAAGTATATTGAATGATTAGGCGGAGAAAGGTGGGTGGCAAATGAAGGAGAAGGCTGTGGACTACATGTGTAGTGATACATGTTCAGTGGCGAACTACGTGAGTAGTAATACGTGCGTTTGCAAATAAAGATCAGTTATGTGCCACCCCTAAGAACCACGTGTATGTTATATGTAGTGTATGTGAATATACAACAGGTAATTGGCGACGAGACGGATAGGATGGTACTAACTCACCGATGTGTGGAAACTAGATGTTTCCCAGATGTACTGTGAGTGAAACAGTTGCTGAAACTTGACGTTGAGCTGTGAATGAAACAGCCAAAGAAGACGCGTTAACATGGCCGAATTCACTGGGCTAATGGCGCCTGAACTCTGCCTGGCTGGGTCGAACGCGAAGGAAAGTTGGCAAACTTTCAAGCAGCAATTTAATATGTATTTGCTGGCTACAGGAGCTACAGCTAAGAGTGAAGCTGAGAAGATTGCGTTGGTGATGCAGAGTTAATGACGATATTCAATTCGTTCGATTATAACATCGAAGGCGAACACGTACCGACGGTTAAAGTATTTCTCGAGCGCTTTGACAACTACTTCGCCCCGAGAACGAACGAATTGATTGATCGGTACAGATTCCGCTCGTGCCAGCAGTTGTACGACGAGACGAGTGCTTCGTACATAACGCGATTGTGCAATTTGGCGAAGACGAGCAATTTCGGCAACGAAAAAGAGAACAATTTGCGCGATTAACTGGTGTATGGATGTCACGATGACAGTCTGCGAGAAAAACTATTTCGCGAGGAAACGCTGACATTGCAGACAGCGAGGCAAACTGCCACTGCCCACGAGGCAGCGCGTCAGAACATTAACCTGTTCCGACGACAGCAGCAGACGCACGGCTGTAAACAAGGTGATGAAGGTCAAGGCCAACAAAAGGGTTTCGCCGCGGCAGGGCAGCGCGGAAGTTCGACGAATTGTCCCGGGCCAGGCCAAGTGCAATTTCTGTGGCCGAGAACACGCCTTTGATCAGAAACAATGTCCAGCCTTTGGCAAGAAATGCCACACTTGTGGACGAGAGAACCACTTTGCCAAAATGTGTCGAATGCAAGGCAAACGTGAGACACACAAAAACACTGACTGAGCCGGCTGAGCGTGAGTGTGTATACAGTGACAGTTGATGACTTTTCAAATCGAGCTGAGTACGATGTACTAGATGCGCATTGTCAAACCAATTGTGTGTTGAATGTAGACAAATCTGCTACCATTGTGCGTCCTACTGTAAATAGCGTTGTATTGCCAATGGAGCTTGACACAGGGTCTGCTATTTCGATGATCCCTGTTGATGTGTATCAGTCAAAGTTTGCAAACTGTCAACTTCAGCCTAGTAACAAAGTGTTACGCAGTTTCACAGGTGAATCAGTGCCATGTAAAGATATGTTTAAGGTGAATGTGCAGTATAACTCGCATAATGTAGACTTGGTGCTGTATGTTGTCCCCGACAGTAGACATAATGTAGACTTGGTGCTGTATGTTGTCCCCGACAGTAGACATAATGTAGACTTGGTGCTGTATGTTGTCCCCGACAGTAGATATAATGTAGACTTGGTGCACTATGTTGTCCCCGACAGTAGATATAATGTAGACTGGGTGCTGTATGTTGTCCCCGACAGTAGACATAATGTAGACTTGGTGCTGTATGTTGTCCCCGACAGTAGACATAATGTAGACTTGGTGCACTATGTTGTCCCCGACAGTAGACATAATGTAGACTTGGTGCTGTATGTTGTCCCCGACAGTAGATATAATGTAGACTTGGCGCTGTATGTTGTCCCCGACAGTAGATATAATGTAGACTTGGTGCTGTATGTTGTCCCCGACAGTAGACATAATGTAGACTTGGCGCTGTATGTTGTCCCCGACAGTAGATATAATGTAGACTTGGTGCTGTATGTTGTCCCCGACAGTAGATATAATGTAGACTTGGTGCACTATGTTGTCCCCGACAGTAGACATAATGTAGACTGGGTGCTGTATGTTGTCCCCGACAGTAGATATAATGTAGACTTGGCGCTGTATGTTGTCCCCGACAGTAGATATAATGTAGACTTGGTGCTGTATGTTGTCCCCGACAGTAGACATAATGTAGACTGGGTGCTGTATGTTGTCCCCGACAGTAGATATAATGTAGACTTGGCGCTGTATGTTGTCCCCGACAGTAGATATAATGTAGACTTGGTGCTGTATGTTGTCCCCGACAGTAGACATAATGTAGACTTGGTGCTGTATGTTGTCCCCGACAGTAGACATAATGTAGACTTGGTGCTGTATGTTGTCCCCGACAGTAGATATAATGTAGACTTGGTGCTGTATGTTGTCCCCGACAGTAGATATAATGTAGACTTGGTGCTGTATGTTGTCCCCGACAGTAGATATAATGTAGACTTGGCGCTGTATGTTGTCCCCAACAATAGACACATACCATATGCTGATCCAGAGGGGGGTCCGGACCCCCCCTTTTTTGTGTGCCAAAAAAATTCATTGCAATTGCATCACAACGGGGGACAAATGCATTGCCAAGAAGGTCAAAATTGTCGCTTACCATGTACAAATTCTTTAGTAGCAGTCCGACGTTTTCAGACACTAATCTAGCGCATGCGATATACATGGCGTCCAGGGGATCCCCAAAGTTATTCTTAGCATTATCGGTGACGCCGTTCATAGATTCACTGCACACGCGCACCGCACGCACGTGTACACACACACACGCCCACCTCATGTCTGACCATGTCTCCCCGCGAAAGAATGAACATACTATGGGAATGTTTGGCATTTATAGACGTATTGTGTGCAGTTGCTGGATCTGCGCAATCTGCAGATTTCGCTCGATTGCGCTGCGCAATCCTCGGATACTCGAAAATCTGCGGATTGCGCACCCATCTGCTGATTACGCAGATCCAGCAAATGCGCCCAACATACGCGCAGGTCCTTTGATGAAAATCGTCTGCATCAGTTCTTCGGACCGGACTTTCAAGATAACAATTGGCATTTTTACAGGTAAAAATTTAAGCTATCCTATCGGTTCAACATCGAAAGACACCAGAATGCTCCTTGCCCTACTTGATAAGCCAGTCCAACCAGAAGATGAACAACAAAAACGTTCACGTCCTGAAGAGCATTATAGAAACAGTTGTATTTTGTGGAAAACAAAACTTGCCACTTCGAGGCCCCAGGGATGATCGGACAAGTACATCGTCCAACAGGGGTGATCGGTCAAGTACATCGTCCAACAGGGATGATCGGACAAGTACATCGTCCAACAGGGGTGATCGGTCAAGTACATCGTCCAACAGGGGAAACTTCTGGGCCGTTCTGGAGATGATAGCCAAGGGCGACGACACACTCCGAGAACACTTCGAGTCCGGAAGGAAGAATGCGCAGTATACATCAAGAATCATCCTGAATGAAATGATTGATGTAGTAACATAATACATTAAAAAGGAACACACACGAAGCCTTGAAGACGAAAATACCTTCTTTTCCATCATGGCAGATGAGGTCACAGATCCATATGGTAACCAGATTATGTCAGTGTGCTTGAGGATGTTAGCTGACTGTAAAGTGAAACAGTCAGCTAACATCCAGCAGGGAAGCTATAGCTCATGATGTCATCGAGTGCTTGAAAGATCGTAACATCGACATCAGTAAAGCCAGGGGTCATAGCTACGATGGTGCGCAGTGTAAGTTCTCGGATAAGGTTGGCGTCAGGCGTGGATAAAACAGCTATCCACACGAGCTTTGTATATACACTGCAGCAGTCATGTCCTCAATTTGAGCATCGGCACCCGGAATATGATTGACACCCTTAATGCAGTGTTCCTTTTCTTCGATCTGTCCCTCAAACGACAACGATTCCTGGAACGAATCCTACAACATCTGGCACCAGATATGAGGAAAAGGAAACTTGTCGGAATGTGCAAGACCAGGTTGGCGGAGCGTCACATATGCTACGTGTGTGAATGTCTGGAAGCCGTACTGAATCCGTCTGAATATCATGACATCTACGAGGTGGTTGCATTGACTGGCAGTTGGGATCAGGAGACCAAGACGAAGGCGCAAGGGCTGCTAACCAGTCTCACTTCGTCACGTGCCACCATCACGAGATAGAAGAGGAGTACACTGTGTGGTATAAAGAGGAGTACAGTGTGTGGTATAAAGAGGAGTACAGTGTATGGTATAAAGAGGAGTACGATGTGTGGTATAAAGAGGAGTACAGTGTGTGGTATAAAGAGGAGTACAGTGTGTGGTATAAAGAGGAGTACAGTGTGTGATATAAAGAGGAGTACATTGTGTGGTATAAAGAGGAGTACAGTGTGTGGTATAAAGAGGAGTACAGTGTGTGGTATAAAGAGGAGTACAGTGTGTGGTATAAAGAGGAGTACATTGTATGGTATAAAGAGGAGTACGATGTGTGGTATAAAGAGAAGTACAGTGTGTGGTATAAAGAGGAGTACAGTGTATGGTATAAAGAGGAGTACGATGTGTGGTATAAAGAGGAGTACAGTGTGTGGTATAAAGAGGAGTACAGTGTGTGGTATAAAGAGGAGTACATTGTATGGTATAAAGAGGAGTACGATGTGTGGTATAAAGAGGAGTACAGTGTGTGGTATAAAGAGGAGTACAGTGTGTGGTATAAAGAGGAGTACAGTGTGTGGTATAAAGAGGAGTACAGTGTGTGATAAAGAGGAGTACAGTGTGTGGTATAAAGAGGAGTACAGGGTGTGGTATAAAGAGGAGTACAGTGTGTGGTATAAAGAGGAGTACATTGTATGGTATAAAGAGGAGTACGATGTGTGGTATAAAGAGGAGTACAGTGTGTGGTATAAAGAGGAGTACAGTGTGTGGTATAAAGAGGAGTACAGTGTGTGATAAAGAGGAGTACAGTGTGTGGTATAAAGAGGAGTACGGTGTGTGGTATAAAGAGGAGTACAGTGTGTGGTATAAAGAGGAGTACAGTGTATGGTATAAAGAGGAGTACGATGTGTTGTATAAAGAGGAGTACGATGTGTGGTATAAAGAGGAGTACAGTGTGTGGTATAAAGAGGAGTACAGTGTATGGTATAAAGAGGAGTACGATGTGTGGTATAAAGAGGAGTACAGTGTGTGGTATAAAGAGGAGTACAGTGTGTGGTATAAAGAGGAGTACATTGTATGGTATAAAGAGGAGTACGATGTGTGGTATAAAGAGGAGTACAGTGTGTGGTATAAAGAGGAGTACAGTGTGTGGTATAAAGAGGAGTACAGGGTGTGGTATAAAGAGGAGTACAGTGTGTGGTATAAAGAGGAGTACATTGTATGGTATAAAGAGGAGTACGATGTGTGGTATAAAGAGGAGTACAGTGTGTGGTATAAAGAGGAGTACAGTGTGTGGTATAAAGAGGAGTACAGGGTGTGGTATAAAGAGGAGTACAGTGTGTGGTATAAAGAGGAGTACATTGTATGGTATAAAGAGGAGTACGATGTGTGGTATAAAGAGGAGTACAGTGTGTGGTATAAAGAGGAGTACAGTGTGTGGTATAAAGAGGAGTACAGTGTGTGATTAAGTGGAGTACAGTGTGTGGTATAAAGAGGAGTACGATGTGTGGTATAAAGAGGAGTACAGTGTGTGGTATAAAGAGGAGTACAGTGTGTGGTATAAAGAGAGGAGTACAGTGTATGGTATAAAGAGGAGTACGATGTGTGGTATAAAGAGGAGTACAGTGTGTGGTATAAAGAGGAGTACAGTGTGTGGTATAAAGAGGAGTACATTGTATGGTATAAAGAGGAGTACGATGTGTGGTATAAAGAGGAGTACAGTGTGTGGTATAAAGAGGAGTACAGTGTGTGGTATAAAGAGGAGTACAGTGTGTGATAAAGTGGAGTACAGTGTGTGGTATAAAGAGGAGTACGATGTGTGGTATAAAGAGGAGTACAGTGTGTGGTATAAAGAGGAGTACAGTGTGTGGTATAAAGAGGAGTACAGTGTATGGTATAAAGAGGAGTACGATGTGTGGTATAAAGAGGAGTACAGTGTGTGGTATAAAGAGGAGTACAGTGTGTGGTATAAAGAGGAGTACATTGTATGGTATAAAGAGGAGTACGATGTGTGGTATAAAGAGGAGTACAGTGTGTCCCCGCCGAATATCAACATTGATGATATTCTGGCTGACTTGGCTGGTGGAGTTAAATTCTCCAAACTTGACCTAGCGAATGTGTACAATGAAATGGAGGTTTCCGAGGAATCTAGGGATTACCTTACCATAGCAACGCATAACGGTCTATTCGGACAGAACAGGTAAGTCTTTGGCATAACCACGGCACCTGCTATCTGGCAGAATGCTATAGAGAAAGTGTTACAGGGTTTGCCAGGTGTCAAGGTATATCTCGATGATATCCTTGTGTCAGGGAGAACAGAGTCAGAGCATTTGAGCAATTTGGGTAGGGTGTTTGAAAGACTGACATAATTCGGTTTAAAGCTGAATCGAGATAAATGCGAATTCTTCAGAGATTCTCTCGAGTATCTGGGTCACGTGATTGATTCTAGCAGTGAAACGTGCTCTAGGCAAGTCCGGGTTTCTGATGCATTTTGACAGCAGTCTCCCCGTGACAGTTGCATGTGATGCAACGCCAGTTGATTTAGGAGCGGTGCTTTCTCACATTACGCCTGATGGAGAGGAGCGACCGATTCAGTTTGCATCTCGCTCGTTGACGAGAGCAGAGCAGAAATATTCACAGATCGAGAGAGAATGACTAGGAATAATTTTTGGCGTGAAGCGATTCTATCCATTTCTGTTTGGCAGGAAGTTTACTCTTGCCACGGATAACAAACCTCTAGCAGCAATCATCAGAAAATTAAGGGTGTCGCACGTTCATATGTCTGGTGGCCGGGTATGGATGCAGATATTGAATCATGCACGAAAGCTTGTGAATCGTATCAGTTGGTACAGAGAAATCCTATTAACGCACCAGTACATCCATGGATACCTTCTTCGCAACCAGGTGAACGCGTACGCATCGACTATGCAGGTCCTGTGGAGAGGAAATGCTTCTTATTGTTGTAGATTCATATTCCAAATGGCCAGAAGTTGTCATTCAAAACAGTACGACCAGTGAAGCTACAGTTCCTCACAATTTAAGTCTCAGGAGTTCAAGGACTTCTTGGACTGGTTGGGAGTGTTGTACAAACCTACATTGCCATCTCATCCAAGTTCTAATGGGCAAGCAGAGCGATTTGTGCAAACTGTAAAGCCGGCTTTGTAAGCTATGGCATCGTCAGGGGAGTCACTCCATGTTAGACTGGATAAGTTCCTCCTGGCATATAGAAATGCTCCGCATGCTTTCACCGGGGAATTGCCAGCAGTGCGTTTTATGGGTAGACAGCTACGCACTGGACATGACAGTGTGAAACCGGATAACCGACGGGAAAAGAAACGGTTAGAGAAACAGATGGAGCGTGGTTCTCAAAATATGAGATCATTCAGGGAAGGGGACATGGTATGGGTTTGAGATTACCATGGGAAAGATAAGTAGGTCCCAGGAACTATAAACAAGAAGTGTGGTCCGTTGACGTATCAAGTTACTGTTTCTAAGGGATTGTGGAAACGCCACATTGACCAACTGAGTTCAAGGGTAAACTCATGTAACATGCCTCTGACACAGTTAGAATTGACTGCAGCGACTGATGGTCATGACTATTGGTTGACACTATACCACCACTGAATCAGACAAACGACAGTGCCAGTGGGTTGACGTATGAAGCCCCTCAACAGCAATCGGTTCAGGATAAGTCTAGGCCTACTGCAGAATTGGTAACTCCTACCCAAGTGGAGGAGGAAACACATCTGCGACGGTCTTCTCGTGTGAGTAAGGCACCAGAGAGGTTAGAAATGTAGTGTAACAGAGATTAGTGAGCTTCTCTGTAGTGTAACATATATAGGTGAGCTAGTGGACTCTAGTTACATTAGTTTAGTTAGCAGGACATGGTTGAATACTAGTTAGTGTTGAGTTACATTGCTAGTGCATAGCTATGTTATTATAATAATCAGGTAGATTATTTCACTGTACGCATACAGAAGAAGTTATATTGTTGTTAGTAGACTTCTTCATAGTTATTCCGGGAGGGAAATGTTCAATATGCATGTCTATGTCGTGGACTACATGTGTAGTGATACATGTTCAGTGGCGAACTACCTGAGTAGTAATACATGCGTTTGCAATGTTATGTTAAGAACCACGTGTATGTTATATGTGTAGTGTCTGAATATACAACAAAGGCTGTCACTAGGGAGACGTGGCAAGGGATAACAGCAAGAGTGGTGCAGCAGCATATGAACTAACGTCGCCCCCTTATAAAGGGAACCACGAGGAAGAACAACTAGTGATGCAGCGATAAACCATTAGACATTTTTTTTGGTACTTCTGGTACAAAACGGGGTTCGTTCGAAACTGTTGTTGATAAATCACAGATTTTATATCAATGTAATTTTTATTGGTTTCTACCCCCAAATTTACTTTTCTTCAAACAATTTCTGACCTGGCGTAGAGTATAACAACTGCATTGTCAAATGACACTCATCTGAGGAACTCTCAGCAAAGGATTTTTTTTATTGATCCAAATATGGATTACTTAAAATAGCTAGTTTTTTTTTTTTACAAATGCAAACATTTTGTGCCAATATTCAGTATCCCCTGAACCCCATATTGATCAATAAAAGTACACATAGCAAATTAACAATATATGTGCATCAGATTAGAAAGATTTTTTTGGTACTTCTGGTACAAAACGGGGTTCCTTCGAAACTGCTCTTGATAAATTGCTGCAGGGGAGAGCAATGCAGTTTACAGCGGTCTACAGAGAATCAGATGAAAATAGTTGTAAGGAGCAACTGGTCACAGAACGTAGATCCCAGGGTGTCGGTGGCTCGACATATCTCCATTCCTAGAATGGTTGTGGTAGTAAGTGTTGTGTTTGGGTATCAGCACGGCTTTGCATGAAGTTGGATCCTCAGACTTGTATGCTTGCTTTGCAAAAAAAAAAAATAGACTAGTGACATTAGGGGTTCCTAAATGTTACAAGCTGTCACCCATGCCAGGATTTATCTATGACCTTTACCGGTCACAACCAGCCCGGATGACACTTTCTAGTGAGATTTTGTTTACTGTGTAGTGAGCTATTTAGCGAAGATGGTGTTAAGAATTTGCAATGTATACGTAATCGGCTGTAACGCTACTACTTATAGAGCTACATAACTAAATGTGGTATAACAATATCTGGCATAAGGAGGACTGTGTTATAAATAAATAATTGTATCTATATTACAGCAATACTTGACCAAAAAACATAAAACGTAATATATCAACATTTTAGTTTGGTTTCTGGACCAAAGGTGTACAATAGTTCCTATAGCTTCTTGCGAACATGGTACATGTCAATTACGTTTATCACAAAATAATGCCAGTTCATTTCCAAATAAAACAACACCAACTGGTTCGGTAAACAATGGAAAATGACTGATTATTATGCACAAATCAATGTTACCCCCCCATAGTTTCAAGATTGTCAGAAAGTGAAATACTACAGTCATTGGGAAACATATCTTAATTAAACCCCAATTAACAATACTGATATTAAAACATGATTACACGTTAATAAAAACTTATATTGTTACACATGGCAATGTTGTCCACCAGTCAGTTAAATCCCACTCTTTCTCCATACCGGAAAGAGGCTCGGATTGTTCAATGTTCTGCTGCATAAAGTAGGGCCCATCCCCGCCCAATCACTGCGTATGAGGGAAGATCATTCATCATCAGTGAATATATACATTAGAAGGACACATGTAACTGACAATTAGCCTGATTCTTCATCGTCCATCGTAGTAAATGGGTTCCAGCAGATATCATCGCTGCATGAGCATGCACATGTGCACTTTAGCTGCTTAGATTTGCAGGTGCATCTTGCAATTGCACAGTTTTTGCATTTGCAATACACAATATCTGAGAATTCCAGAGGTAAGGGGTCCTCTACCACCAGCTGTGGATGAAGTTGTTCATTTGTGGGATCCCTGTACCAGCCATTATTGATGGTTGAAACGTGGTCAAGGGACGTGTTATCTGCCAAATACCAAACCCAGCTCCAGTAGACAACTCTGGTTAGACGGAAGCTTTTCTCGATTTTTGGTACGTTTCTGAAATAGTCTGTAACGCACTTCGTTGATGGCTGCATCGTTAGTGCACGATGAATAGACTCTGCAGATGAATTCCTCTGCTTGTTTCTCTGTGGCTTCAGAAAGAGCTCCGCGTCCAAGATGATGCAATAGAACTGCATGGTTCTGGGATGTTTTCCATGTTGATTTTTTTGCCGTATCCACTCAGCTGACTGACAGTGTCACATCCTGTTAATGCATGACATGCTGGGATGTTCCTTCGGAGAGTAGGATGTTACTGTTGTCATGAACAGCAATGAAGCGTCGCTGTTTTGTTGTTCCTATTCTCATCCATAATTGTCGACTTATTTGTGTTGCAAAGTGAATCACAAGTACCAACACATCACTGTCTCTACTCGCGATGATAACACGTTCAAACCCTGCTTCGTAAGATGCGCGTATCAGCCTCTTCATGGGTCGATTCATGTGCGGACGCATTTATCATTGATAGGTAGCTCACTGATGTTACTTACTTGCTGCTTGTTTGTTATCGTGAGTTGATTAAAGCCCATCCAAACAGGTACTGACTGGTCAGGAGTGCAGTAGTGTATTGTGAGTAGCCAACAAACGTCTTTGCTGTCGTAGTCAAGATTGGATCTGGTTCGTAGCTGTCCAGGTCAACATCAACAGCAAATCCTGGCATTGGACGAGTAATGGCTTCGGGTGCATGATTCAACTGTTGTAACTCCTCCGGTATTTTGAGGAGGAGGTAATTGTTGTTCACTTTGACCTGTTGGCTCTCCTCTTTGGAATGCAACCATCTAGGTGGCATGGAATGTCCCTTTACCATCGAGAGTTTCCTGTATGATATCAATGATGTCTGCTGCAAATTTGAAAAAATTGCCTTCAAGAAGATTGGGTGGAACTGGAAAATTACCATTTGCAATGAACTTGTCTAATGTTCTCTTTGTCAGAGCTGTGTCAACACCCTGTACCTGACTGTAACTGATGGAATTCCCAGCATTGTGAAAAAGGTTCACAAGAGTCCTTGATTGCGTTGCTTGGTGGATACTCTTTTTGAAGTCAACATGTTTGGGGGTAAGGGTTTTACCATTTGAGATAACATGCGCAGTGTCTTGGCCAAAACTAAGGGATACCCTTCTGGTGGTGTCATCAGCATCTTCATCTGTTTGTCCCAACAAACAGGTGTGCAAACTATTTTCTGACACTACGTCTTCCAGTTCATCTTTTGTCTCATTCAAAGTTTGTACTACTACATTCGCTGGAACTACCTGGAATAATAGTTGTGATTCGGGCACAAACTCGATTTCCCCGGAGCAGCCTTTGCAACTTATCGTTAACTCGTGTCCTGGGCTGCTTGTAACTGCAGCATCAACTTTGACAACAGCCCAACATACCTATTCCAAACATCCAAAGAGCTGTATATTTCATCTTTAGTTACTCCAATGGAGACTTCGTGTGCAACTTTATGCATACACATATCTTTAGGGCCAGAGCCTTTATGAGTCTTTTTTCTCACAATCAGCTTTCCTCGTGAACTGGATGTAACACTTGAGGTGGTACCTGGCATCAGCAACTACCACATCACTCACCCCGGCTAACCTACACATCATAATACATGTTTCGCTGCATTGATGACTCTATCAGAAACATTCCTAGTTGCTACAACTCTGATTTGTTTCGGAAGAAACCGATTGACAAAAAATATATAAGTCAGAATCTAATGTTTCCATGTTGCTTCGCAATGTCTGATTCTTCGAGCTTGCTGAAGCTTCCTCATCAGCACAAGGTGATTTTTTGGCATCAAAGTGTTTCTTCGGTCTGCCGAGAGGCAATGAACTTGTGAATGTAACATAACAGTTTTTATGATATACCATTTCATAATCTGGATATCGTTTACGTTCAACCAAGGCTTGCTGTACTCTGTCCAGGCCATTGGTGCCAAGTCTTTTGAGTGGGATTTTTAGAAGATTCCTACTGGCAAAGAATGCATAGGCTCCAGTCAGCTCCTCTTCCTCAACTGTCTGCGTGCTGCTGTATCCATGGCTTCGTTCTAGTTCTATTTTACTCTCAAGTTTACAGTGCGTAACTGCAAATGGCCATACCTGTATTAAAAGAGAATGACATGTGTTACTTTGTTTAATTTTATTCCATTCACCAAACAAAAGCATGATCAGGTGTACCTGTTAACGAAAGAGGGAGATCTCTTTGCGCCGGCACATCCGGTGGAAGGTTTTGGTTTTGATTACCTATGCATCTAATCGTGGTAACTTTTGCATTCTGGAATGGTGTTTACATATATAATGGTTGTTGTGTTAAATTGTGCAACATTTATCATGTACGATCAAACAGCTTTGGCAATAACAAACCACGATTTTCATCCAGGTGGGTTCTGTAGATGCGATTGGTTTATTAATGTGTTTAGAAACACAGTATAATGTTCACATTATATAAAAGGTTACATTGACTTATAATATAGTTATTGTATACTTTACATTATAGCTAAGTGTGAAAATAACATCAAAGTGCTCTAAAAGCACGATTGATCTTACCGTCAGAGGCGCCATTGAAAGGTGTCTCGCAGAATGTGTGTCCATCTGTTAATCTTTCAGGGTTGACAATCCACAACTACAGCTACCACATCCGGTTCTGTCTTATTTCATTGGTTTCATTTCATGTAATATAAAGCTTTTATATGAGGTATATGTGAACGTTGGAGTTGCATTCGATATCGAGACTGGCGAAACGTAGGTGCTTACTTCTGAAAAGGGCCCTGGTTACATCTACATTTACACTCACAGCATTGTTTGTGATACTGGGTACACCATACAATTATTATATTTCATAGGATTATGAAACTGACACCGTTGCCAAAAAATCATAAAATGACACCAACTCTATATTAATCTGGGTTGTCACTGAATGTTATTACATTATTTACCGAATAAGTTGTTATTGTGTTTGGAAATGAACTAACGTTATTTTGTGATAAAAATAATTTGCATGTATCATGTACGTAAGAAGTTATAGGAACTATTGTACACCTTTGGTCCAAAACCAAAATAAAATGTTGATATATTTTGGTACGTTTTATGTTTTTTTAACGAATATTGATATAATATTGATATAATTATTCACCCATGACATAGTTCTTCTGATTCCAGATATTTTGATACCAACTTTAGTTACCTAGCTCTATAATTAGTAGAGTTACAGCCGATTATGTATACATTGCAAAATCGTGTCAAAATCTTAACACCATTGTCGTTAAATAGCTCACTAAACAGTAAAAAAAAATCACAATAGAAAGTGTCATCTGGGCTGGTTGTGACCGGTAAAGGTCATAGATAAACTCTGGCATGGATGACAGCTGGTAACATTTAGGTACCCCTAACGTGATTTCTGGAGCCATTTTGAGATTATTTGCCTAGTCTAAAAGCAAAGGTGGCTTGGGTTGTCAACCAGGCGGGCAAAATTTTTGGTATCAAACAACTGCATATGTGTGATCTTTATCAGCAGGCTTTGTGAAGGAAAACTGTTCAGATTCACCATGACCCCCACTCATCCACTCAATTCTGCTTTTGAAACTCTCCCGTCTGGTCGACGACTCAGAATGCCCCTTGCACGCATACATTGTTATAAGAGATATTTTGTTCCGTCAGCCATAAGCTATAAGCACTTGCTGTTGTATATCATGTCCAAGTCATGGATCAGCTGATTTAATGTGCAGTTGTGTGTGTATATGTGTGTGTGTGTGTGTGTGTGTGTGTGTGTGTGTGTGTGTGTGTGTGTGCGTGCGTGCGTGCGTGCGTGCGTGCGTGCGTGCGTGCGTGCGTGCGTGCGTGCGTGCGTGCGTGCGTGCGTGCGTGCGTGCGTGCGTGCGTGCGTGCGTGCGTGCGTGTCTCATTGTTTATACCTTAACAGTGTGAGCCCAAAGGAAAATGTCCACTTTATGTGAACATTTAATGGACAATAAAGGTTTTTCAATTCAATTTAAATTTTCAATCTACCAACGTTTCCCAGACCATTGCCGTTCACGTGTTTGTCTCACACCTTGCGACACATAACATCTCAGAACAGTGAAGGCGTCCTATGTGGTAGCTAGGATTCACTCTGTGCTTTTGAACTGTTTGTTAGCAAACAGATGGTCTTAAGTGAAAGCACAGCGTAAACATAAGCGTCAACAATGATGTCCAACTATGCAGCACCATCGTCTGCTCGGCTAATATACGGTATATCACATTTTGAAACAGCGTGTTTCGTTGTCTTTAACTTGCTTCTGTTGATGTTGAGTTCTGTCTCTATTGACACTATGTCTAGAAGCTCTGTTTTTTCTCTCCGGTATCTGGTTTGGTTATGACTGTGTGATAGGAGAGCCAGGTCGTGTACAAAGTCCAAATCGTCCAACTGGATACCATTTCTCCTATATTCTGTTGGTTTTCTCTGTATCTAGTTTGTGGTCAGAAGGAATAGGAACCATGACTGAAGGCACCTCTGCCTCACTCCTGCATTCTCCATGAAAGAGCATGTGTCTCCCTTTCGAGACTATCAAATCGTTTCCAAAGACCACAAAGTTGATGTACAGGGATGAACCACACTCCATAGATTGTTCCACTATGATGTGATGAGTACCAATTTGTTTCGTGCAAAGAAGCGTGCTTGACGAGTCTTGCAAACACCACTGTATCTAGTCTTTCCAAGTTGACTCCGTTAAGGATCTGTCCAGGCACTGACAGCAGCATTATCCATCTGCAGTGCTTGCATTTCTGCAGGTCTCCTTTCTTTGGGAACTTGACGAGGTACCCTTCTTTCCGCCCAGTAGGTATTTCATCTGTCCCATATTGCCCCACTCAGATTGTGCTGCATCTATGTCTCCATGATTGCCTCAGCAGGGATGTCATTTGAGTCGTTTTGTCTGAGCGACAAATAGCTTCTATGTTGATTTTCTCGAAATAAAATTGCAGGATTTGACGAAAATGCTACAGCAGGTCGGTGACAAAAACGCTACAGCAGGTCGGTGACAAAACGTTACAGCAGGTCGGTGACAAAACGTAACAGCAGGTCGGTGACAAAATACTACAGCAGGTCGGTGACAAAACGTTACCGCAGGTCGGTGACAAAACGCTACAGCAGTCCATATATATATATATATATATATATATATATATATATATATATATATATATATATATATATATATATATATATATATATATATATATATATATATATATGGACGTTTGACGTAGATCATGTAACTATGATTCGAGGGAATAGATAAAGAGACATAAATTACTTTATAACATAGATGCATATTATATTACTTACCGAATATATACAAAGCGTGTCTTGTTTGTACATTTATCTTTTCTTCCATTACAGGCCATACATAATATTTCGGCTGTAAAATTACCTGTCCCGTGCGTACAGGCAATATCACGTTTCCGACGCGTCTTCGGACAATTTTTAGATCAAAACCACATGTGTAAATAGTTTACACATTTCAACATACAGCAAAGTAGCTGGAACACATTTTTTAAATCACCTTTTCTCAACTATGTCACACTTGTAACACACGTGACGGCCGATTTTCAAAATGTAATTCTGATCGAAGAAACGTCGACAAAGAATGGAAGATCCCAGAATAAACTAAATTTAGTAACCTAATGACGTTTAAAATGAAACTTCCCAACTGCACATGAAGTAGTAGTAAGAACGATGTGCAATGTGTTGCTTGATCAGTCCGTGTACGCACTGGATGATCACAGGATAGTTTCATCGTTTTGAACTGTATACTTCAACATTCATCCTTAAGCGCAACCATCGTCAATTGAGGCGAGCAAATTACAATTCTACAATCTTTATTCTATATACTGAAGATATTTTCCAGATGTAATCTCGCATTTTCACTAATTTTATGTTGCTATTTAGGAAGGTTAGCCATAAGAACTGTCTCTTAATTGACAATTAACATGCAAATTTACTTGACATGTCTTTACATACTATCAAGAGAGTTGGAGGACTATGAACTCGTATGAAGTGCGGTTCCTGAAGCAGAGGATGGAATTGACAATTGGCCCGAGGCAGACGACATCGCCAGGATTGGAGCGACAGTCATAACTGGTCACATGGACCTCAACGGACTGTGAAATAGAACTTAATTAATCGACCCCTTTTCATATTCTGTCTGCCTTGAATAAGTTTCTGAACTCAGACTTCCTTGTCATGCATTTTGTTTAATGCGTCGGTGTCACGCGTTACGCTGTGACAGCAACGACTGACTTTTGCTTCCTGATAAGAACATACATTCTCTGTTTGCCATGATCTGCACATTATTTGAGTATATTGTTATGGTCATAAATAATGCTACTGGTAATAGGAGGGAAAGTTGTTGAAAATGAGGATCTATGGTAACATTTAAACAGTGGTGTCACGTGTGTTACATCGTGACAACGTTAAGTTGGTTGTGTGTGTTAGATGTTTGGTGTTGATGTTGTGTATGTGTTCCATGTTTGGTGTTGATGTTGTGTATGTGTTCCATGTTTGGTGTTGATGTTGTGTATGTGTTCCATGTTTGGTGTTGATGTTGTGTATGTGTTCCGTGTTTGGTGTTGATGTTGTGTATTTGTTCCATGTTTGGTGTTGATGTTGTGTATGTGTTCCATGTTTGGTGTTGATGTTGTGTATGTGTTCCATGTTTGGTGTTGATGTTGTGTATGTGTTCCATGTTTGGTGTTGATGTTGTGTATGTGTTCCATGTTTGGTGTGGATGTTGTGTATGTGTTCCATGTTTGGTGTTGATGTTGTGTATGTGTTCCATGTTTGGTGTTGATGTTGTGTATGTGTTCCATGTTTGGTGTGGATGTTGTACTTTCTACTTTTGCTGCTTTCTTTTCTACTGTGCTTCATCCAACAAAACCAATAACCTTGTTATTGACCCTATGGCAGATCCTTATTTCATAATGTCGGAATGTGAAAACAGAATGAGGCCCTGATTGGTTGATGATTGGATAACATCTGAGTAAGATAGCTCCTTCTAAGAAATGGGAATTGAACAATCAGATATCAATTTTAATTTTAACATGAAATCAACCTACTAGGTATCAATTTTAACGCAGCTAGTCCTGTTTTGTTTACGGCGTTTAACTGACGATCTGCAGCTGACGGATGACTTCCGACGATCACATTACCAGGTGTGACGTGTGAGACAACGAAATGCTATGCTGAGAGTGTCCCACTGTTTCGTGTCAACGAGGGAGGGAGGCGGGATGTTGGCCCCCAAAACAAGTGGGAGATGAGACATTGGCCCCTAAAACAATTGTGAGGTGGGTGTTTGATACCCTGCCTCACCCTCCTTGGTGCCTTTAGCAGGTGCTTCGATAATATTCAGTACATTACTCACATTGAGTCAAATTTATGATGTATGTCTAAGGTATTACCATCACCTTACAAACAGTTTCATTCTACGGAGACTGCCAGGCCATACAGCCCAGCCAGCCCAGCCAGCCCATAGAGCCCAGCCAGCCCATACAGCCCAGCCAGCCCATACAGCCCAGCCAGCCCATACAGCCCAGCCAGCCCAACCAGCCCAGCCAGCCCATACAGCCCAGCCAGCCCATACAGCACAGCCCAGGTCGGTGACAAAACACTACAGCAGGTCGGTGACCAAACGTTACAGCAGGTCGGTGACAAAACGTTACAGCAGGTCGGTGACAAAATACTACAGCAGGTCGGTGACAAAACGTTACCGCAGGTCAGTGACAAAACGCTACTGCAGGTCGGTGACAAAATGTTACAGCAGGTCGGTGACAAAACGCTACAGCAGGTCAGTGACAAAACGCTACAGCAGGTCGGTGACAAGAAAACAGTGACAAAGTGCAGTTTTTAGTCAAACCGAATCGTTAGTCTTAATGGAATGACTGATGACTGACTTAGATCATTAATTTTAATGGCAACATCATTATGTATACTGCCCCTACTGGCAACATCCACAATAACAATACATCGATACTGGCAATGCACCTACCAGAACGAGGAAGATGTACCAGCCGGCCGTTCTACACTATCTGTCGTCTGCTTATGTTGGCGCCAATCACTTCATTGAAGGTCGGACGAGTGCGCAGCCTGACACGCATGTCTCCATTACAAAAAAGCGTGTCTTGTTTGTACATTTATCCTTTCTTCCATTACAGGCCATATATCATATTTCGGCTGTAAAATTACCCGTCCCGTGCGTACAGACAATATCACGTTTCCGACGCGTCTTCGGACAATTTTTAGATCAAAACCACATGTGTAAATAGTTTACACATTTCAACATACAGCAAAGTAGCTGGAACACATTTTTTAAATCAACTTTTCTCAACTATGTCACACTTGTAACACACGTGACGGCCGATTTTCAAAATCTAATTCTGATCGAAGAAACGTCGACAACAAAGAATGGAAGATCCCAGAATAAACTAAATTTAGTAACCTAATGACGTTTAAAATGAAACTTCCCAACTGCACATGAAGTAGTAGTAAGAACGATGTGCAATGTGTTGCTTGATCAGTCCGTGTACGCACTGAATGATCACAGGATAGTTTCATCGTTTTGAACTGTATACTTCAACATTCATCCTTAAGCGCAACCATCGTCAATTGAGGCGAGCAAATTACAATTCTACAATCTTTATTCTATATACTGAAGATATTTTCCAGATGTAATCTCGCATTTTCACTAATTTTATGTTGCTATTTAGGAAGGTTAGCCATAAGAACTGTCTCTTAATTGACAATTAACATGCAAATTTACTTGACATGTCTTTACATACTATCAAGAGAGTTGGAGGACTATGAACTCGTATGAAGTGCGGTTCCTGAAGCAGAGGATGGAATTGACAATTGGCCCGAGGCAGACGACATCGCCAGGATTGGAGCGACAGTCATAACTGGTCACATGGACCTCAACGGACTGTGAAATAGAACTTAATTAATCGACCCCTTTTCATATTCTGTCTGCCTTGAATAAGTTTCTGAACTCAGACTTCCTTGTCATGCATTTTGTTTAATGCGTCGGTGTCACGCGTTACGCTGTGACAGCAACGACTGACTTTTGCTTCCTGATAAGAACATACATTCTCTGTTTGTCCATGATCTGCACATTATTTGAGTATATTGTTATGGTCATAAATAATGCTACTGGTAATAGGAGGGAAAGTTGTTGAAAATGAGGATCTATGGTAACATTTAAACAGTGGTGTCACGTGTGTTACATCGTGACAACGTTAAGTTGGTTGTGTGTGTTAGATGTTTGGTGTTGATGTTGTGTATGTGTTCCACGTTTGGTGTTGATGTTGTGTATGTGTTCCATGTTTGGTGTTGATGTTGTGTATGTGTTCCATGTTTGGTGTTGATGTTGTGTATGTGTTCCATGTTTGGTGTTGATGTTGTGTATGTGTTCCATGTTTGGTGTTGATGTTGTGTATGTGTTCCATGTTTGGTGTTGATGTTGTGTATGTGTTCCATGTTTGGTGTTGATGTTGTGTATGTGTTCCATGTTTGGTGTGGATGTTGTACTTTCTACTTTTGCTGCTTTCTTTTCTACTGTGCTTCATCCAACAAAACCAATAACCTTGTTATTGACCCTATGGCAGATCCTTATTTCATAATGTCGGAATGTGAAAACAGAATGAGGCCCTGATTGGTTGATGATTGGATAACATCTGAGTAAGATAGCTCCTTCTAAGAAATGGGAATTGAACAATCAGATATCAATTTTAATTTTTAACATGAAATCAACCTACTAGGTACCAATTTTAACGCAGCTAGTCCTGTTTTGTTTACGGCGTTTAACTGACGATCTGCAGCTGACGGATGACTTCCGACGATCACATTACCAGGTGTGACGTGTGAGACAACGAAATGCTATGCTGAGAGTGTCCCACTGTTTCGTGTCAACGAGGGAGGGAGGCGGGATGTTGGCCCCCAAAACAAGTGGGAGATGAGACATTGGCCTCTAAAACAATTGTGAGGTGGGTATTTGATACCCTGCCTCACCCTCCTTGGTGCCTTTAGCAGGTGCTTCGATAATATTCAGTACATTACTCACATTGAGTCAAATTTATGATGTATGTCTAAGGTATTACCATCACCTTACAAACAGTTTCATTCTACGGAGACTGCCAGGCCATACAGCCCAGCCAGCCCATACAGCCCAGCCAGCCCATAGAGCCCAGCCAGCCCATAGGGCCCAGCCAGCCCATACAGCCCAGCCAGCCCAACCAGCCCAGCCAGCCCAACCAGCCCATACAGCCCAGCCAGCCCATACAGCACAGCCCAGGTCGGTGACAAAACACTACAGCAGGTCGGTGACCAAACGTTACAGCAGGTCGGTGACAAAACGTTACAGCAGGTCGGTGACAAAATATTACAGCAGGTCGGTGACAAAACGTTACCGCAGGTCAGTGACAAAACGCTACTGCAGGTCGGTGACAAAATGTTACAGCAGGTCGGTGACAAAACGCTACAGCAGGTCAGTGACAAAACGCTACAGCAGGTCGGTGACAAGAAAACAGTGACAAAGTGCAGTTTTTAGTCAAACCGAATCGTTAGTCTTAATGGAATGACTGATGACTGATTTAGATCATTAATTTTAATGGCAACATCATTATGTATACTGCCCCTACTGGCAACATCCACAATAACAATACATCGATACTGGCAATGCACCTACCAGAACGAGGAAGATGTACCAGCCGGCCGTTCTACACTATCTGTCGTCTGCTTATGTTGGCGCCAATCACTTCATTGAAGGTCGGACGAGTGCGCAGCCTGACACGCATATGTCTCCATTACAAAAAAGCGTGTCTTGTTTGTACATTTATCCTTTCTTCCATTACAGGCCATATATCATATTTCGGCTGTAAAATTACCCGTCCCGTGCGTACAGACAATATCACGTTTCCGACGCGTCTTCGGACAATTTTTAGATCAAAACCACATGTGTAAATAGTTTACACATTTCAACATACAGCAAAGTAGCTGGAACACATTTTTTAAATCAACTTTTCTCAACTATGTCACACTTGTAACACACGTGACGGCCGATTTTCAAAATCTAATTCTGATCGAAGAAACGTCGACAACAAAGAATGGAAAATCCCAGAATAAACTAAATTTAGTAACCTAATGACGTTTAAAATGAAACTTCCCAACTGCACATGAAGTACTAGTAAGAACGATGTGTTGCTTGATCAGTCCGTGTACGCACTGGATGATCACAGGATAGTTTCATCGTTTTGAACTGTATACTTCAACATTCATCCTTAAGCGCAACCATCGTCAATTGAGGCGAGCAAATTACAATTCTACAATCTTTATTCTATATACTGAAGATATTTTCCAGATGTAATCTCGCATTTTCACTAATTTTATGTTGCTATTTAGGAAGGTTAGCCATAAGAACTGTCTCTTAATTGACAATTAACATGCAAATTTACTTGACATGTCTTTACATACTATCAAGAGAGTTGGAGGACTATGAACTCGTATGAAGTGCGGTTCCTGAAGCAGAGGATGGAATTGACAATTGGCCCGAGGCAGACGACATCGCCAGGATTGGAGCGACAGTCATAACTGGTCACATGGACCTCAACGGACTGTGAAATAGAACTTAATTAATCGACTCCTTTTCATATTCTATCTGCCTTGAATAAGTTTCTGAACTCAGACTTCCTTGTCATGCATTTTGTTTAATGCGTCGGTGTCACGCGTTACGCTGTGACAGCAACGACTGACTTTTGCTTCCTGATAAGAACATACATTCTCTGTTTGTCCATGATCTGCACATTATTTGAGTATATTGTTATGGTCATAAATAATGCTACTGGTAATAGGAGGGAAAGTTGTTGAAAATGAGGATCTATGGTAACATTTAAACAGTGGTGTCACGTGTGTTACATCGTGACAACGTTAAGTTGGTTGTGTGTGTTAGATGTTTGGTGTTGATGTTGTGTGTGTTAGATGTTTGGTGTTGATGTTGTGTATGTGTTCCATGTTTGGTGTTGATGTTGTGTATGTGTTGCATGTTTGGTGTTGATGTTGTGTATGTGTTCCATGTTTGGTGTTGATGTTGTGTATGTGTTCCATGTTTGGTGTTGATGTTGTGTATGTGTTCTATGTTTGGTGTTGATGTTGTGTATGTGTTCCATGTTTGGTGTTGATGTTGTGTATGTGTTCCATGTTTGGTGTTGATGTTGTGTATGTGTTCCATGTTTGGTGTTGATGTTGTGTATGTGTTCCATGTTTGGTGTTGATGTTGTGTATTTGTTCCATGTTTGGTGTTGATGTTGTGTATGTGTTCCATGTTTGGTGTTGATGTTGTACTTTCTACTTTTGCTGCTTTTCTACTGTACTTCATCCAACAAAACCAATAACCTTGTTATTGACCCTATGGCAGATCCTTATTTCATAATGTCGGAATGTGAAAACAGAATGAGGCCCTGATTGGTTGATGATTGGGTAACATCTGAATATTGGCTTATGTTTCCCAACGATTTTAGCGCAATAGAAGTATTTTACATATTATTATAGTATTACATCACCCGTGTAGTAATCCACATTTCATCGCGAAGCCCCCACTTATATTTGATGGGCGTCA
Source organism: Lamellibrachia columna (assembly GCA_963662155.1). NCBI lineage: Eukaryota > Metazoa > Annelida > Polychaeta > Sabellida > Siboglinidae > Lamellibrachia > Lamellibrachia columna. The sequence goes on from OY759270.1 coordinate 35,826,789, forward strand.
TGTTCCTGACAGACATTTGTTTCTTTCTTGGCAGACTGGCAATGTTTGCTGACGTGAAAAGCACACAATTAATCCTGGTTTGAGCTTTGGTAAAGGCCCTAACAACAATGTCTGCCGTCTTCTTTATTGTCTCGCCCTGTAACGTAACATGTTGGTGATTAAAGAACTGGAATTAAATATAATTAATTATATAGCAGATGGAATTCATAGTCAATAATACCCACCCGCCACCTGCATAACATGCGTACATTCTTGGCATTGTGAAGTTTATCTTGCACACTACAAAATGCTTATCACCACTGCCACTTTTATGCACTCCCTACAGTGATTTTTCTGAAGGGCAGGTATTTACCAAGATTTAGCAAGATTGCCATCCCAAACAACAAGTTCCAGATGGCAAGTGGACAAGGAAGCCATTGGTTTATCGAGAGTCCAACAATTTTCTCATCTATGTGTAGCCCGCCCTTATCAGATATCTGTCAATTCTATTTTTAAACATATTCACACTACTAGCATTAACACAATCATTTGGCAGTTTGTTCCATTAATTTTTCACCCTCTGTGAGAAAGAGTACTTTCTCATGTCCACCCTACACTGTTCCTTAACTGTTCCTTAACTAATGCTGCTTTGTGTCCTCTGGTTCTACTGCCTTCTTTAAGTTTGAAGAAAATATTCCTATCAAAATCCTCATAACCTTTCACTATTTTAAACACTTCTATTTGGTTTCCTCTTGGTCTCCTGGTCTCTAGTGTTGTCAAACCACATTGTAATAAGCGGCTTTCGTAACTAAGGTCTCTCAATTCTGGAATCATTTTAGCTGTTCTTCGTTGTATTCTAGCTTGTCTTTCCTTTTTACGATATGCCCACGAATCCCTCTTTTTACGATATGCCCACGAATCCCTCTGCCTTACGTATCCCCGCCTGTTCGGAGCAATAACTAAACATATTTGACCGAGAGCTACGCCAATATTTCTTTTGAGTTAGGCAACAACGTCTACCTCACTAGATTGACAATATATGATATCAGTTATTTCAATAGATCTCATCTTTCTAAGTACACGATTTAATTCATATTGACGAATTCAACATGTAAAAGTAAAAAAAAGATACTTATGCCACATATTAAAATACAAAATGGATACGATTCCTGCTATTTCACACAATTTGAGCATATCTATAGGATTTTGTACACCAGGGAGTAAGTTTTTGAAAGGGCCGATCTGCCTTACGAATCCGTCTGCTTTGCGAATCCTGAGTTCAAGTCAAGAGAAAGTATTTTCAACAATGCATATGTTCTGCTAAAAGTACCTTAAGCCACCCATGCAAGCATAACGAAAGTCGGATCATATTGATTCAATTCAGCTATGATGATTGAGAAACAGTGTCAGGACGAAATATTGTCGCATCCGTAAATTCTAGCCCGGATGGACCTTACCAGTGTTAAGTTTCTTACGGATCTGTATGCATTTCAACTAGTGTGAAAAGAAAGCACATCACTATATGTCGCATCGACAAAAGAAGACAGGCATGTCTTTATTGTGCACGGACTGACGAAAGGTGGTGAAGACAAATTATCATTCCCATGTGTAACCAACAGTTGCATAGGTAGCTGTAGTGTGTAGGCCTTATACAGGCTAGTGATTTAAATAGACACATTCTCTTAGATACTTAATCTTCCTCCAAGATGTCTTTCTCGAATTCGTTCTTGATCTGTTTGAGAAGATCGGGCCGAGAGAGAACGTCAATGGCCGTCAGCGCCAGTATCTTGGCCGTGCTCAGTGTGTGAGACTGGGCGTCGAGGGAGTCTGCCAAGCAAACAGGGCAAAGTGAAACGGTAATAACATTACTCAAAGTGTAGCATAGCAGACAAAACTAAAGCTATTGCCAAAACTTAATTATCCTATTATAATGGAAAATTCTAATAGCGATTTACTTCAAACAAGTAAATGAACCATATATGTAAACAAGCTATATTTTCGCAAAGTGAAACCGTTCCTTAAAATGCACATAAATAAAGGCTAGGGAGCTACGTGTTCGGAGTTTCCAATACATTTTCAACGTTTCTACCAGTATAGTCCTAAGAAACTAAACGGCAGGTGCGCTTCTTGTTCAAGTGCAGTGTCAATCTTTTATCTGATAATCCAGTTTACTGAGCACGCTAGTACTCAGCAAACGCAGGAGGCAAAATGGGCAGAATTCCAATGGTGGAATCCGGTATCCAATCGATAAAATGTGAACTACTGATCACGTTTTCCTGCAATTATTTGAGACCCGCAGCCTGTCGGGCCCCACCTGCTGCTTGCACAAACGGCCTGGTGTGCGCTCGGCAGTCGGTGCCTATGTAGAAGTGTATGTGCAGACTCGGCACGGCGTGTGACACGTTGCCCATGTCGGTCGAGCCAGCCGACGCCACCAGTCGGGGGTCGTCATCGTCCAGCAGCGGCACGTCGATGTCAGCTGCATTCTGCCGGTAGAGGCGCGACAGTGTCCGGTTCGTAATCAGGTTCGCCATCGGCTTGTCGTCAAATTCGTACTTCATCTACAATGTTATGTTGGTATCACTTTGGGGGGCGGGGGGTAAACAATTACCTTCTGCATGATGAGAGGTGAAGTTTGTACGGCCCAGGTAGTGAGCATCTGCTGTTTGCTGGCGGTTGAACCGCGCACTGGTCAGGGGCAGGTGAAGAATTTGCGCCAAGTTGTGATCATGGTCAAATTATATTATTAAACACATTGTGATTCATTAAGACACACGTGTCTAACCGTGCATCCTGTCGCTGTGGCCGCAGCTTCCACACAAGCCCCGATCCTCTTCTTGGCTGTCTGCATGTCACTCATCGTCGGCGTGCGCACGTAGTAGAACAACTCCGTCACTTCCGGTATGATGTTCGGCACCACACCCCCATTTGTAATGACTCCTACGTAAGTGGCAAATTATTATTACAATTATTACTAGGACAAGTTGCATAAAGTAGTGAAGATTTACGAGGAGATCGTTTGAACCACTGATGATGAGACCAGCTGCAATGTGGGAACCGAAACATAGATATCTCTTGAATTGAATTCCCATTTGAATGCAATCACATGTTACGCTAAATAAACCTTGCAGCGGTGGCCAATATATATGCCAACTAATCATATTTCAGTTATTGTTGCTAAATTCTTCCAACTGTGGTCAGTGGCTTACACTTCTTGAGCTGCATTAATGAAGAAGCTAGTCTATACTTTCTCATCGAATCGAACGAAGCTTTGTATAGTTTCAACATAATTTACAAACCCGTTGTAACAACAATGTGAGACAAAATACACACATTTTATACAGAGGATGCACTGCGATCTCCGGACCTCTTGCCGGGGAGACATGGACCTCTTGCCGGGGAGACATGGACCTCTTGCAGGGGAGACATGGACCTTTTGCCGGGGAGACATGGACCTCTTTCAGGGGAGACATTGACCTCTTGCCAGGGAGACATTGACCTCTTGCAGGGGAGACATGGACCTCTTGCCGGGGAGACATGGACCTCTTGCCGGGGAGACATGGACCTCTTACAGGGGAGACATTGACCTCTTGCCGGGGAGATATGGACCTCTTGTCGGGGAGACATTGACCTCTTGCCGGGGAGACATGGACCTCGTGCCGGGGAGACATGGACCTCTTGTCGGGGAGACATGGACCTCTTGCAGGGGAGACATTGACCTCTTGCCGGGGAGACATGGACTTCTTGCCGGTGAGACATGAACCTCTTGCCGGTGAGACATGGACTTCTTGCCAGGGAGACATGGACCTCTTGCAAGGGAGGCATGGACCTCTAGCCGGGGAGACATGGACCTCTTGCAGGGGAGGCATGGACCTCTTGTCGGGGAGACATGGACCTCTTGCTGGGGAGACATGGATCTCTTGCAGGGGAGACATGTACCTCTTTCAGGGGAGACATTGACCTGTTGCTGGGGAGACATTTAATTCTTGCAGGGGAAACATGGACCTCTTTCAGGGGAGACATTGACCTCTTGCCAGGGAGACATTGACCTCTTGCAGGGGAGACATGGACCTCTTGCCGGTGAGACATGGACCTCTTGCCGGGGAGACATGGACCTCTTTCAGTGGAGACATTGACCTCTTGCCGGGGAGACATGGACCTCTTGTCGGGGAGACATGGACCCTTGCCGGGGAGACATGGATCTCTTGCAGGGGAGACATTGATCTCTTGCCGGGGAAACATGGACCTCTTGCCGGGGAGACATGGACCTCTTGCTGGGGAGACATGGACCTCTTGCAGGGGAGACATGGACCTCTTGCCGGGGAGACATGGACCTCTTGCCGGGGAGACATGGACCTCTTTCAGTGGAGACATGGACCTCTTGCTGGGGAGACATGGACCTCTTGCAGGGGAGACATGGACCTCTTGCTGGGGAGACATGGACCTCTTGCCGGTGAGACATGGACTTCTTGCCGTGGACACATGGACCTCTTGCAGGGGAGACATGGACCTCTTGCCGGGGAGACATGGACCTCTTGCAGGGGAGACATGGACCTCTTGCCGGGGAGACATGGACCTCTTTCAGGGGAGACATTGACCTCTTGCCGGGGAGACATTGACCTCTTGCAGGGGAGACATGGACCTCTTGTCGGGGAGAATTGGCCCTCTTGCCAGGGAAACATGGACCTGAGGACGGGCAAGTAGCATCAGTAACGGTTACTAACGCCTATAGTAGTACCGTGAATCCTCCAAGTCGTCTTCAGTTGCTGGCGTAGACACGAGATGTTGGTGTAACACAAGACGGCAGCGTCCAGGGCGTTGATGCCTTCCCACGGGGCACTGGCCGCGTGACTAGCCTTGCCGAAGTACTTGATCGACAGTCTGAGCGCCAAACATACACATACATAGTAACGTCATGAGTGCATAGCGAAGGTGTGCATTGACTCATTAGTGTATAGCGGTGATGTTAATTGATTCACGAGTGTATAGCGAGGGCATGCATTGACTCACGTTTGTATAGTGATGATTTGCATTGACTCACGAATGTATAGCGAGGACATGAATTGACTCACGTTTGTATAGTGATGATGTGCATTGACTTACGAGTGTATAGCGAGGGCATGCATTGACTTACGTTTGTATAGTGATTATGTGCATTGCCTCACGAATATATAGCGAGTGCATACATTGACTCACCAGTATATAGAAAGGGCGTGCTTTGACTCACGTGTGCATAGTGAGAGTGTGCATTGACTCACGTGTGTATAGCGAGGGCATTCATTGACTTACGAGTGTATAACGAGGGCATGCATTGACTCACGTGTGTATAGCGAGGGCATGCATTGACTCACGTGTGTATAGCGAGGGCGTGCTTTGACTCACGTGTGTATAGCGAGGGCATGCATTGACTCACGTGTGTATAGCGAGGGCATGCATTGACTCACGTGTGTATAGCGAGGGCATGCATTGACTCACGTGTGTATAGCGAGGGCATGCATTGACTCACGTGTGTATAGCGAGGGCATGCATTGACTCACGTGTGTATAGCGAGGGCATGCATTGACTCACGTGTGTATAGCGAGGGCATGCATGTGGATGGCGCTGCACCAGCCGGGATGCGCCATGAGTGCCACGTCGACGTCAGTGAAGACCCCGGCACGAAGAAGGTCGATTTTACCAGAGCCTTCCTCCTCGGCCGGAGTACCAAATATCGTCACCTACGGCCATGAATCAACAGCGGCTTTATTGTTTCGAAATTAGATGTTAAGTTTAGGCGTTATATAAGAAACATAGGCCTGTATCTGTCCTGCGCAAAATAACAAATAGTATTATATGCTGCCTTCCAGGCGCAATAGTCATAATATGGGGAGTGATGGGACAGCTGCCCCCAGCGGCACATTTAGGGGGTCGGCACTTTGGGAAAACAGTGACTAGTAAACTTCGGACATTGTATTCCAGCCGGACTCGACGTTTGTACTTCCGGTGGCCGTTTGCGTCATTCACTAAAGGCCATAGGATTTGATAATAGCCATAGCGGACATAAGAGTGATTGCAACATTCTTGCAAGTTGTATATTTATAGTACAGCAACCGAACCATATGGTAGCTTCCAAAGCATTACGTCACTTGTTAACACTGTCATGCCACAGTGGCCATAGTTGAGATCCGTACAATGCATAACAATACTGATAAAGCAATTTGTTTTTGACGACAGTTTGAAGTGACCCAAACTCAAATATAAATATATTTACACTACAATTAAATTTCTTGATACCATCAAACACTATTTCGTACTGATTGGTTGTGCTAGGTAGATTTCTCAGATGTATAATGTTCTCACATGTAGAAATATCCGCACCATTTATTTAAAAATGCGGATCAGCGTCCTTGTTGTACACACATATTTTGCTTTTTGACGACCCATTAAACAACACATCATGTAGTTCGGTATATTTTTCACATAACATGCGGCAGTTGTGACCATCGTCATTATCATAATTTTCATGTATACACATAATTATTAATAACAAGATTGTTAAGTATACTTTTTAATAAGTGCATATTATTTTCATCAAATCCAAACATAATTGCAAAATTTTTTCTTATTTTCTGAACCTATCAATACCATTTGTCAGAGAATGACAAGATTTTTTCAAACGATGCACTTCTTACGATCATTACCTTCATTTATAGCTTCAGCCATTCTATTGTTTTTTATCCTTGTTTCTTCCTTTATTGCATATCTCACAGCGTAGTGCTACTTGGCTCGAGTACGCTTCGTGATATCGGCTATTTCACCATTATGTGGCCTACCACATTGCACCCATATATCATGCCAGAACAAGGAAGTATCGTGTTGAGCCTGTACATGTTCATTCCAACCTTGCTGCTTCCTTTCTTAACACCTGTCTTTGGCAAGCACATATCTGAGGCAATAATGCAACTATTTACAACAGTATTATACAAATCAGAGAAAAAGCGTGTGCATTTTACATTGGTAATCAACACAACTAACAGCATCATGATTAAAATCAATACATGATATTCACTTATCAAACTCACGTTTGTAATTTTCAATGTGGACCTCTGTACATTTATGCCAAGCTTTTACATTTACATTCAAATGTTTCATTATATGACACATATATTTCCATATCAAGACATAAAGGAACATGATCAGAAAAATCACTGTTCACAAACACTAATTCATATTTGATAATTGATTCACACAAGTTCTGTGTTATCACAAAATGGTATATTGTTAACTTACACCATTGCTCTTTGAGCAATATGTATAAGGTATATTAGAACATTCGGCATCAACACATAAACCATTTGTTGATTATTAATGAACGGAGAGCTCTTGTCTGGAGAATATCTCATGATAAGTATGTGTTAAGATCACCGCCCAGTACAAATTATTGAGATGCATTATTGTTACAAATATCATTCAACGGCTATATATTAAAAAAATCGTGATTTATATAACCCTTATCACATGGCATATACATGTTAAGCAATACAAACTCGATACTATCTACTGTTACTTTCACAACACATCCTTTTAGATACACACTCTATTATATCAATTTTACAGTTAATATTGGATGACGAAATGATTGAACAGCCCCGCAGGGTCTGCCTATCAATGACACACTCTCGTCTATTGAACTGGATACTACGCACACACTGTTTGGGCTAACTCATCCACCAGTCCAGTTTTTGTACAAATTGTGTTTGATACATACAATGTTCGTGTATAAAAAAATGCGCACGCCACCAGCAAAGTTTGTATAATAACAATACTTGTCAACACCAAAATGCTTACAGTTGTAAGAGCCAAAGTTAAGTTTCTTTTTATTGTCTATCATGTTTATGTTTCATTTTGAATTGAATTCACACCAGTTTCACCATTGCTCTGTATACTGTCAGTTCGTTTGTCACCTCCCTTGGAAGGGAAATATCTTCTAATGCTGATGCCACATGGCCAAAGTCAGGAATATGGACCTTCATCTTTAAATATTTCTAATTTAAATGTATGATGCTTGGCATCAATGTGTGACATAAGAGACAATGAGCGAACACACACGCACCTTTAGATGTAATGTGCTCTTTGAGATCAGTCTCGTTTGTTACCTTTGACACCCTCTCTATTACTAAATCTCTACTAGCGGGTGATGCCCCCTACACGCTCGCTGCCATAACCATTGCCAAACACAATGTTTCTCTTTTTATTTTCTACCACCGTCCATTTCTGTCCATTGTCCCCATAATATAATGCAGGTTTAGGCGGGCCTGTTGTACGGGGTGTGCCACTTTCTGAGTGGTCATTGTATTGGTTGTACCGGTAGGCCGATCAATACCTCTAGGAGGCCGTGGAGCCGCTGCGGCGTGTTGGACAGGGCATGCTACTGGAAGACTGGCTCTAACAGTCAGATTATTATTATCTCTGTTCAACTGGACAGCATCTGCATATTTTGCCTGCCCTTCTTGCGTCTGCAGTAATATGTTTCTGTACCTCGTCATGTATATCGTCTACTTTTTCTAGTGTCCGTTTGCTCTGCTCTGCACTAGGAGACGTTGACCTCAACACTCTTCGTTTTGTTTTCTAATTTTACCAACCTCTCTAAGACTGATGTCAGGTCCATTCCCTCTGTAGTAAAGTTAGGTAATATCTTAAAGTAAACGGCAGCAAAGCACGATTCAACTTTCATTCCATCTAATTTTTGGAATGCAACGTAGATATCTTCCACCGATTTCTCTGCCTTGCTTCTATTGTTTGACTCCTGTCTGTTCTGGGGACCACCCAGCCCATGTCTGTACTCATCATAAAGCACCTGTTTAGCTTCAAGTACTTGTTGATCTGCTTAACATTTCACAGTTGGATTTTCAGCTTTGATAACTGATGTCTACACGTGTTAACGTATGCCACTAAATCATTTGCACTAAGTTTATTTTGTACATTTACTTTGTCTGTACATTCTTCTACATTTACATGCGCCTACTTGCACTGCCTTATCCCTGCCTGTTTGCTTGCATTTATCACACTTCATGTTGCACTCCTACAGGCTCCCTCAAAGTGTAGGAAAACAATGATTGCATCACTTGCCCAGCCAAGGGTGTGGTCAGTGGACCACAACACTGACCTAGCCTTCACTAACTCTACATAACACACAGCAATATACAACACAATATCTCAACACAGCAGCAACACTTTCACAACCACTGGTGAACTTGGACAAGTATGTGGACAAGTATGTTACACTACATTATGACAAACCTGAAACCACATACTACGATCAAACCAGTTAAAATACAGATTTACTAGCACAACAATCTTAGTGTGGTGTTACGTATGCTGGTGGGGCCCCTACTCATGGCAGATATAAAAAAAAATGGACAGGACCCCCAACTTTTTATCGCCTTTTCGGGCTTTTGGGGAATAATGGATTTCAAACAACCTTTACAATTTAAACTTTTATTTCCGGATAATCGGCTACCTTAACGCCGTTTGTAACTTCAGCACTTTCTGAAATGCTAACTCCAGAGCATACTTGAGCCATCATCAGATATGCCCACAATCCACGGCGTTCCACAGTGTTGAACGCTTTTGTAAAGTCAATGAAGGCTATGTAGAGAGGATGGTTTTGTTCAATACATTTCTCTTGTAAAGATAAAGGTAAAAATTATAACCACGGTGCTTCTTCCAGATCTAAAGCCACTCTGAGAGTCAGGGGTGATACTGAATGTGAACTGTAAGCCGATTAAGGGGCACTCTTGCGAATATTTTGCCAGCTACTGATAGGAGTGACATAACTTGTGTGTAATTCCCACACTCTGGTCGGTCCCTTTCTTAAACAGGGTGATCATTTTAGCATATTTTCATTCTTGTGCGATGCGTGCTGCGTTCCAGGCGGACACTATCAGGTCGTGCAGTGATCTGCCTCCATATTAAAAAAATTCCCCGGATATACCACCTTTGCCTGGCGCGTTTCTGTTCTTAAGTGAGTCAATGGCTTGTTCAGTGTGAAATAATTCGGGTGGTTCAGCAAAAAGAACTACCATCTTGTGCATCACTGCATGAACTAGGTTACCTACATACATAATTGCGTTAATATTTAGCTTAGGTAAACTCATTTCCATTACAATGCATCATACCTACTGCAAACGATCGTTGTGGTTTATACCAGGTTATACAACGGCTTGTCGTGCTGATATCCACTGGACGATTTATGGAATAATGCACTGTTTATTGATGTCACGAGAGTGTCACCAGCCAGAGAACATCACGAGTGTCACCAGCCAGATAACATCACGAGTGTTACCAGCCAGATAACATCACGAGTGTTACCAGCCAGATAACATCACGAGTGTTACCAGCCAGATAACATCACGAGTGCCGCAGAATGTTATTCCCGTTATATAACGGTTAATTAACACTTGAGTATACTTTTTCACTTCCTACATTTGTAAATATGCTGCTGGGCCGGTTTCACGAAGCATTCGTACCGTACGAGGGAACTGGTGCGGACGTTTGACACAGATTACATAAATCACAACAATCACAGAAAACACGCAAGGCGTTCGAACAATCGCGTGTGTAGGCCAAACTTTAAAACTGAAGCTATTCTGGCTGTTTTAATTTTCTTCATTGAAAAACATGCAGAACATAAGTGCGTTTGTTGTTGCCTTAGTGCACATTTAAACGTTGCGGATCACACGAATTCTGGACTTACCGACACAAACCCAGTTCGTTCACGGTGGCCTGTACGCCAGCGATCTATCAGGTCTAAGTGCAGGTCTCCATGGATCAATCAACATTTTATTCACAATTGTCATATATATTAATTATGTTCATGGTTTGATCCCAATCTCTGTCTGTCTGTCTGTCTGTCTGTCTCTATCTCTCTCCCTCTCTCTCCGCCCGCCCGCCCGCCCGCCCGCCCGCCCGCCCGCCCGCCCGCCCGCCCGCCCGCCCGCCCGCCCGCCCGCCCGCCCGCCCGCCCGCCCGCCCGCCCGCCCGCCCGCCCGCCCGCCCGCCCGCCCGCCCGCCCGCCCGCCCGCCCGCCCGCCCGCCCGCCCGCCCGCCCGCCCGCCCGCCCGCCCGCCCGCCCGCCCGCCCGCCCGCCCGGGACGACTGCCATATTTAGCAAGTTGACATTTTGACTGGTTAAATTTTAAATCATATTCGGATGCAAATTCTAGACAGATGTTACACATTTTGTTCAATGCATATATTGATGGAGCTGTTAAAGATATATCATCCGCATAGCCGATAGCACCGTAATACTTCTGACCTATCATACAACCAAACTCAGACATGCTGAGTCTCGTTAACAGTTCATCTACATATATAGGGGACAAAACCCCACCCTGCTTCACTCCATTGGTAGTGGAGAAACGAACTGACAGGAAACGTTCAAGTGTTGATTAGTGTACATATGAAGTAAACAAATGATTAGCAAATGATTCAGTCCTCTATCGAGCTGACATTTGACATAATTTTATTTATAAAATGCTTTCGTAGCATCTAATAATAACACAAACACATCAGATGTATTATGTTGGAAACAGTTAAGAGTCTCCATTAGCGCAAAAGTAGGACTACATTTAGCTGCAGAGCTCTGAAGTTTAAAAACAAACTGTAAATCATTTATTTTAAAACATCAGCACTTTTCATCATGATAACCCAATAAAATAGTTTGGACAGGGGCTACTAAGAGCAATGGCTCGATAATTATTAAAGTTATTAGTTGATTTTCTATTGTTTTTTTTACCAAAGGTTGGATTGTGGCTATATTAGAACCATCCGAGTACACCCGTGATACACCATTGCCGAGAGAGAGAAGTTCATGTAGTTTGTGAGGAGCAGGGATAAAGTGATCAGTACAAACCAACCCACATCCATCACATTTGTTACTTTTAACCTGGTTAATACCATTCAAGACGTCATCGATAGTAACAATATTTTCACAGTCATTACATTGTGCGTCTATTTGACTATGTATATTTTGTAACAATGAAAACATTATAAACTACTGAATTATACAATTCTTCATATTTAGTGGCAGAGTTTAGATATATTTTCGTCACCTGTTACATCATCAACCAGGTTGGGTAACACAGTATATGTCTTATTGATTTTCCCCTCTTCTTTCCAGAAGTCCCCACCAGTCACCCCATGGGTGACCGGTAAGAGTTTACCTGCATAGAAATAAAGTTAACACATTCCAATATTCAACGTCAATGAAGCGGAAATGTCACTGAGTTTAGGTCTACCTCTCGACTCGTATCCGCATGACTGCGCCACCTACCGTGCCTCGGACATCGCCGGCGTCTGGACAGCTAAGTGCAGCGATGAGGCCAAGTCCGGCAGCAGCCCCCACCTCGGCGATCAGGTTGTGCCCGCACGCGTGGCCGATCTCAGGCAAGGCGTCGTACTCGCACAGCACTGCCACGTGAGGCCTCCCGCTCCCCAACCGCGCCCGGAACGCCGTCTCCTGCAGCATTGGCCGTAACAATCGTTGTGCGCGCGTGTGAATCATTGGTGTGAATCACTGGTGTGAATCACTTGTGTGAATCACTGGTGTGAATCACTGGTGTGAATGCATGAGTAGGTGTTTGTTATTGCTGCGCGCCCTTCTTTAATCTTTTTCGGCAAGCATATGCGGCACGCGCTCAGCCATAACAAACACCTACGCACGCACGCACGCACGCACGCACGCACGCACGCACGCACGCACGCACGCACGCACGCACGCACGCACGCACGCACGCACGCACGCACGCACGCACGCACGCACGCACGCACGCAAGCACGCACGCACGCACGCACGCAAGCACGCACGCACGCACGCGGTACATCAAGATTCTACACTATAACATTATTTATGATTTAACTTTTCAGTGTGGCAGGTGTGTCAGTATAATCAAAGTTTAAAGTATATTCGAATGCATCGTATAAATTGATACAAGTTTACTCTCGTTTGATGAGTTAGTCAAATCCCCGAATGAGAGCCTAATTTATTTAATTACATATGCACCCACAATCTGGGTGCATATATAATTTTGTACACTCTGATTCCAGGCAGTGTTCAATAAACGGTGGCGCCACATCCCGGAGCTTCGACAAACGAGGTTTGATAACATACCAGCACGAAGTGCCTGTCAACACTGAAGCCACGCCCCTCCAAGAACGAAGTCAGGACGTCGTGTGCATGCTTCTCTTTGTAGGCAATTTCAGGATGTGACCAAATGTCGTGGCTCAACTCGGCCAGCGCCTGCGAGTGGTTGTCGATGGCGCCACACGCCGCCTGCTTCATTGCGTCCATGTCGCCGATATTCTTGCGTAAGTCTCAGGAATGCTACCGGGTAAATGCTGGCCGCTTTGGAAGTTCCGGCAGCTGTGAAGCGAAAATCTGTCGAACTGTCACAGCAGCGCCAGCAGTTAGGCGACTGCGTCCACTTGAACGCTGGCTGTCGAGTAAATGCTTTGTGCGATTTGACAGCGTGTTGTGTCGTTGAGTGGTGTACCCCAGCCAGCACGCAGTCGTCGGCGCTAGGGTGGATATCAGCGGTTGGCAGGCACAGTGCTCGGCACGCGCTTGCCGATCACAGCCACTGATCTATATATAACTGGATGGCTCGTCGGCCTGTAAATTTTAGGCAAAGTCAATCGCCCTACAATGTTTTTCTATCTGGCTGTTGCTACTAGTACGGCGAAGATCTCGCTCGGCCGAAACGTAAGTATTTTCATGGTTCATAGTGATCTCGGCCTTTCGGGATCTCGGCCTTAGTGATCTCGGCCTGTTTTGGTGATCTCGGCCAGTGATCTCGGCCTGGTGTCTGGTGATCTCGGCCTGGTTTCTAGTGATCTCGGCCTCGTGTTGTAATACATAATTAAGAGTTTTTATGCAACTTTTAAGCAATGTTGCGATATGCGTATGGATGGTCGTTATGTCACAAGTCACATATGTCGTAGACGATGATAATTCATAGATTTGGACGATTTGTCAAAAAATTATTTTACGTTTCAATTATGTTGTTCACGCAGTGAACATAAATCGATGATTATTTGTTGTAATGTTGGCAGGGACTCTGCCGTATATCTACGCGTTTTAGACGTTACTTGTTATCGCCCATCGTCGAGCGCTATAGATGGTACTCGCGCTGTAGAATTCGTCGAAATCAAATAAAGTGATGTATGTAAAGTTCATTATGTTAGCAGTCTCCATCATTCAGGTTAATGTTTGTTACATATACATGATATGTGATTCGTATATTGTATGTCATTTTATGCCAATGTTTTGGTAGTAATTAATACAACCAAAAAAAGAAACAATTCAGGCAAATATGAAAAAAACATTTCATTTATTAAGCACATGCTTGCTTCTTACTGAAATGTCTGCATAATTTAAAATTCAGATCTGCCACCACACAAATAATTCCAAGATGTAATCTTCTAATGGAACACACTGATATAAAACACTAAAGGAACATACTGATATATAAAGACTAATGGAACATAATATAGCAACAAAGACAAAATGGAGCACTAACATCAGTTGGAACACAGTAATATAAAAGAGTAATGGTATATACTAGTAATAAAACAACTACAGGAGCACACTAACATCACAGAAAAAATGTATCACACTAATATAAAAGACTAATTGAACCTACTAAGACTAATGGAGCACACTAACATCACAGAATAATGTAACACACTAATATCAAAGACTGATACATATACAAACAATAAATGATAATGTCATATTAGTATAATGCACTAGTGTTAAATGTGGATAATGTACGCACAAATACAGAACATGTATACGTAGAACAGATGTTGCTAAGTACTAATAATTACAATTTTTTTTTACACATTAATGGAAGTAATAATTTTAAACTTAAACACTCATATGTAAATAATAAAAGCTTCATGATGAGTCGTCTGTCTTGCTTGCTGTGTAGAGTGGTCGTCTGGTGATGGTCATCTGTGGGCGTCCTTCCACCTGTTAACAAAAATCGCAAACACCTGGCAGTGATTAATTCATCCATGCACACACACACCCTGTGTACATGTGAATATTGATATTGACAGTGAAAATGACATGATATTGACAAAGAAATGAAAATGGATGTAGAATTAGTTGTAGTTAGGTTCGAAGAAGGTAATGGTAGATGATTAGAATTAGATGCACCACAACGTCTCTGTACAACATGATGAAAAAATGCTTTTGTCTATTTACATATCTGCATATTTACATATAGTAAACAACCTATTTGCATATCTTACATATCTGCATATTTACATATCATACATACTATACACCGAGAAACAGAGCAGAAAGAAACAGAGTAGATAGCCAACTGTTATGATAACACCGAGGACTTCAAGGGTGTAATCCTAGCTCATCTAGCAGATAACATGCGATAAAAGCTAGTGAGTGCCTCTGTAACAAGCTGGACATAGAGGTAGAGCAGAAACAGAGTAGATAACCAACTGTTATGATAACGCCGAGGACTTCAAGGGTGTAATCCTAGCTCATCTAGCAGATAACATGCGATAAAAGCTAGTGAGTGCCTCTGTAACAAGCTGGACATAGAGGTAGAGCAGAAACAGAGTAGATAACCAACTGTTATGATAACGCCGAGGACTTCAAGGGTGTAATCCTAGCTCATCTAGCAGATAACATGCGATAAAAGCTAGTGAGTGCCTCTGTAACAAGCTGGACATAGAGGTAGAGCAGAAACAGAGTAGATAACCAACAACAGATTAGTGCACGACGGGGCCATGTGTGGATGGGCGCCGGGTGTGAAAGTTTCACCGACCTGCTTCACCGTACACTTGCATGTGACTTTCGCATTTCTTACGCAGCACCGCCACATGGTTGATTTTGCTACAACAAAATATATATGCATGATTGTCATTTAGTGTCGTATTTACCTCTTTTGGGTAGGGTTGGTTTCAACTAAACTAAAGGTGTCATAAACAATTTCTTGTTAACTTACCGCTTCTGCTTTTCACAGTGTACGAAAAGCCAACGTCGTCAAATAGTTTGTCCCGTCCTCGGATGGTGGTGTCTTTTTGGACTTTGTACTCGACATCTGCCGTGGCTTCAGTGGCAGACTCATAGGGTCCGGGTGTCACGTCTGCGATGCTGCTTTCTTGGAGAACCCTTGGCTCTTGCATTGTTGGAAGGGTCAGCTCCATGTCAGTAGTATTCTGAAAAAAAAAATCGTATTTTTCATCACCATCACATTGTTAATGCCCGTCGCTTAATTTCCATCTATTACAATATGTCATTTTTTTAGCTGATAGTGGATGCTTATTATAACATACTGACTCTACCTGCAAAGCGTCGGACACGCCGTCTCGAGAGTCGTCCACTGAAGCATCAAGGGATGTCGTAGCATCACAGGGCCCATCCGACAGACGTGTCGATTCCAAGATCACATGCGACAGCTGAAAGGAAGCGATCACAATCAGTCGGTGAAGTAATGTAATTGTTAATTTGGAATAAGTTAAATAACCACACCGTAATTTGCATAACACATCCCACGAAGAAGAAAAAGTCAAAAAATAGGAATTACCCCCGTGGTCTCTGTTGCCGTGTTGTTGCCGCCAAAACTGAAGCCCAGCTGAAAATAGCCGACTGAGCTGTTCGGCAGGGGAGCAATGGGTGTTACTGAGGCTACCGGTGCGTGTCGGAGCGGCGGCGGCGGCGGCGGCGGCGGCGGCGGCGGCGGCGGCGGCGGCGGCGGCGGCGGCGGCGGCGGCGGCGGCGGCGGCGGCGGCGGCGGCGGCGGCGGCGGCGGCGGCGGCGGCGGCGGCGGCGGCGGCGGCGGCGGCGGCGGCGGCGGCGGCGGCGGCGGCGGCGGCGGCGGCGGCGGCGGCGGCGGCGGCGGCGGCGGCGGCGGCGGCGGCGGCGGTGTGTGCACCTTCAAAGAAGACACATTATGGCACATTACAAAAATTTACCACGTAATGAATGCACACTTCTAGCAGTAAACAATTCACTGACAATGAGAGCCGCCAATTTCTTTTTGGTGCACTTATATGTTACCTCAACTTACATGTGATGCGATCTGCCTGTCATCCTCTGCCTCCATGGGTTCCTCGATGGCCATTGATGCAACAATCGACCCACCTGAGCGCACCGCTTCGTAACATAAAGCCCATTCATTCATTCTGGTGTGTTCTTCTTTAGCCGCCACAACAAAACGATGTTTGATTGGGGAGATCAACAACCACAACACAAGTACAATTGGTGTGAAGCCATTGTACGACATAACTGGCACTGCAATCATCTTTTCCGTTAAGTTGGTTAACTGTAATATTTACCGAATTACGCATTTCACATAGATTTCTAGCATTGCCTGCATTAATTATAATTCTAAGCCTTCACTGTTCACTGTTGTATATGCGGAGGTGTTATGTCCTACTAAGAATATCGTCGTCAGCATCATCAGCATCATCTAGTCGTTCATAGAACTTGTCCAGCAACACTCACAGATGACGATTGATGTTGAAACGTTTGATATTTCTATCTATCTACGTCTATTTATATGTATTGTACTCTTAGTGAATAAAGGGATGGAGTCCGTTTAATGTTATTTAAATTGTACTTGTGTTTTTAACTAGTGGCTTGGACTGAAGTGACGCAAGATCTACTCAAGTCCTCATTTCCCACTAAAAGCATTCATGGGCAACCATGGGAAACGCGGCTAGTAGGGTCTAACGGATTAACCTATTTTCAGCTATTGTTATTCCTGTAGTCGTAATCAAAGTGAAGCCATGTTTATTTAGAAAACGCTGATGTTCAAAGCTCTGTCTCATCGAATGGACATACAATGCTTCACATTTACAACCGCGGTCGCTACGAGCCAGGATTCAATCGGTTGGAAACGTTGTGTAGATCAAATACCATAATAGAAGCCTGCCTTCGTTACAAACATATTATGTCCGTTATTATCGATATTTATCTGTACACGCTGTATTTTAAAATTCGGCTGAACAGTTTATAGGCAGAAAATGAAGCATTCCGAGGACATTTTTAGTGAATTATACAACTATATTTATTTATACGGCATAAACACATTTTTTTAATAACGATCATAGATACCTAACAATACGTACATATTACAACTATAATTAATTCGAAGGCATAAACACTCTTAATTATGTTTTGCAACACGAGGCCGAGATCACCAGAGACCAGGCCGAGATCACCAGACACCAGGCCGAGATCACTGGCCGATATCACCAAAACAGGCCGAGATCACTAAGGCCGAGATCCCGAAAGGCCGAGATCATTAGCATCGATTTTCATGAAACGTGAAACCTTACAAAAACGCCATAAACAGAGCAATAAACACGTCTTTCGTGTCTGTATGCATTCTTATTTTTCAGAGACGAAGAGCGGGGCGAACATTTTTGCCTAGTAAATTTGACCCCACCGTGCCGTCATCTTGGATAGATCAGTGCTGTCAATCGGTAGGCAATCGCAGTGTTAAAATGCTCAACTTTGATGATAAATTGCTGCCTGTATACAAGTATACTTTTGTATTTTGTGATTCATAGGATACTGTTAGAGGTTAGTGATTAATAATATTATGTTTAGCGTCACAAAGTGAACGTTCCTATTTAATTATTAATATTTTAAAGTCGACATAGGCGGCTAGCCTATATCGGGTTATAATATTGGGAATATTGGCTATAATATAATATATATGCAAGCTTACCGATTCCTCTACTTCAAGGGCTCAATGGTCAGAACATCGTCTTCAGTATCTAATAATACTCAAGAAGTTCCATTTTGTATATTCTAAATATCGTTTAATGTTGTAAAGTTGAGTGATTTGCGCCGTCATTTCAAAGTCCCCGAAAATGTCAATGAGTGCACTGCCACGCACTGGTTGAGGCAATTATTGATATTCTTACGAGGATATGCCTTTTTTGACGAACATCTTAAGGAACATTTTCACAATGGATCTATATATTATAGATGA